>CM053030.1:488147627-488592616 GCA_028564925.1 Lithobates sylvaticus | reverse complement strand
TGCGTGTTATACGCCGATAAATACGGTATATACACTCCAGTAGACAGTAAATACACACTTTCCTCCTCTACCTCCTGCACAATCTTGATTGCAGCACAACAACTCCCAGGAGCAGCTATCACATATTTTAGATAAAACACAGCCTCAGCTGGATCTATGGTGTAGCAAAAAAAAATAGAAGTCTTTGGTGCAAGCTGTGGTATCTGTGGCTACTGTGCACAAAGTAGTTGTGATGATCTGTACGGTTTTACTAACACATGTCAAAGTTGCTAAATTGGGGTTAGGCATTAAGATTTGTTTTACCCTTAGGCGTGAAAGGGTTAAAAATTAATAAATATAATTTTCAGTTTGTAGTGCTCATATGCAGTGTAGTTCCACTTTTTTATTTTTTTGAAAGGTGTTTATTTAGTTTTCAGCAATACAAAAATGAATAAGCATTATAACATCCTTCATGGAGAATACAAAAGTACCATATGAAAATATATACATTTCTTGTCATGTAGGCCGATTTGGAATACCCTGTGCGCATGCCAGTCAGCGGCGCATTGCACAGGAATATCTGGAATTTTCTCCTAAACCGTACAGGTTTAGGAGATATAACCTGGGTAGCTTATTATAGCTTACCTGTAGGTATAAGCTCATTTTTTGGACTATACAACCGCTTTAAGAAGAGGGTCAATGACCACCCAATCCACCCCACAACTAAGAATGGTGGTTGGGTGCTAAGGATCCATACCAAAAAAATGTACATTTCCAGTGGACTTACTAAAACTACAACAACGACAAACATACAAAGCATACCTCACCATTCATACATACCTATGTCCCATCAGTATCTCAAGGATGCCTTGCAAACTCCTCTCAGTCCATAGACATCCCACGTACCTCATAACATATGAAAACATTTTCTTTGCCAAATTTTTTAATATCCTTCTCCAGGTCAGTCAATCCTGAAACCGACCTGGCTCGAGTAGAGTCGATCCAGATCAGCTCAGCTGAGAGAATAAAACTGTACCCCAAAAGGAGTTGGAAACGTCTAACCATGGTTGCCATACTTTAACAATTTTTTTGAACATTCTCTACTCTTATAGATACGGTAGCTTTAAATTTAATAAGCTCCCCATTACTAATACGGAACAGAGATTGCATTGCTGGAGGGTTGCCATCTTTCCATTGCAACAATATAACTTTTCTTGCACAGAGCACTCATGCTCTGTGTGTTAAGTCATTTAAAATGCCCAACAGTCCCACACCTGGAATCTGGGGCAACGGAAGAGCAAGTTGATCGTCAAAAAACAAAACAAGTCCTTCCAGTAAGAGGCCAGTTCCCGGACAGCCCCAAAACATGTGAAATAAATCAGCGCTGTCTAGATTACATCTGGGACAGGCTGCATTAATTCCTACACCCATACGGTTTAGCTTAGCTGGGGTGTAATGTAGATGGTGAATAAATTTGAATTGTATATAGGGCTGTGAAAATTAAAGATTAATTCCTTGATTAATCTTAATTTTTTGATCGATTAAAATCTTTTGATTGATCAAAGTTATCTTGATCTGTACTCGCCTCTCCGCCTGGCTTCTGGGCCTTCAGGGAGTTCCGTCGGAGATCCGGTGACATCACGGACATCGATCGTCACCAGACTCCTCCCCCTTCCCCAAGTGCCTCCGTCTGCTTATGAAGGGAAGGGGGGAGGAGTCCGGTGACGTTGAAGTTCTGATTGAACGTAACGCATACGGGGGGAGGAGCTATGCAGGACGTCACCCACTGTTGCCCTACGGAACTAACACGATTGTCGGCTTTACATGCTGTGTTTTTATCATCTTTATGTGAGTAGTTTGTGTTTGAACACAAAAATGTAATCTTATACTTAAGCGGCGAGCACTTAGATCTTTTCTTTCTACCATGACCTGGCGTCCTTGCTGAGATCTAAGGAGACGTGAGAGAAGTTTATGGTCCGTGTTAACCCTTTGATACCCGCTTGCATGACCACCTGTTTGCACAGGGTTCCATGCCATAAGGTGAGAGTGATTAGTTAGACCGGAGGTGGAGGGATTGTCACGCTACTGCGGGAAAAAAAATTACTTACGTCAGTGCTACAGTTTGAATTTAAAACGTATTTGTGTGAACTGTGAAGTTAAGTCATGGATTGTGGAAACTAACTAGTGTCGGGTGATTGTATATAGTGTATACCACATTTACCACTGACTTTACAAAGCAAGGAGATCAGCTGACTAAATTAATCGCATAGCAAGCTCTATCCTCCCAAGAAAGTTCACCCAATCTCCATTTTTTATAAGAGCCTTGCCCCAGAGAGACGACCATAAAAGCATGTCGGAAGATAGTAAATACTTGTAAAAGACCCAAATTTATGTTCAAAAGAATATGTTCATCAAACCTCCCCTAAGGTTTTCAAAGGACTCAAAGGTTTTCCCTTTAACTACATGTGAAAGATGTGTGATCTGTAAATGGGTCCACCATTGCGAGTCCGGATGCCCATAGAGCTCAGGAAGGCTATGATTGTTCCAGAGAGGAGTTTGTGGTGTCCTCCCTGGAACCAAGGTCGTAAGCATTTTTTCCCCTTCGCTCCATGCCAACAAACCCACATCTATGGGGGAATTTCGGTAACACTTAGGCCCCTTTCACACTGGGGGTTTTTCAGGCGGTACAGCACTAAAAATAGCGCCTGTACACCGCCTGAAAAAAACGGCCCCATTCACTCCAGTGTAAAAGCCGGCGGGCTTTCACACTGGAGCGGTGCGCTAGCAGGACGGCAAAAAAAGTCCTGCTAGCAGCAGCTTTGGAGCGGGATAGGAGCGATGTATTCACCGCTCCTATACCGCTCCTTCCCATTGATTTGAATGGGAAACCGCGGTAATACCGCGGCAATACCGCCGCAAAGCGCCGATACGGCGGGGGATTTTAACCCTTTTTTTCGGCCGCTCGCGGGGGGTAAAACCGCACCGTGAGCGCCCGAATCCCGCGGCAAAAAATATAGCGGTAAAGCAGCCCTAAATAGCGCTGCTTTACCGTCACCGCGGCTCCCGCCCCAGTGTGAAAGGGGCCTTAGATTTGAGTGCCCTATGTAATTCATCCTTAAATGAAACAGGTGGGCCAAAAAAGGTTGATAGGAGTGCCGTGGAAGGAGTCTGAGGGTTCCAGTGTAGTTCCACTTTAACAACAAGAATACTCCCTGCAATTTAGTTGATAAAGTTGAACGTCACAAGACTTAAAATTGATGAAAAAAATGAAAGTGCGGAAGGACTGAAGGGCCCCCTTACCCACAGTCACCACAAAGAACAGCGAGATCCTGGATAATAATTTTAAAAACTCTAAAGGAGAACCGCAATACACATCAGTTTCTGAAAGCTCTATGGCAGACGCACATTGTTCTGACACTAAAGAACTGGATTTTTTTTCCTCTATGCACTATTGAAATAAACTGGATTTTTATGCATATTATTACTTTTTTATTATTAGGAAGTGAATAAAGTTTGCTTGCCTTTATTCCGTGGCATTGTCTCTTTGTGACTAAAGCACTCCTACAGGCATTATTCACCGCACGCTGTACATTTTGTCATTCTTTCTGCTAAAACTTTTTATGTAAATCACACACACAAAAAAACAAAACTTTGATCTTCTGATACAGACAAAAAAAAAGTCCCTGTATGACTTCCAATCCACGTTGGTGGGGGTGTTAAACACTTTGTGGCACGGACAATCACAAACAAAATGTTTTGTTTGCAGCAAACAATAGAAGAGTTATGCAAGTATAATAACTCTAAAAAAAATACAAAGGTGTGTAAAAAATAGCAGTGCAGCCTAATTTCACACTAACATGAGACATTTATATTGTAATTTAATGGCATTTAAAGCAAAATGACAACTCAAAGCTAGACTATAGACACAACTTAAAACTATAAAAAAAATCTACTTTTAGTGCACCAAATGTTTTTACAAACCCAGATATTTGCTTGTAAAAATAGCAGGTTTCCACCATTTAATGAGACTTTAACCACTTAAAGTTGTTGTAAACCCACTTTTTGGACATCTGCCTAGTATAATGCCGTGTACACACGGTCGGAATTTCTGATGGAAACAGTCAGATGGGAGCTTTTCATCAGATTTTCCGACCGTGTGTATGCCCATTGGTCTTTTTCTGTCGGAATTTCCGACGACTTTGGATTGAGAACATGTTCTTAATTTTTTTCGACGGAAAACCTTTCTATCGGATTTTCCAATCGTGTGTATGCAATTCCGACACGCAAAATTCAGACGCATGCTCGGAAACAATTCGACGCATGCTCAGAAGCATTAAACTTCCCTTTTATAGTGCAGTCGAACGTGTTTTATGCCGTGGTGTTATTGACCGTTGGAATTTGGTGTGACCGTGTGTAGGCAAGACAGTTTGAGCGAAATTCCGTCGGAATTCCGACGGAAAAAAAACATCAGAGCTTTTTCCGACGAGAATTCCGACCGTGTGTACGTGGCATTAGACTTACCTATAGGTAGTGGTAATATCTCCTAAACGAGAGAGATATTTAAGAGATATTTCACTTGTAGTCTGACAAAAATTCCAACGCCGCATGCGTGGGGAAATTAAAGAAGAAATTAAAGAAGAAGGGACTTTGGACTTTTTAGGCACAGTAACAAAAGACTTTTTTTTACCAAAATATTTATTAAAGAGACATAAAAAAATATACAATTCCTTTAAAATACTACAATTGATATATATAACCATGTACTAAACATTACCGCTACTGTACAAAACCATAATTCTATATTGGGACTAGGAAGATAAATTGTCATCATTCCATAGTAGAACCAGAGTCCAAGAATATGGTTAATGGACATGCGCGAAACTAAGTGCCGTTTCTTCCCTAGCCTGTGGCATTATTCGCGGCTCCCGTGCGGATGCGCGGGAGTGACGTCACGCGGCTCCGGCAAATCACAGAGCCGGAGTCCGTGGCCCGGAAAGGAAGAGGGGCCAGAAGATGGACGCTGCCTACACAGGGGACATCGCTGGATTCTTTTGCAGGTAAGTGGCACATAATGGGCTAGTATGCGATGCATACTAGCCCATTATGCTTTTCATTTGCAGGCTTTGCAGCGAGCAAAAGAGGAAGTAAAACCCATCAGGGTTTACTTCCTCTTTAAGGACTGGAAGGTATTACCCCCTTAATGACCAGGCCATTTTGTGCGATACGGTACTGTGTCGCTTTAAACTGCACGCTCGTGCGACGCTGTACCCAAACAAGATTTATGTCCGTATTTTCCCACAAATAGAGGTTTCTTTTGGTGGTATTTGATCACCTCTGCCGTATTTATTTTTTGCGCTATAAACAAAAAAAGACTGACAATTAAAAAAAAAACAATATTTTTTACTATAATATCCCCCAAAAAAATTAAAAACTCTTCCGCAGTTTAGGCCGATATGTATTATTCTACATATTTTTGGTATAAAAAGAAAATAGCAATAAGCGTATATTGATTGGTTTGCGCAAAAGTTATAGCATCTACAAAAAGGGAATAGATTCATGGCATTTTTATAAAAAAAAAAATTCTACTAGTAAAGGCGGTGATCTGCGATTTTTAGCAAGACTGCGACATTGCAGCGGACAGTTCGGACACCTGTCATTTTTGACACTTTTTTGGGAACCAGTGAGATTATTACAGTAATCAGTGCTAAAAATGTGCACTGTTATTGTACTAATGACACTGGCAGGCAAGGAGTTAACATCAGGGGTGATTAAGGGGTTAAATGTGTTCCCTGGGAGTGCTTCCTAACTGTGAGTGGGGGGGGTGCTTTAACTGTGGAAAGGCAGAGACCTGTGTTCCTGCTTAGCAGAAACAAAAGATCACTGCCTTTCATCATCACAGAACGGCGATCTGCCTTGTTTACATAACTAGAAAGGAAATTGCCCCAACGTGGACTTACTGGCAGGTTAGGGGAGTGTGAAAGAGTTTTACAAAGGTATAAAATATAGAAAAGTTTATTGGTCACATAAAGTAAAAACAATTCCCAAAAGACAGACAGTAAAATACATAGAAGCATAGCAGGATGATATAAATAAATACAAAAATACAAAACAAGCACCCAATTCGTGAGGTAGGCTGTAATACCGAGCCGGCCAAGATGGAGTAATGGCCCAACAGGCTTCAAGGTGGTCACAGCTGAACCCAAAATCCAACGCGTTTCGGGAATGTTTTGTATATTCCTTCTTCAGGGAGGAAGAAAAGGGTGCACAAGATCTATAGATACAATAGAAAAACAATCAGTACAGTATTCAATGAGTAAGGTTAACACATGGACCATAGCATGGCAGGATCAGAATGCACACTTGTTTACATAGGCAGATCGCCATTCTGCCTGTGTCACAAAAGATCACCGGGTGCCATCCAGTCCGCCGGACCAGCTGATTGGCTCCCGCAGTGTCCAACCACAGTGGGAGCGAGTCGCCGGCGGCGCAGGCCCCAGACCCAGAATAGCAGAATGACTTAAGCCCCATACACACGTCGGATTTTGCATGGATTCTGTCCGATCGGACAATGTTGTTGAAAAATCAGACCGTGTGTATGCACCATCGGACAGTGTACGTCGGATTGTCCGACGGACAAAGTCCTATCTCCTGCTGGATAGATTTTCAGACAACACGGTCCGATCACACCAAATCCGATCGTGTGTACCGTTGTCCGACAGACAAAGTGCTACGCATGCTCAGATCATATTACAAGACCCAAGCTATTGGCTACTAGCCTCTACGTAGTCCCGTCGTAGGCAACAAACGTCACCACGTTCAGAATGATCGGATTTTCCGACAACTTTGTCCGACCGTGTGTACGCAAAACCAACATCAGACAAAGTATGACGGACATGGTCTGACGGACCTGGTCCTCGGATAATCCGCGCGTGTGTATGGGGCTTTAGAGGTACGTTATTCTGCCTACAGGAGCCGCCGTCCCGCAGTACATGTACTGGGGCGGTCGGCAACTGGTTAAGGTGTATGTAAAGCCAAGACTTTTCTTTGTTTTGTTTTCTGTAGAGATGTGAGCGGTTAGAACCCCTGTCAGGTTTTTATTGCTGTCTTTGTCCCAAAGAGGGACAAAGAAGAGGGATTCACTTTTTTTTTCCAATGGAGACACTAGGCGAATTCCCTCACTCGGGAGAGATGTTGTGTCTACAGGACAGGAAGTGAAGGGAAATGTCCCCAATGGCACACACATATCAAGAAAAAAAGACTGACAGAGGTCCTAACACTATCCAAAGCTAAAGAAAAAAGTTTTGGGCTTTAATAGCTTGCCAACCAGGCACCGCAGTTATATGTGGCAGGTTGGCTCGGCTGCGCGAGTCGCCATAGCTGTGCTTCGGGCTCGTCAAGACGCTCTGTGGGCACGTGCCCATTGGCCAGCGGGGAAACCAATCAGCAGGTCCGCTGGACTCGGTGTCTGCAGGCTGCCCACTATCGTTCCCCACAGTGACAGAACCAGGATCTGTGTAAACAAGGCAGATCTCCGTTCTGTCAGGGGACCACACAGAGATCCTGTCTTTCTTCTGCTATGCAGGAAGACAGATCTGTGTGTTGTCCCAAGCAGCCCATCCCCCCACACAGTTAGTAAACACACTGAGGCCCCTTTCACGAAGCGTTTTTCAGGTGCTACAGCACTAAAAATAGCGCCTGTATAGCACCTGAAAAAAAATGGCCCCATTCACTCCAGTGTGAAAGCCGGAGGGCTGGAGCGGTGCGCTAGCAGGACGGTAAAAAAAGTTGTGCTAGCAGCATCTTCGGAGCGCTGTATTCACCGTTCCTAAACCGCTCCTACCCATTGAAATCAATGGGACAGCGCGGCAATACCGCCGGCAAAGTGCAGTGGTTTTAACCCTTTTTCGTCTGCTAGCGGGGCTTAAAACCGTACCGCTAGCTAAAACAACGGTAAAGCAGCGGTAAATATAGTGCTGCTTTCCGGCCAACGCCCGCAGCGCCCCAGTGTGAAAGGGGCCTGAGGGAACACAGTTAACCCCTTGATCGCCCCTGCCAGTGTCATTAGTACAATGTGAGTGCATATTTTTACCACTGATCACTGTAAAATTGTCACTGGTTCCCAAAAAAGTGTCAAAAATGTCAGTTAGGTGTCCGATCCGTCTGCCCGCAATGTCACAGTCACGCTAAAAGTCACTGATCACCGGGGGCGTGGCCTGGACCCTCAAGGACCTTGCTTTTGATCCTCTCCCAGCAGCGATCCGCGGCCACAAAACGGCTTTCCTGAGGGATAACGACCCCCTCACCCTCCCGGACCACCCACCGGCCCTCTGCACTAGAGGGAAAGCTAAAAAACAGGAGGAAAGAATGCCCTCCGAAATCCAAGATGGCGGACCCGCGGCCCTGGCACAGCGCACACCGAGGAGCAGTGACAAGCTCAAAGGACCACTTGCAAAGAGCTCACAGAAGTCCCAGGGTAAGGAACACCCGAGGGATATGTTATTTTACACCCAGAAGCTGGGGGGACAGCAGGACAGGGACGCTGGGGGGTCTGCAGGGCCAGAACATGGGCCTAACATTGGGACTGTGACACAATATACTCAGCACACTGCTAAAGGTGCAGATCCTGAAGCCCAGCAGGTGCAGCCCCCCCCTCTCCCCTCCCCTGACACTGAACATGAGGCAGCAGAGCAACCATCCCTTGCAGAGCTGAAATCCTCAGAGCTGTACATGTGTGCACAGCCTCTGTAAACAATTTAAAAGAACAGTTTGGGGGCCTGAGAGAGGATGTCTCCCTGTTAAGGCAAGATATGCAGAAGATTAGGGAGCGCACAACGGCTGTGGAAAACAGAGTCAGTGAGATTGAGGACAGACTCCCACCAGTTGCTCGAGAGGCTCATGCGGCCCATCAACTTGCCAGCGACACATCCAAGAGAGCAGAGGATTTTGAGAACCGCCTAAGACGCAACAATGTCCGCATAGTAGGACTGCCTCACAAAACAGTGTCAGGGACACTAATGTCTTTTGGGTGTGTGATCTGTTTGCCCGCAAGGAGGTCACCCCCTCACGGTAAAAGTCACTGATCACCACCGGATTACTAGTAGAAAAAAATAAAACATTTTAATTATCAGTTAGCCCCTTCTGCACACCGGGGCGGGGAGCCGCGGTGAAGAAATGCCCGTGAAAAAGCCAACATCATGGTGAATGGGGTCAGAGTGTCGTTTTACCCTGACTTTCGGCCGAGGTGCAGAGATCAAGAGCCAAGTTCTCGGATGTAAAGAGGCGTCTGAGAGCTCTGCAGCTGCCCTATGCTATGCTCTACCCTGCAAAACTTAGAGTCACAGCAAACAGACAGTCACACTTCTTTGAACTGGCACAGGAGGCGGCAATGTGGCTGGACCGAAACGAGCAGGCCCTTCGTCACCGTGACAGAGAGGAAGAGGGAAGAGGACCCGGCTGAAACTTCCACTGATGATTATTCTCCGCTTGGGGGATTTTACCCCCCTCCCCCCCCCCCCTTTTTTTTTTTTTTTTTTTTTTTTCTTTTTCCGGTTTCTGTTTGTTGCTCACTTATTCTTCTTTGAAGCTGAGAGGTTCCCCTTTAACCATTTGAGATCTATGCACACGTTTTCCGATCCACTGAATGCTGAGAGGTATGAGTCTATTGTTATTTTATCCATTGCCTCTGATGTTTTTGTTCATATGACGGCTCACATACTCTCACGGGAACCATCCTTACACCAAGCTGCTGGGAGACATTATACTGACCTGCATACAGTGAGCTATCTTGTGAAGAAGGCAAGAAGAAATGTTTTCCACCCCGGAGAGGGGTAACACACGACCGAAAGGTTCTTTTTTGTTGTGTTTTAGGTTTTCCCCAGGAACATGCCATGTTGGCAGCCTGGGTTTTTGTAGTTGCACATTTTTGTCGCTTGCACCGAACATGGTACCCACTAAGATGTACTTGCAACTTAACAGTCTTGCACTAGCTGAATGCACTAAACTGATAGTAGACTACCCTGGCCCGGCTCCAGCCGTCTGGCTTTTTCATATACAGCCCTTACCCTTAGCCCTGGTCATACTGTACACCTCTACCGGTGCCAGATGCAAGATACGGCCCATACTGACATTATACGTGTTGATACCCAATGGCTGAAATACCAGTCGTATCCTGGAACGTGAGGGGTCTCGGATCCCCACTTAAGAGGATGATGATTTCTTCCTGTTTGAAGAAATACCACCCTTTGATATTGTGCATGCAGGAAACGCATCTGACCAAGGATACGAAAAGCTGTCTTAGATATGCATGGGTGGGAAAGGCATACCATTCCACTCATACCTCTTACTCCCGGGGTGTGAGTGTAATGATACATAACTCGATAGACTTCCAGGAAATTGATGTATGTATTGATGCAGAGGGCAGGTTTTGTCTTCCTGCACTGTCGAGTGGGCATATTGTACTGTATTTTGGCATGTGTGTACATACCCCCACCATTCTCGGTGGCGGTGATTCGGCTGCTGCTGACCTATTTGGAGGGGAGGTCCGGATCTGCCGCTATTGATAGTGGGTGACTTTAACTGCTGGCTGAGTCCCTGTATGGACAGACACCCGAACGCAGGGGTCTCTGCCACATCGAGGGAGTCGCCATTGCAGAGATTGATAACGGAAGTGGGGTGGACGGATATTTGGAGGTTGAAACACCCGGGGATTAGGCAATTTTCCTGCTTCTCCAAAACCCATGGCACGCTGTCGAGAATTGATCTTGCAGTGGGTAACCCGGCCATGCTCCCATCCATCTCAGAAGTGTCATACAGGCCTCGATCCGTATCAGACCACTCACATATGGTGATCAACTTGATTACATCCACCATGCCCACACTTCCAAGACCCCCATGGAAATTTAACGCCTTCTGGCTAAAACTGTTTCTGGCCCATGACGAGATGGAACGGAGCATGGGCACAGTGGGACGCCTTCAAGGCCTATTTGCGGGGACTGCTAATTTCTGAAATCACTAAGGTTAAAAAGAACTCCTCAGGGCTCAGAGAAGACCTTGAAAAACAGGTAAAGGCTCTGGAGGAGACATACGTCAGTACCCCAACAGAAGCTGCCAGGGAGGCATGGCAGTCGGCTCAATCAGCCTATGAGCGGCTGCTATCCTCCAAGGCGGAAAAAAAACTATTTTTCTCTAAACTGGCATTCTATGAGGAGGGTGAGAGTACGGGCCGCATGTTGGCTAGGATTGCCAATTCCCAACAACGAGCCCCGTCTATTGGTGCTATAAAAACGGCATTTAATTTTAGCGGAACTGGCCAAGTTCTACGAGACTCTTTACCTCCCGACCGAGCAATATACACGACAAGAGCTTACAGATTACTTACAGGACATTGACTTTCCACAACTTACGACCGAACAGAGGAGGGCACTAGATGCCCCCTTCACCCTAGAAGAACTGCAGTACGCATTAGCGGAATTTCCCAACTGCAAGGCACCAGGGGCGGACGGGATACCCATGGAGGTATATAAGCAATATGCCGACACGCTCCTTCCCGGGCTTCTGGCAGTGTTTAATGAGGCCAGGGAGAGGGGAGCTTTGCCCCACTCCATGGCAACCGCTAACATAGTCCTCATACTGAAACCTGGAAAGGATCCCATAGAACCTGGCTCGTATAGGCTATACCTGAACATGCAATCCTCAGCGCAAAATGTGGGACAGAGGGCTTTGCTCTCACTGGACGCTATGAAGGCTTTCGATAGCGTTGAGTGGGAGTACTTATGGGAAATTCTCGGGCGCTTCGGATTTGGCGCCCGTTACATCTCCTGGGTGCGCCTGCTATATCATAATCCACAAGCAGCCATTCGATCCTCAGGGGCAGTATCCAAAACCTTCACATTGGGTAGAGGCACACGACAGGGGTGCCCTTTGGCAGGTACTCTGGTTTGCGGATAAACTGGTCAAAGTCTTCCCTCATGTTAATAGATGAGGGGGGACGCCCCCGTCGTCTAGTATAGTACCTACAACTACTAATTTTCGCTATCTGGGAATTCAGGTGACACCCAAAATTACCGACTATGGAAAATTAAATATAGCCCCACTGTTACAAAAGTTTAGGGACAGGATTAAAACATGGAATTCACTCTGCCTGTCGGTTGCAGGCAGGGTGAACCTAATAAAAATGATTCTCATGCCCCAACTGCTTTATGTGCTGCATAATGCCCCGACAGTAGTGACGCTAAAGACATTTAGGACTGTTAATTCTCTGTTCCGTACGCTAATCTGGAAAAACCGAGCACCTAGAATTAAACTAGAGCACCTCCAGCGCCCAAAAGACGCGGGGGGACTCGCCCTCCCGAACCCCTGGCTATATTATGTTGCCGCGCAGCTACAGCAATTAATAGGCACAATCCATGCGGATGCAGGAGAAGAGGGGGGGACCCGGGCCTCCTCAGAACTAGTGATGGCACACACAGTAAAAGGGGACTCAATACAGTCAGCTTTGGAGTCTCAGGCATTTAGCAAACCTAATAAGCGCTACCCGACCTACAATCTTATCCAAAAGATTTGGAACAAAACTAGAAGTTTGCAGGGGGTGAATGGATACCCAGAATTAGCCAAACTACAGCATGGCAAGCTCTGGAAGAGCTATGGGATAGTTTACCTTAAGCAGATATTTCACAATGGGAACATGCACACCTTTGAAACTTTGCAGGAACAGTTTGGTTTACCGCACTCCATGAGATTTTACTATGTACAGTTAAAACATGCTATAACGGCCCAAAGCAGATCAGCTATAACATGCTAAAAACACCCCCTACGGGGTTAAAGGCTTGACGGGGAGCACCCCGGCGGTACTCTCATGCTCCCTGTATATCCCATTTTCTATTCAAGAGTGGACTGTTTGCTATGGGCTTGCGAGCGAGATGTAAGAGAGACCACGCGGTGAAAATTACACCCCTACTGGACAGGGGTGGTGGATACCATAAACAGCTCCTATCCCACTGCCTTCTTAATGTGTTGGAGGAGCTAGCTGGGAGGAAAGCAGAGAGTGGCCACTTTAGATTTTAATAATGTCACTGGATATCAGAAGACCCACCTACCCTTAAAGAATGCTAGCGCACCGCCCAAAAAATCCAGTGGCTGAAAGCCCCGGTGGATCTAGTAATGGCCAGAATACCGGCTAATAAGCACAAATATTGGTAGAAAACTCAGAAATGCACATTCACACTGTGGATGTTAAAGCGGGTGTGCAACAGGATTTTTTCATGCGGTGTAACAGGTGCGCTATTTTTTTTGGAGCGCTGCACCGCATGAAAAAAAATAAAAAATTTAAATATCGCCTAGTAGTGCTTTAAAGGGGCCTTAAAGTAATGCAGTGCCATATCGCAAAAAAAAAATGGCCTGGTCATTTTTTTGTTTAAGTGGGTAAATCCTTCTGGGGCTGAAGTGGCTAAATATACTTCAGTAACCTCTTGCTGCCCATATCCTTCTGGGGCTGAAGTGCATATTTTTAACCTCTTGCTGCCCATATAATGCATATTGCAGCAGCAGAGAGGAGCCGCACATATGTATCTATGGGCGGCATAGATTTCGGTGCTGAGAGTGCGCTCACTGAGCACTCCCGTCACAGAAGGCTGAGCTTTCAGAGACAGCTCCTATGCCCTGTACACACGATAGGATTTTCCGACAACAAAACCGTGGATTTTTTTCGAAGGATGTTGGCTCAAACTTGTCTTGCATACACACGGTCACACAAATGTTGTCGGAAATTCCGAATGTCAAGAACGCGTTGACGTACAACACGTACGACGAGCCGAGAAAAATGAAGTTCAATAGCCAGTGCTGCTCTTCTGCATGATTCCGAGCATGCGTGGACTTTTGTGCGTTGGACTTATGTACAACCGATCGGAAAATTTGAGAACCTGCTCTCAAACATTTGTTGGCGGAAATTCCGACAACAAATGTTCTATGGAGCCTACACACAGTTATGCCCCATACACACGGTCGGATTTTCCGATGGATTCTGTCCTATCGGACAATGTTGTCGTAAATTCCGACCGTGTGTAGGCACCATCGGACAGTTTACATCGGATTGTCCGACGGACAAAGTTCTATCTCCTGCTGGATAAATTTTCCGACAACAAAGTCCGATCACACCAATTCCGATCGTGTGTAGCGAATTCCGACGGACAAAGTGCCACGCATGCTCAGATCACATTACAAGACCAAAGCTATTGGCTACTAGCCTCTACGTAGTCCCGTCGTAGGCAACAAACGTCACCACATTCAGAATGATCGGATTTTCCGACAACTTTGTCCGACCGTGTGTATGCAACACCAGTGTCGGACAAAATCCGTCGGACCAAATCCGATGGATTTGGTGGTCGGATTTTCCGACCGTGTGTATGGGGCTTTAGACTTTCCGACAACAAGCTCACATCCAACATTTGTAGTCGGAAAATCCTATCGTGTGTACAGGCATAAATCTGTACTGATGATTGGGAATCAGCGGGGCCAGATCCCGACCATGTGACCACTGTGACACCCCATCACGATCAGGTAGACCTCCATGTAGGCCCAGGACAGACAGGAAGAGGTTAACAATCACTAGCTGTACTAAAATACAATTTTAGTCTTTTAGAGTCTTTTTTATGATTATTATCACTTATCTCTATCTGTGTGTATTTATCTATTTTTTCTTTTATACAGCAGGTGCTGTCCCACAAAAAATAATGGATGCTACACATTGTACGTATTGTGCTGCACTATTGAACGCACGCACCATGGAACATTTCCAGGCCGTTAACCTTTAACTTTTGAAATTCCCTTGTGAACAAAACAAATGCAATGCAACTTCGTAAATCTAAACCCTATTCAAGCTCATTAAAACCAGTGTAAAGTCTGCGCTTTTTTATTGCACAGCAGCAAGCGGACCCTGCAGCTATGTACTGTTATCTCCAGTTTGCTTTTAGCAGCAAGCAAAATTTAACCGAGTCCCACAGGGGAACACGGACACTTTTAAAGCTTGTTCTGTTCCCAATTCCCAAAACCTCACTACCAGATGTACTGTATATGGGATATTATGTATTGAAAAAAATTTGTATATATATATATATATATGTAGCGCCCTGTTCCTAATGAGCAGACGCTATTATTTTTGTAAATTTAAGTTTGTCTGAAGCTGCAGTTTGGCTCAGACTAATTATGCAAAGTTCTGGTTTCTGTACCAGTTCAGCTGGGTTGTGCTAGTTGCCACTTGGCCGTCGGTGTCGCTGTCACCACCGGTAAGTGTTGGAAATGCAACAGGCTGAATGCATTGGGTACCCTTTTTACTCAGAAACAGCCCGGTGGGAGTGGTCTACCCACTGTGCATTCTGGGTAAGGTTATTTACGGTACAGGTACCATTTCTTGGGGTTCGTTATTCCCGACCTCGTGGTCCTCCTGGCCTTAGGCATGTGCTGCCTTATTTCTAAGTCTCGGGGTCGGCTGGCCCGGGGCTTCGCAACTAAAGGGTAGGCCCAGAAGTCTTGGGGCCTACTGATCCAGGGGTGGTCCTGTGCTGTTTTGCCTGCGGGGAGAAGCCAAGCAACTGGAGGATCCAGGGGAGGACTTTTCCAGGAGAGGACCGAGCAACAAGGCTGGTATCTCTGGAAGAGCCTGGAGACTCAGTTGGAGGATGTGTCCCGAATAGGGATGAGCCGAACACCCCCCTGTTCGGTTCGCACCAGAACCTGCAAACAGACCTAAAGTTTGTGTGAACTTTAGAACCCTATTAAAGTCTATGGGACTCAACGTTCAAAATCAAAAGTGCTAATTTTAAAGGCTAATATGCAAGTGATTGTCATAAAAAGTGTTTGGGGACTGGGTCCTGCCCCAGGGGACATGCATCAATGCAAAAAAAAGTTTTAAAAACGGCCGTGAGCAGTGATTTTAATGATGCTTAAAATGGTGGGTGTGTATAGTATGCATGTGAAGGGGCGCATGTTTCCCATGCTTAGAACTGTCCCTGCACAAAGTGTCATTTTTGCAGGAAAACGCCACGCAAGGATAAAAGTGAGCAGCACAGTATTGATATCGCCAAATCTCACTTTCAATGTCCTCTGACTGACAGTCAGAAGCAGAACTGCGGATATCTCACACTGTAGCTATAGAGTTATGTGGCTGTAGGCCTAGGGGTGCCTAGGCACCCTCACATACAGTACAAGGAAATGCACTGCTATTTTTTAGTAGGAATTAAAGACAAAATGTATACTTTTCAGTGTAATGCTTAGGCACAACCAACTTTTCTAGCTTTTCCCTATAACATAGCAAATCTTTTTCTTGAGTTCAGGTCCACCTTAATAGTGGACGTAGCATTTATATTTATATTTTATATATACAAAAGGCAGGTGTGAAAAAATGCTGCAAATCTAGAATGTTTTCAGAAATAGTGTTAATCGTGTGACCACCCTTTGCCTTCAAAACATCAGCATCACCCCAAACTCGCTCATCCATGTCTTTATGGACCTTGCTTTATGCACTGGTGTGCAGTCATGTTGGAACAGGAAGGGACCATCCCCAAACTGTTCCCACAAAGTTGGGAGCATGACATTTTCAAATTGTCTTGGTATGCTGACACCTTAAGTGTTCCCTTCACTGGAACTAAGATGTCAAGCCCAACCCCTGAAAAACAACCCCACACCATAATCCCCCCTCCACCAAATGATTTGGACCAGTGCATAAAGTGCAGACTGCGAGTCAGGCCTTCTCGTCCAACATCAGTGCCTGACCTTACAAATGCGCTTCTGGAAGAATGGTCAAACATTCCCATAGATACACTCCTAACCCTTGTGGACAGCCTTCCCAGAAGACTTGAAGCTGTTATAGCTGCAAAGGGGGGCCAACTCAATATTGAACCCTACGGACTAAGACTGGGATGCCAATAAAGTTCATGTGCGTGTCATGGCAGGCATCCCTACGCTTTTAACAATATAGTGTGTGTATACATATACATATATATATATATATATATATATATATATATATATATATACATATATTTTTTTCATAATAAAAAGCATGCATGCTAAATAATGTAAAGTGTAGCACTTCCAGGTATTTATTATCAGCTCCTAGACTGAGATGCTGGAGACGAGATGACACCATCATATAAATGCTGGTGTATGTAAAGATCTTGTTCACAAATGTCTAACACAGTAAAGGCTTCTTTCTGGCAACTCCACCTTGCAGCTCATTTTTGTTCAAGTATCAGCATATTGTGCTCCTTGAAACAACCACACCATCTTTTTCCAGAGCAGCCTGTATTTCTCATGAGGTTACCTATGGGTTTTTATTTGTATCTTGGAGAATTCTTCTGGCAGCTGTGGCTGCAATCTTTCTTGGTCTACCTGACCTTGGTTTGGTATCAAGAGATTCCCAAATTTTCCACTTCTTAATAAGTGATTGAACAGTACTAAGTGATATATTCAAAGCTTTGGATATCTTTTTATATCCTTTTCCATCTTTATAAAGTTCCATTACCTTGTTATGCAGGTCTTTTGACAGTTTTTTTCTGCTCCCCCTGGCTCAGTGTCTAGCCTGGTTAGTACATACATGTGAGAGCTAACAAACTCATTGGCTATTTATACACACACACTAATTGCAATTTAAAAAGCCACAGGTGTGGGAAATTAACCTTTAATTGCCATTTTAACCTGTGTGTGTCACCTTGTGTGTCTGTACCAAGGCCAAACATTCCAGGGTATGGAAACATTTGATCAGGGCCATTTGGGTGATTTGGGTGATAATAAATTGCTTCATATGATCACAATCTTTAAATAAAAGACATGATCAGCCATATTTTCATATATATAGCCATAGGGTATGCAAACTTTTAAACACAACTGTATCTCTGGATCTACTGCTCTTCTGAACATACAGGTTTTAGTCAAGGTCAGGGGCGGACTGACCATTCGGCCACTCGGGCACTGCCCGAGGGCCCTGGGCCACTAGGGGGCCCCATCAGGGTTGCCAGCCTCAGTAAAACCAGGCACAGTATGTAAAAATCTGTGTTTTTTTTTACATCAGTCTCTGAAATCTCCCTTACTGACATCCTTTTGGTCTAAAAATCCAGAGATTATAGCTGCCCCACCTCTCCAGTACCTTCTCAGCCAATAGAAACATGTCTGTGTATACTATGTGTAGATGTATGTGTATACTGTGTGATTGTATACTGTGTGTGTGTATACTGTATGGCCCTATAATCTGTGATTGTCTGGGGGCCCCATAATCTCCTATTGCCCGGGGGCCCCATGAGTTGTCAGTCCGCCCCTGGTCAAGGTAACCATATTTTTTAATCATCTGTTTAGTATGAATTGACCAGTACCATTATAGGTATCAGCCCACATATAATTGCACGTTGCCCTTTCGCCTGTTTTATCTGTGCAAAATAACAGGAACAAAGGGAGGTGGCTGGAGGATGGCCAATGAAAAGTGATATCAACAATGGATAAAAATGGACATACAATTTGCCCACAACTGGCAATGCTACCTCAGGCTTCAGTCTTCTGTGCCAATAACAGACATGAGTACTAGCACATTGACTATGGATAATTGATGGCTATATTAATTGCATAGATCTTGAATTGTCATAGTCGATCATCTTTTATTGCCGTAAAGCCAAGCTGAGATTTTATCCTAACCTTGAGGGGAATTCATGTCCACTTCATCCAATTAATCATTAATTGATAGGATTCCCATCTGCAAAGCTTGCCATCTCCTTCAGCAGGCTCAGTAAATTCAGATTAGAAAATAATGGTGTTGCCGGTTCTGATCAACGGCAGCTTTAGGCTTTAAAGTTCACCTTTTGTACAGTTTCTGTCATTATTTTTTATTAGTTATATTTAATTAGCTTTTCCTCTTTTCTTTTTTTTTTTTTTCGCTTTTCTGTCTTTTTTTGGAGTTAATTGAAAGGGGGCAACAAAAATCATCTATAAAAATATCTTTTATATATATATTTATTTTTTTATTTTTTTTTCTTTATCCTGGACGGGGCTAAACGTTCTCTCTTTTGCAAGGTAAATATAAAATATTGCTTCTAAATAATTGTAATTTTAATATTTTTATGCTAATTGCTTTTGTTAGAGTTTTACCATACCTGTTGTGGTAAAAAAAAAAAATTTGACTACAGAGCGTAATAGCTGAAGCTGAAATTTACACAAACAAGGGAGTCAAAGTTGTGGCTCCTCCCTCTCCCTCAATACGAAGAAAGTATGGCTAAAAGTAGATGACAACTACTATGCTTTTTAACAGCTCTAATGCCCCGTACAGACGGACGGAAATTCTGACCACAAAATCCGTCTGATTTTTTCAGACGGATTTTGTCCGACACTGGTGTTGCATACACGCGGTCGGACAAAGTTGTCGAAAAATCCGATCATCCTGAACGTGGTGACGTTCGTTGCGTACGACGGGACTACGTAGAGGCTAGTAGCCAATAGCTTTGGTCTTGTAATGTGATCTGAGCATGCGTGGCAATTTGTCCGTCGGAATTCGCTACACACGATCGGAAAAAGTCCGTCAGGACTTTGTTGTCGGAAAATTTGAGAGCAGGATCTCAAACTTTTTCCGTCGGAAATTTCCGACGGAAAAAGTCCGATGGAGCCCACACACGGTCGGAATTTCCGACAACATGGTCCGATAGGACATTTTCCGTTGGAAAAATCCGACCGTGTGTACGGGGCATTACTGTAAAGAAGCCTTTCAAGGTTAGCATTTTTTACCTCCAAGCGCAAGGAGTGTCCCCATTGTAATTTTCAATGACCATTAAGGGAACAACTTTGCACAAACTTCATGGACCATTTATATATTCAATCATAGTAATCATATCCTCCACTTAAATACATCTTTCCAAGGGATAATTAATTATGTTTAGTCAAAGCAGAATTTAAAAGGAGAAATCCTCCTTGCCTCCTTCTTCCACTTTGAAACATTTTTTCTTTTTTTGGGAGCGGATACTGTGACTTTCACTGGAATCGCCTAAACATTTCCACCGGAAGTTCTCCCCTTGCCCTCGATACATCACAGGTCCCAGAAGGCTGTGGGTCCATTTACAAAGTGCCGCACAACTTGCGTATGCACAGTGGGGAGCTGGCTGGAAAGCCCAAGGAGTCACAGCCAGCTTCCCACTGGAAACATGCCGATGCAGGGCTACCCCAAAGACCAGCAAAGAACCGGCCTGGGTGAGGACAGCACTGCATCCTTGGACAGGCAATTTTACTTTAATAAAATGTCTGCAGCTACAGCATTTGTAGCTCCTATTTCTTATTTTTATTAATTTTTTCTTAATGACTGAAGAACTTCTTTCATCTTTTTGTACAGCTGAAGTGCACCATGACCCTTATTAATTTAGTTGCAGTTCTCTCCACTCTCTCGGGTTTTTGGCTGGCTAATCACTGAGGAGTTCATCAGTGGGCTGGAGGGCTTACAAGGGTATATTGTCTGCAGGATTTTGCTTAAGTTGGAACCCTGGTCTGGAAACCAAGCTCTGAAGGCACAGCCGTTTCTGGGCCGGAGACCCCAAAATGCTGGATTTCATTAGGAACCTAACCCAAGCCATACCTCCCAACTTTTTGAGATGGGAACTAGGGACATCCATTAGCAAACGTATGTAGGCATAGGACACACCCCCTTCCATGTCCTCTTAACCAGTTAAGGACCAGCCGCTGCAGTTATACTGCGGCAGGTTGGCTCCCCTGGGCGAATCACCGTAGCTGTACGTGGGATGCTTTAAGAGCTCTAGGGGGCGCGCACGGTGTGGCAAGATGACGGAGCCTATGCGCGTGCCTGGTGGCCACGATGTCCTCCAGGCACCAGCGATCGTTTCTGATAGAGACAGAACAGAGATCTGTCAATGTAAACAGACAGATCTCTGTTCTGTCCGGAGAGAGGAGACAGATCTGCTGTTCATACTGATTATAAACAGCGATTGGTCTCCTCCTCCAGGCAGTCCCATCCCCCCACAGTTAGAAACACTCCCTAAGACACACATTTAACCCCTAGTGTTAACTCCTCCCTGCCAGTGCGATTAAAAGAGAGGAGAATTAAAAAAATACCACACCTCTTTGTCAGCCCCTCACATCTGAAACTGGAGTAAAAAAAAAATGTTCTCCAAAAACCAGTAAAGCTTCTGTAGGGTTTTGCTGCCCTCTACTGTCTGTATTGGTAAGTGGCTATGCTTTTTTGTGTTAATAAGTGGCTATGCTGCCTAATTTCACAGAGTTATTTTTGTACATAAATTTCTGTCTCTGTGTGGTTGGGTTGCAAACCCCAGAAGTAGGAAAATCCAGACCAGAAGCCTGGGCTATTAGGTAAGTGCTCCTATGTTTAATAGTTTACTGTTGTTACCCGTAGCTTCTGCATGTATATACCGTATATACTCGAGTATAGGTCGACCCGAATATAAGCTGAGGCCCGTAATTTACCACAAAAAAAACTGGGAAAACTTATTGACCCGAGTATAAGCCGAGGGTGAGAAATGCAGCAGCTACTGTAAGTGGAAAAAAGAGGGTCACAGCCTACCTGTGTCCTGTTCTGCAGCCTTTGTGTCCTTCTGAAGCGTCTGTGTCCCTCTGCAGCCTCAGTGTCCCTCTGCAGCCTCCTTGTCCCTCTGCAGCCTCCTTGTCCCTCTTCAGCCTCCTTGTCCCTCTGTAGCCTCCTTGTCCCTTGCCATAACTGTATTCAAAAGCCACGCCACCTCCTTGTCTGTGGAACACTCTATTTCCCAGCAGTCAGTGTTCCACCTATCACGGACATCCTCTCATCCTCATACCACGGACGAGGATGAGAGGATGTCTCAAGCCCCAGCAAGCGTCAAAGCATGGGGATTCACCTTTTTCTCCTTCAACCACTGTGTGGTCATTTTTGCTGTGTGCTTTCGGTTACTTTCTTGTTGTAAGGTAAACCTTCTTCCCATTGACAACTTTCTGGCAGAGGGCAGCAGATTTTTCTCAAGAATTTGACGGCATTTTGCCCCATCAATTTTTCAGTCCCTGCTTCAGCGAAACCTCCATAAGAGGATATTACCACCTCTATGCTTTATTGTAGAAATGGTGTTATTTGGATGAGGAACTGTATTGGATTTCCGCCAGACATATTGTTTGATGTTGAGGCCAAATCATTGAATTTTAGTCTCATCTGACCATAACACCTTTTTCCATGTGGCCGCAGAATCTTCAAGATGCATTTTGGCAAAGCTCAGTGGTGACTGTATGTGGCCTTTCTTGAGGAATAGCTTTTTTTCTGCAACCCTCCCATACAAGCCACATTTGTGGAGAATTTGTGATATTGTTGTCACATGCACACAATGACCACTCTTTGTCATAAATTCTTGCAACTGCTTCAGAGTTGATGTAGGCCTCTTGGAAGCCTCTCTGACCAGTTTCCTTTTGGCTCTTTCATCCAGTTTGGAGCGACGTCCTGATCCAGGGAGGGTCTGTGTTGTACCAAATACCTTCTACTTCTTACTAATAGACTTCACTATGCTTCAAGGCATTGATAAATACTTTGACATATTTTGTATCCATCTCCTGACTTTTTGTGCCTGTCCACAACTTTATCCAGATCCCAGTACCTTGCCACCCATAGTTAATTGTTTTCTTCAGTTGCACTACCAGGCACTGAAATGCTCCAGGAGAGTTTTTTTCATGCTAAGCTAATTAAAATTACCACAGCTGATTACAGTTGAATGTCGATTGGCTTTGTGTGCCATTGAGAAGGTGATTAGCTACAGGGATGGGCACTGATAGGTGGCAGTGATTAGCTACACCTGATTGAGTTTATAGGGGGGATCCTTTTTCCAATGCAGTAATTTTGTTTTTGATTTTTCTTTCTGAAATGCTGGTGTTATACCTTTTACTGGATTAAACAAAAACTGTGTCTGTCTTCATTTCAGGCTGCAAAGCAGCAAAATGTGATTATTTGAAAGGGAGTGATTCTTTTCTATGCCCATTGTACTGTAGCAGCATAAGCTAGGGCCAGGTAAGGCATCTGACATCCACTTGGTAGGTAGAGGTCTGTTTGTATGGCAGACTCTGAGTACCGGTGCTACTGTCAGAAACCATAAATCAGACTGAGACAGAAGTACAGTTAAATCGCACTTGTTTAGTAATAATAATAATAATAAAAAAAGGTAAACATAGTCAAAACATAGCCAGAGTTCAGGAACCGGAATGGATAGTCAGACAAACCAAAATGTCAGGGAGCCAGAGATGAGCGTAGTAGAACAGCAAGCAGGATCTGCAGCCAGAAGCAATGTCAGCCAAGCAAGTCTTTAACAAGGAACACAGGAGAGCATCTCTAGAGATGTGACCAAGGCAAAGGCAGAGATTATCTGGGCTAGACAGCTTAAGTAGGCAGGATTGACGAGCAGGATATCATCAACAGTCACTGTGGAGAGATAGGAGCTGGAAATTAGCCGACAACTGAGCGGCCAGCTTTGAGAAGGAAGGGCTGAGCCCAGCCCTGACAGCTACACTATGGTTCCTGCTGGTGAGAAGCTGTGTTGCAGGCTGGATGGACGACTTGAGGATTTCCCCATAATTGCTGATCTTGTCTGCAGGTCTCCACCAAGATGGACATCGAATTGTGATCATCCTCAAGATGTCCTGCAATTGCACTTGACAACATCTGGAAGGATCCATATAAATAACTATATATAAAGGAAGCTACTCTTCCATCCTGAGTTTCGTGTACCAGGGCAAGAACAAAATGAGTTTTGACATTTGGTCCTGATGATAAAAATCCACCTTTTGGCAGCTCTTCCCAGCTTTAGATCAGGAGACAAAATAGCTAATAGTTATATTCAGAGATCTAAGCGGGTCTACCATTAGAGACTTTAGAAAAAGTTTTTACCGGAGTTTTCTTTTTTCTGTAAAGGATAACTGGAGCCTGATCAAAAGAGGTAAGGTAGTTAAAGATCAGATCAGCTGAAATCACCAGGTGTAGGAAATTTTTTTTAAAGGTAATGATTTCTGCATTTCTATCAGTATTACAAATTTACAACCGCTCATTTGCTTCTGAGTTCCTGACAAACTTACATTGCTGTGAGTACCAATATCTTAATGCAGGAGAACAGCAAACAAAGTTGGACTTTAAATTAAAGCTGAACTCTAGCCTTCCCTTCAGACTTATACAGTTTTATAGGCTCCTCTCCTGTACTAAAACAGCTAACTCTGATTTCACTACACACTGGGAGCTTCTCACAGTGTGCATTAGAAGCTGCAGCAAGTCAGAAAAATTCCACCTAATTTCCTGGCTGGAGAATATCCAGTATCCTCTAGCTTATTTCTCCCCAGCCTGTCTGTCCCTGGCCTGCCCCTTTCTTTCATTGGCTTATACATAGTTCTTTCAATCATGGAGGCTTAACATCACATATGGGTGTTACCTAGGGTGGTCGATATAGAAATGAAGCCTGCCTAGGAATGCCCACTCCTCCAGACTGACATCATCCATCAAGGCATTTTGCTATTTGCATAACTCCTCTCAGGAGCCAGCCCACTGCTTGCATCAGGGATGAGGCCTCTTAGCTATGTACTGACCCCCTGTTGGCTCCTCCCACCAGCCATAATTTGCCTGCATTGCATAGAGAAGCACAGATACACACTAAAGACATCAGAATAAGATATATAATGAAAACGGAAAGGTTTTCTTTAAAAATTCCATTTATATATTGATGGTGGGGAAGGGAGGAACCAGGGAAGCAAAATGTAAGCAGAATAAACTTCAACTTTTGTGCCCAGGGTTAAGCTTTAGCAAATACTGGTTAAATTATTTATATCAAGGTAATCTCTTTTATATTTACAGTCAGGGCTTTTTTCTCAGAGAATAAGTGCAGGTACTCCGTCCTTCTGAGTCACCACTTGTCTCCGCCCCTACCCACCTCTGAGCTCCGTTCCTTGGGTCCACCCCCTACCCACCTCTGAGCTCCGTTCCTTGGGTCCACCCCCTACTCACCTCTGAGCACCGTTCCTTGGATCCACCCCCTACCCACCTCTGAGCACTGTCCCTTGAGTCCACCCACTCTGAGCACCATTCCTTGTATCCACCCCCTACCCACCTCTGAGCACCATTCCTTGGATCCACCCCCTACCCACCTCTGAGTACCGTTCCTTGGATCCACCCACTACCCACCTCTGAGTACCGTTCCTTGGATCCACCCCCTACCCACCTCTGAGTACCTTTTCTTGGATCCACCCCCTACCCACCTCTGAGCACTGTCCCTTGGATCCACCCCTACCCACCTCTGAGCACCATTCCTTGTATCCACCCCCTACCCACCTCTGAGCACCATTCCTTGTATCCAACCCCTACCCACCTCTGAGCACCGTTCCTTGGATCCACCCCCTACCCACCTCTGAGCACCGTTCCTTGGATCCACCCCTACCCACCTCTGAGCACCATTCCTTGTATCCACCCCCTACCCACCTCTGAGCACCATTCCTTGTATCCAACCCCTACCCACCTCTGAGCACCGTTCCTTGGATCCACCCCCTACCCACCTCTGAGCACCGTTCCTTGGATCCACCCCCTACCCACCTCTGAGCACCATTACTTGTATCCACCCCCTACCCACCTTTGAGCACTGTTCCTTGGATCCACCCCCTACCCACCTCTGAGCACTGTCCCTTGGATCCACCCCTACCCACCTCTGAGCACCATTCCTTGTATCCACCCCCTACCCACCTCTGAGCACCATTCCTTGTATCCAACCCCTACCCACCTCTGAGCACCGTTCCTTGGATCCACCCCCTACCCACCTCTGAGCACCATTTCTTGTATCCACCCCCTACCCACCTTTGAGCACCGTTCCTTGGATCCACCCCCTACTCACCTCTGAGCACTGTCCCTTGGGTCCACCCCCTACCTACCTCTGAGCACCATTCCTTGTATGCACCCCCTACCCACCTCTGAGCACTGTTCCTTGGATCCACCCCCTACCCACCTCTGAGCACCGTTCCTTGTATCCACCCCCTACCCACCTCTAAGCACCATTCCTTGTATCCACCCCCTACCCACCTCTGAGCACTGTCCCTTGGGTCCACCCCCTTGGTTCCTCTTTCAGGCCCCTTTCACAGTGGCGCGTTTTTCAGGCGCTACAGCGCTAAAAATAGCGCCTGAAAAAAGCGGGTCCTTTCACTCCAGTGTGAAAGCCGGAGGGGTTTCACACTGGAGCGGTGCGCTAGCAGGAAGGTAAAAAAAGTCCTGCTAGCAGCATCTTTGGAGTGGTGAAGGAGCCGTGTATTCACTGCTCCTAAACCGCTCCTACCCATTGAAATCAATGGGGCAGCGCGGCTATACTGACGGCAAAGCACCGCTGCAGCACCGCTGCAGCACCGCTGCAGCGCCGCTTTGCGGGCGGTTTTATCCCTTTTCCGGCCGCTAGCGGGGGTTAAAACCGCACCACTAGCGGCCGAATACTGCTGCTAAAACGACGGTAAAGCAGCGCTAAATATAGCGCTGCTTTACCGCTGACGCTGATCCCGCCCCAGTGTGAAAGGGGCCTTAGAGAATACAGTGAAGGAAGAAAGTATTTGATCCCTGTATATAGTGAGACTTGTGCGCTGCTATTTAAAAAGAGCACAAACAGGTGATATTGATGTGTCAAATGAAACAAACCGCTGCAACCATTTAAAAGTGCACTCTGAACACTGACGTGAATATAGTAATGTGTATGAAATGGTGTGCGTATTGATTATAACCAAGTAAATATTAAATAAAGATACATATAATTAATGATTAAAAAATAAATGACAAAACAATCCAAGTGCAAAAAAACAAAAAAAACAAGTGAAAAAAATAAATATAAATGCATAAGTATAAGAAGTCCAGGTACAAAAAACATATAGAAATGACTGCTTAGTCCATATTGTAGTTTGTAGAGAGAGACAAAAAATAATATACATTTATCTCCAGCGAAGCCAAGGATCAGACAGCAACCACCGCCACCAATTAATAAATTGGGAGTGCTATTAGAAAGGCTCACACCGAAACACCAGAACGCGTCAGTGTTTGCTTTTTGTTGCTCATATGTAGCCAATACATTTTTGTAACAAGGACTTTGAGGTTGCCAGCTCTTCTCTCTTATATATTGTATTTAGTGTGAGAAGACACCTGGAGCCTTGGCACGTGTGCTGCAGACTGCACACTAGGATTGGATTGCTTCTGAGAGCGCTGCATCTTTCTTCTTACCTAATAAAGTGGGCGACATTTCTTGTTGATCTTGCAGCTTTTTCTGCATCTTCTACACAATGTGAACAGTGACGTTCATTCAAGGGGCACAATATTGGAGTGTTTATGCAGACGTACTGGAGCCTATATAGCAGAAATCGAATCAGTGGTCCATTGAGATCCAAAGCTTTGTCTGACCTTATGGTCATTCGTAGAGGTGAGCGGACAATTTATTAATTGGTGGTGGTTGCTGTCTGATCCTTGGCTTCACTGGAGATATATATATATATATATATTTTTTTTTTTTTTGTCTCTCTCTCTACAAACTACGATATGGACTGAGCAGTAATTCCTATATGTTTTTTGCCCCTGGACTTCTTATATACTTATCCTTTTATATTTATTGTTTTCACTTGTTTTTTTTTGTTTTTTGCTCTTGGATTGTTTTGTCATTTCTTTTTAAATTCATTAAGTATATGTATCTTTATTTAAAGCGGGGTTTCACCTTACAAAATTTTTTTTTAAAAGTCAGCAGCTAAAAAAAAAGTAGCTGCTGACTTTTAAAAAGTACACTTACCCTCCCAGGGCGCCCGCGATGTCCGTCGTGGAGGACGAGCTGTCCCTCGGCGATTCGGTTCCAGCGCCGCCATCCTCGGTAAGGGAAACGGCTTCACGTTTCCTACTGCGCATGCGCGAGTCGGCGCGCGGCCGACTGCGCATGCGCGAGTCGGCGCGCGGCCTACTGCGCATGCGCGACTCTAATTTCTGAATGGGGAACGCGATGTATTGTGGGACATAGTTCCCACAACACATCTCGCCCCATTCAACAGGAGACGGAAGAAGAGAAGATCACCGCGGAGCTGGAGGAGGCAGATTAGGACGATCTGCCTAGCAACAGCCATTTCAGGTAAGTAAAAAAAAAAATTTTTTATTTTTTTTCATTTTAAATGGTTACTAACATATTTTTAAGTTTTTGCTTTCAGGGTGTCCCCCCACTTTAATATTTACTTGGTTATAATCAATAGAAAAAGTGCACCATTTCATACACATTACTATATTCAAGTCATTGTTCAGAGTGCACTTTTAAATGGTTGCAGCTGTTTGAAAAGCGAATATTCATTTGCTTTTCTAACACACCTGGGTGGGCTCCGAGTGCAATGCTCTGCACTCAGAGTTCACCCTTATTTGAAGCCTATGGCTCTAATCAGGTGCTTCAAAAAAACACCCCCACCGCTGTAATTCAGGTGCCCGGTGTCCCAAAAGTAGACATGTGCACAACAAAAAAATTTGTTTATTTTCGTTTCGTTTTTTTCGTTTCCGTTGATTCGTAACGATTCGTACATTCGTAATTCGTCGGTGTTCGGATTCGTAACGATTCGTACATTCGTAAGTCGGTGTTCCTATTCGTAACAATTTGTACATTCGTAAGAGTTATTTTTTCGTTGATTTGTTTTTTCGTTAGTTTAATTTTCGGACGCATTCATATTTATTCGTACATTCGTAACATTCGTAATCGGAGCATAATTCATAATTTTATGTAATGTGTATGCCATTATTACATTTTAATAATTTAAGAATCGAAAAAAAAAGTTACGAATCGAAAAAAAAGTTACGAATGTACGAATTTTTTTGTTCAATAGAGACACAGAAAATTACAAATCGAAAAAAAAAAAAAAGTTACGAATCGAAAAAAAAGTTACGAATGTACGAATTTTTTTGTTCAATGCATTCGAAGCACGTTTAGCAGCACAATTGTAAGGGACACGGAAAATTACCAATTCAACAAAAAAAAAAAAGTTACGAATGTTCGTTTTCGTTTTTCGGATTTTCTTCATTAGTACATTCGTTGTTTCTAATTAGTTTTTTTCGGATTTTCGTTGTTTTTCGGATTCGTTAGATTCGAATGATTCGTTAATCGGATTCGTACGATTCGAACGATTCATTACGATTCGTTATTCGGATTCGTACGATTCGAATGATTCGTTCATTCGTACGAAAATGAACGAATGAAAATAGTTATTGTGACGGAACTCCTCTTGAGTGCGTTCGTCATATATCACTTCCTCTCAGTCTGGATATAGGTATAAGATATTCCAACCGCTCCCAAGCACCAAACGAGACAACACTTGCTTGGTGCCAACATGGACTGATCTTTATTTGACATGTCACACAATTTTATACAGCCAGATGACTAAGACCTAACTTAATTAGCATGAGCTAATTATCTTAATCAACACTGGACTCCTTCATTCAATTGCAGGGTTAATTAGCACATACAACAATAGGTGAAATATTCTTTAGAATCTGTGTCAAGCCAGACTATACTCAATTACATAACAGACAGGCTGTCTGGAGTTCATGACATTAGCATCTCTTGCTAATATGCCAAATACATATACAGATTCTATGTGTATTGGGGGGCCAGCATGGACCTGAATCCAAGTAACACCAGCTCAGGGGTCCCAGGCTTGCAGCTCAAAGAGCACCGTTCCCCCAAATGCCAGGGCCCATAATCGCAAGGTAATCGGCTCGCATTCAGTCCCCTCCAACAGCCTGTGTCCCGGCTAGGTCTGTCACATTTCTCCCCTTTCGGCAGGAGACTAACACAGGAGGAGACCCCAGACGGGTTGACTCCGAAGTTAGTCCATAGTTCCAGTCCTCTAATGCCTGTACTCACACAGTACCCCAAACAAATTGTTCCAAACAGAGCACGACTCACCCAGCCAACCTCTGCCTCTCTCAGAGAACATATCCAGCGCTGGGGCGAGGCCTGGACTGGCCCTTCTCCCTGGAGTCTTTTCAGCCGCTGGAGAGAAGACAGGGTGACTGGGCTCACTCCATCATGCTGTTGGGGATCTGGGCCGACCGCCCAGCATCCCTGGGGTATACAAGTGGGGACTGAAGTCCCATCCACCGATATCAGCTCAAGCTGCAGTTGTGAAGTGCAGATTGCATTCTCTCCTTGGGTCCCAAGCTGCTGCTCGGGAGTGACCACCACCTCCTCACCCTGGGCCTCCAGAACTGCCACAGGTGTGGGGCAGAGGTCTTGGACCCTCTGTCCGGTTGCCAGCACTTTAGCTGGGTTGGTGTTATCATTCTGGGGCGCCGTCTGCTGCTGGACAGTGTGACCGATTGCCCCAGCTTCTTGAATCTGTAGAGACATTGTAGGTGCTAGGCAGAGGCTAGCGGCGCTCTGCCCTGTTGCCAGTGATTCAGCTGGGAGTAGCAGGTTCACTACATCAGCCTGTCGCCGGAGAGAGGGGCCAACTGCCCCGGCTTCCTGGAACTCCACAGTTGTTGCCGCTGCTGGGCAGAGGTTGGCAGCACTCTGCCCCAGTGGCAGCCCTTCTGCTGGGGCCTCCACATCCTCCGCTCCGGTTAACCATTGTGGCAGGAGGCTGTCTTCCTCCACTTCCAAACTGTCTAGCTGCCGTTGGGGAGGTGAGCTGGCTGCTTCCTTTTCCATTCCCTCATCTGGCTGCTGGGACAACATGTCTCTGGTACTGTCTCCCAGGTGCACAAATCTTTGCTGGAGAGGAAAGACCGCTTTCTCCACCCTGGCCAACTGTTGGGGAGGGATGACAAACACCTCCTCTCCCTTCTCCCCCTGTATCTGCTGCTGGGAAGTGATTGTCACCTTCTCACCCTGGGCCTCCGGAACTGCCACAGGTGTGGGGCAGAGGTCTTGGACCCTCTGTCCGGTGACCAGCGCTTCAGCTGGGGAAGTTCCTTGTAACTCCACGGATACTGCCATTGGTGCTGGGCAGAGCACAGTGAAGTTTGGCCCTAATACCAGCTCTTCTGATGGAGGCTCATCAGGTTCTTCTTCCTCAGCAGAAAAGTCTATCAAATCCCCTGTCTCTGCAACTGGTGTCTGGGGATATAGATTCACCATCTCCTGTCCATGGAACCCAGAAGATGCTATCAGTGCTGAGCAGGTTGGGCTGTCAGCACTTGCTGCATCCGCCATAAACCTCCGCGTCCATAGCTGCGGGGGCAGGTACGTACCTGACTGGTGAGTCTACTTGGGCAGAGGGGAGGTCTCCCGTACGGATCCCACTATCGGCCCCTGGAGATGGGTACAGGAGGCACAAGAGTGAGGAAGGGTAAGAGAGCCTGGTGCAGGGTATCCGGATGTGGTGAGAAGAGTCCACTGGAGACCGGGTGGAGTGCAGGTATGCGGGATACACAGGAGGAGATTCCACAGGTGGGTGATGCAAGTGAGAGTATGCAGGGTATCCAGAAGATGTGGTAAGTCCAAGTATAAGCCCCACTGGGGACAAGATGGGTGTAGGTATGCGGGGTACACAGATGAAGGGAGGCGTGGAATAGGAAGCAGGCACAAGTCTCTCAATAGGGATCAAGATAGTCTAGATACCTTCAAGGTCTGGCGGTGTTCCGATGGCGAGGCACAAAAGGGACAAGCATAAGAATGGTCAGTCAGGCAGAGGTCGTCAGGCAGGCGGAGATCAAGGAATTCCAAAAGGGCAAGCCGGGTCACAGGATCAAACAAGGTTTTAGCAGGTTTACAAACACAGGAACAAGGTCTCTGGAGAGCTGAAGATCAGGCAGCACTGGCCAACAGGTGCTGCCTGATTAAGTAGGCTGACTGGCGCCAACAGCACACACAGGTGTGTTCCAATTACTGCGCGCGCGCGCCCGGACACGTGCACGCGCGCGCGCACGCAAGCCCGCACCCGCAGGAACGCGCACAGGAGTGCGCGCACTAGCGCGCGCGGCGCACGGCGGCGCGCACCACCCGGCTGTCTGGAATAGCGGTTTTTGTGACAGTGCCCCCTCCTTAAGGGCAGCCTCCGGATGCCCAGACGAGTTAACTTGGAGGCGTGTGAGTCTTTGAAAGCCCGTAATAACTCACCCGCATGCAGGTTGTCTTCAGGCTCCCATGAATTATCTTCAGGCCCGTATCCTTTCCATTTGATGAGAAACTGGATCTGATTACGCCTTTTCCTACAATCCAGAATTGCTTCCACCTCGAATTCTTCTTCGTCATTGACAATGATGGGTTTGGGGGGACCAACCCTGCGGCCTGCAAAAGGATTCGGAGTCACTGGTTTTAAAAGAGTAACATGGAAGACTGGATGTATCCTTAGAGAAGTAGGTAAATCCAATTCGTAGGCGACATTATTAATTCTTCTTTTCACGGAAAAAGGACCCAAGAACTTAGGGCCTAATTTTCTGGAGGGGCAGGCCATCTTTAAATTGATGGTGGACAGCCAGACCTGATCGCCGGGTTCCAGGATGAGTTCTCCGCGCTTCTTACCATCAAAGATCCTCTTGTAATTTTCTTGTGCCTTAGTCATGGTCTCCTGTAGTAACTTGTTGTTAGTGGAGAAGAAGTCAAGTGTTTCTGAAACTGCGGGTATGGAGCATTCCGGGATTGACCTGGGTAAAAAGGATGGGTGAAACCCATAATTGGCGAAGAACGGGGTTTGGTTAATACTTGAGTGCAGAGAGTTATTGTATGAGAACTCAGCAATGGGGAGCAAGGAGGCCCAATCATCTTGGGAAAAGGTAGAAAAACAGCGTAGATATTGCTCTAATGTCTGATTGGTTCTCTCGGTCTGGCCGTTTGTCTGTGGATGATATGCAGATGAGAAAGCCAACTCGATTTCCAGAGATCGACAGAGAGCTTTCCAAAACCTTGAGGTGAACTGGACACCACGATCAGAAACTATGTTTGTTGGGACTCCATGTAACCTTACCACTTCTTTAATGAACATTTGTGCAGTTTCCAAAGCTGAAGGGGTACCCTTCATGGGCAAAAAATGTGCCATCTTTGACAATCTGTCCACTATAACAAAAATAGAGGAAAAACCTTCTGAAGGTGGGAGTTCGACAATAAAATCTATTGAAACCATACTCCATGGTCTTTCTGGGACTGGTAAAGGTTTTAATAGACCCCAGGCTCTTGTTCGGCTAGTCTTATTCCGAGCACAGACACAACATGATTCGACATAACTCTTACAATCCTTGGTCAGATGGGGCCACCAGAAGGTACGTAGTAGTAGATCGGTTGTCTTGGAGATACCAAAGTGCCCAGCCAGTTTGTGGTCATGACATAACTCTAATATATGTAACCTCAATTTTTCTGGAACCACAATCTTGCCTTCATGCCAAAACAATCCATCTTTACTGGAAACTCCATCCAAGGGAGGCATCCCGATGGAGGCTTGTTTGATCCGAGATATGAGATCTTCTTGTAAGAGTAGGAAATTCCCGGCGGGTAGAATGGTGTCGGGAGGAATATCGTGCTCGATATCCAAGAACATCCGAGAAAGAGCATCTGGCTTACTGTTTTTGGAGCCTGGCCGATAGGTTATGTGGAGTTGGAAACGTGAGAAGAATAGAGCCCACCTGGCTTGTCGTGGTCTTAGTCTTTTAGCTGTTCTCAGATACTCCAAGTTTTTGTGGTCGGTGTACACCAGAACAGGATGCGCAGCCCCCTCCAATAGGTAGCGCCATTCTTCCAATGCTACTTTGATGGCGAGGAGTTCCCTGTCGCCCACATCATAATTCCGTTCTGAAGAGGTTAGTTTGCGGGAGAAGAAGCCTACTGGAAAAAGAAGAGCCTTGGTACCCTGTCGTTGGGATAGCACCGCCCCCACTGCAATCTCCGAGGCATCGACTTCTAAAACAAAAGGCAAGGCTGGGTTCGGATGTTTGAGGATAGAGGCAGAAGTAAAAAGTTCTTTAAGTTTTTCAAAGGCCCGTTGTGCTTTGGAACTCCAATGAAACCGAATTCCCTGTCGAGTAAGTTCGGTGATGGGTGAAATAATAGAGGAGAATCCTTTGATAAATTTTCTGTAGAAATTGGCAAAGCCAATGAAGAGTTGTACTCCCTTTCTGTCTATGGGTGCTGGCCAATCCAAAATGGCGGATACCTTTTCGGGGTCCATTTTGATTCCTTCTGCTGATATGATTAGTCCCAAGAATTGTACGCTCTGGATCTCGAAGTTACATTTTTCAAATTTTGCATACAGTCCATGTTGTCTTAGACGGGTAAGGACGTTTCGGACATGTCTGCGGTGGTCGGTCAAGGAGGGAGAGAAAATTAGAATATCGTCCAAATAAACAATAACGTACAAATCCAGATAATCATGGAAGATGTTATTAACAAAGTGTTGGAAGGTTGCTGGGGCATTACATAATCCAAATGGCATGACGAGGTACTCGTAGTGCCCAAACCGAGTACGGAAAGCCGTTTTCCACTCGTCCCCTTTTCGGATGCGGATCAGGTTGTAAGCCCCCCGAAGATCCAGTTTTGTGAAGATTTTGGCTGTACCCAGCCTTTGAAAAAGTTCTGGTACCAATGGAAGGGGGTATCTGTTCTTGATGGTAATCTTGTTTAATTCACGATAATCAATGCAGGGGCGAAGAGAATGATCTTTTTTTTCGACGAAGAAGATACCTGCACCGGCCGGGGATGTGGAGGGACGAATGAACCCTTTTGCCAGATTCTCGTCTATGTAATCCTTTAGAGTGCCCAATTCCTGTTCCGTAAGTGGGTAGATTCTTCCGAAGGGAACTTCTGTTCCAGGTAGAAGTTCTATAGGACAATCATAAGGCCTGTGTGGCGGAAGTGTCTCTGCCCCCTTTTTGCTGAACACATCTGCAAAGTCCCGGTAAGGTTCAGGGATGGACTGGTAGAGTTCTGAGTCAGTCCCCAGGCATAGGAGCGAAGCTGGTTCGTCGGGTTTTCCGTAGTGACAGTTCTGATGGCAATAACTGGAAGAAAACTGAACTTCACCTGTAGCCCAATTGATACTGGGGTTGTGAGCACGTAACCAAGGCATTCCTAAAATTATCGGGAAGAGAGGTGAAGGTATGACATCCAACCGTAAGAGCTCCTGGTGTTGGGATCCTATGGTGGTCAGAAGGGGTTCCGTTTCCTGGGTGACTGGGCCGGAACTAAGTGTGGAGCCATCCGCCAGGTGGACCGCAAGGCCCCGTACTTTGGGTTGAAGAGGGATGCCATGGTTGGTTGCAAAAACTTGGTCAATGAAGCAGCTGCATGCTCCTGAGTCAATGATGACTGATACTGGAATGCTCCGACCGGAGAGCTGCAAAACAATATTGAGAGCCAGGTGAGTACCGGTTGGGAGTAAGACGGGTGCACATAAAGAAGAGGCAGACAACCACTTACGTGTCTTGTTGGGGCACATTCTTGCATAATGTCCAGATTCCCCACAATACAAACATAGATTATGGGCCCGTCTGCGCATCTTTTCCTCAGGGGTCAGGGAAGGCCGAATTAGTCCGATTTGCATTGGTTCAGGAGCCCCAGAAGCCAGGGTAGATGAAGCTGAAGGGACTGAGTTAGAAGGACCAGGTACTTTGGGAAGCATCCAAAAGGGGCGAGAAGGACCAGAGGATCTTTCGGCCCGTCTTTCCCTAAGACGGCGGTCAATTTGAACTGAGAGGTTAATGAGTTCATCCAAGGACTGAGGAATACCAACACGGGCCAACTCATCTTTTAGAGAATCTGATAGTCCTCTGCGAAATTGGTGTCGCAGTGCCGCATCATTCCACTCTGTATCAGAGCTCCAGCGTTTGAATTCCACGGCGTAATCCTCGGCCGTTCTGCGACCTTGCTGTAAGGATTGCAATGCGGTTTCAGCCGTGGCAGCAGGTTGAGGGTCCTCATATAGCTGAGCCATTGCAGTGAGGAAGCGGTCCAGGGAGTCCAGGGACGCAGACTTCTGTTCCAAAAGGCGGTGAGCCCAGGTTTGTGGTTCACCAGTCAGAAGGGAGATGATAAACCCCACTTTTGTAGCTTCCAAAGAAAAAGTCCGTGGTTGTAGAGCGAAATAAAGTTCACACGCATTGCGAAACGCACGGTATTTACTTCGTTCCCCAGAGAATCTTTCCGGTATTGGTACCTTGGGTTCTGGTGGTAGCATGATCACGGAGGGTGCTTGAGGGTACCCAACAGAAGACGCCACCTGGGGGACAGAAGATGCAGACATGGTTTGGACTTGTTCTTCCAATCGAGAATAGCCTTCCTGTAGTCCTTTCACAGCTTGGGATAGACCCGCTAGATGCCTGCACATATCTTCCATGGGAGAGGCCCCCTGCCCGGACTCAGTCATGGCTGCCTGATACTATCAGGCTGGTACGTACCTGACTGGTGAGTCTACTTGGGCAGAGGGGAGGTCTCCCGTACGGATCCCACTATCGGCCCCTGGAGATGGGTACAGGAGGCACAAGAGTGAGGAAGGGTAAGAGAGCCTGGTGCAGGGTATCCGGATGTGGTGAGAAGAGTCCACTGGAGACCGGGTGGAGTGCAGGTATGCGGGATACACAGGAGGAGATTCCACAGGTGGGTGATGCAAGTGAGAGTATGCAGGGTATCCAGAAGATGTGGTAAGTCCAAGTATAAGCCCCACTGGGGACAAGATGGGTGTAGGTATACGGGGTACACAGATGAAGGGAGGCGTGGAATAGGAAGCAGGCACAAGTCTCTCAATAGGGATCAAGATAGTCTAGATACCTTCAAGGTCTGGCGGTGTTCCGATGGCGAGGCACAAAAGGGACAAGCATAAGAATGGTCAGTCAGGCAGAGGTCGTCAGGCAGGCGGAGATCAAGGAATTCCAAAAGGGCAAGCCGGGTCACAGGATCAAACAAGGTTTTAGCAGGTTTACAAACACAGGAACAAGGTCTCTGGAGAGCTGAAGATCAGGCAGCACTGGCCAACAGGTGCTGCCTGATTAAGTAGGCTGACTGGCGCCAACAGCACACACAGGTGTGTTCCAATTACTGCGCGCGCGCGCCCGGACACGTGCACGCGCGCGCGCACGCAAGCCCGCACCCGCAGGAACGCGCACAGGAGTGCGCGCACTAGCGCGCGCCGGCGCACGGCGGCGCGCACCACCCGGCTGTCTGGAATAGCGGTTTTTGTGACAGGCATGCTTGGGATACATGCCACCGGAGGGCTCTGTAACTCTCATCCAGCTTCATCTCTGCCCAGATCAGCCTGCTTAATTCAGCTGTCTGCTCCTTGTGCGGTTTCTCTCCCAAAAACAGCATCTCTCGCAACCTCCTCCTGAATTCGTCTTCCATGGCGGCTGGTATCAGTACCTTTCCTGGTTGGAGGGGAGAACTTTTCCCTGCATCTCTCGCAACCTCCTCCTGAATTCGTCTTCCATGGCGGCTGGTATCTGTACCTCTCTTCCTCTCCTGCTATCCGGACCTTGGATCCAGGTGGAGGTTTGGATGTCCAGAGTTTTCAAACCACTTCCTCCAGTCTGGATATAGGTATAAGATATTCCAACCGCTCCCAAGCACCAAACGAGACAACACTTGCTTGGTGCCAACATGGACTGATCTTTATTTGACATGTCACACAATTTTATACAGCCAGATGACTAAGACCTAACTTAATTAGCATGAGCTAATTATCTTAATCAACACTGGACTCCTTCATTCAATTGCAGGGTTAATTAGCACATACAACAATAGGTGAAATATTCTTTAGAATCTGTGTCAAGCCAGACTATACTCAATTACATAACAGACAGGCTGTCTGGAGTTCATGACATTAGCATCTCTTGCTAATATGCCAAATACATATACAGATTCTATGTGTATTGGGGGGCCAGCATGGACCTGAATCCAAGTAACACCAGCTCAGGGGTCCCAGGCTTGCAGCTCAAAGAGCACCGTTCCCCCAAATGCCAGGGCCCATAATCGCAAGGTAATTGGCTCGCATTCAGTCCCCTCCAACAGCCTGTGTCCCGGCTAGGTCTGTCACAGTTATGCTATGAGACTGTTGTATATGTCCTCATTTTTACTTAAATGCATAATGTTTAATGAAAATTTACAATAAAAATATACAGAACAAAAAAAAACTCAGTGGTGATCAAATACCACCAAAAGAAAGCTTTATTTGTGTGAAAAAAATGAGGTACATTTCATTTGGGTACAGTGTTTCATGGCCTTGCAATTACTAGTTAAAGTAGCGCAGTGCTGAATAGCAAATAAGGTAAAAGGGGTAAAAACTTTGCGGAGGGGAAGTGGTTAATGTCAAAAAGATACCAAAGGATTCATCTCTAATGTTATTTCATATTTCATCTCCTTATTAAGCAGTACAGCCAATGGCGGTGCGTCCATTTGGGGCGCTCGGGCGCCGCCATCTCTCTCCAGCCACGCCCTCTGTGTAGAATGGATAGATTCATGCATTGCATGAATCTCTCCACGGCTGCTGTAGCCACCCCCATTCAGGCATCCAGACCCTTTTCGGCCGCCTGAATTACAGCGGTGGGGGTTGTTTTTGAAGCACCTGACTAGAGCCATCGGCTCTAATAGGCGTCAAAAAAGATGCACTGCGAGCGCAAACCATTGCGCTCGCAGTGCACCCCGGTGTGTTAGGAAAGCTAAATATTTGCTTTGCTAACGCAGAACCGCCTCTCAGCCAATCAGAAGGCCCGGATGTATTACTGGGCACCTGATTGGCTGAAGGTAGAGGTGATCTCATTGGCCGCCTAACAAAGCAGGAAGAAGACACGCATGGTGGACGCATGGAGGACACAGAGCAATCGCTGTGCTACCCATCCCACAGCTTGCTGCCTGTCCCGCTGCCTATGGAGCACAGTTTGCTGCATTTGTGGGGCATAGTGGCTGCATATGATGGGCACAGTTGGCTACATTTGATGGACAAAGTTGGCTGCATATGATGAGCACAGTTGGCTGCATATTATGGGCACAAAGGCTGCAATTGATGGAGCACAGTTGGCTGCATTTGAAGGGCGCAGCAGCTGCACATGATGGGCACAGATGGCTGCATATGATGGGCACAGTTGGCTGGATATGATGGGCACAGTTGGCTGCATATGATGGGCACAGGTGGCTGTTTTTCTGGGCACAGAGTCTGCATATGATGGGCACAGTGGCTGCATATGATGGGCACAGTTGGCTGCATATGATGGGCACAGTGGCTGCATATGATGGGCACTGTGGCTGCATTTGCTGGGCACTGTGGCTGCATATGATGGGCACATGGGGCTGCATATGATGGGCACAGTGGCTGCATATGATGGATACAGTTGGCTGCATATAATGGGCACAGTGGCTGCAATTAAGGTTTTTGTTTCAGTAATTCTCAGAATTTTTCAGTTCATTTGCACCCCCCCCCCGCCCCCCCCCAAAAAAAAAATTAAGCAGCAGCTGCCACTGAGTGCAGCTATTAATAGGATCATGAACAGATGTTTGTGATTTTTGTCTATTAGCGGGTTTTATGATTGAATCCGTCTCTTTCTTACACCTTAGTGACTGATATTGTCAGTGATAATTTGGAGACAACAGAAATGGTTGCTGGCAGTATTTGAGGATGCAATATGTCAAGGCACTTATCATCCGCTGTCACTGCCTCAAATCCACGATGAGCTATATAGGAAGCGACACCAACCCACCGGCTAAAAGATTTAGGTCAAATTTGAATAACAAATTCCATCCAGTTTGGCAGATCTGAGGTGACAGTATGGTAAGAATGACGTGTGTCATCCAGTCGTGTCTCTGTTCTTTCTTTCAAGTTCTAGCAGCTCTAACGGGGATATTACACCAGCTCTTTTGCTGTATACAGAACAATATTCTAATCCAGAACATGCTGTGTATTTTTTTTCTTTTTTTTTTTTTAAAGAGTAACTGCATTGTAACACATGGGGAGATTTAGTCTAGGTGTGCGAAAAATTTCATATACATTTAATCTGAATATTTTTTGGTTTCTCTGATCCCTTCTTCCCCCCTGTCATCATGGGATAGCTGTGCTTCTCTATGCAATGTAGGCAGATTTTATCTAGTAGGTCTGGCCACCATCACAGCTCCCAACTAACCCTAACTTCGAGGGACTGTCCCTGATTTAGAACAAAGTCCCTCTTTCCTCCTCATTTGTCCCTCATTTTGGTCTGATCTCTATAATTGTATATAAAATGCACTACTTATCTATCAAAAGGTGTTTCCCAGTGCTAAACCTGTCATCCAATTTCTAAATTGCTGCATTTGTAAATTCCAAAAGCCAATATAAAGAAATCGTAGTGGTAAAAAGGCACTTGTGGGTTTAACCAATTATTTGTTTTGTACAATTCTCATTTAACGGGGTGTGGCAGGGGGTGTGTCCTATACCTACATACTTTTGCTAATAGGTGTCCCTCATTTTTATGTCAGAAAGTTGGGAGGTATGCCCCCACGGGTGTTGTACATAATTATGTACAGCCTATTGCTTTTGAGTGTGCACCCCAAACTTTAACAAAGTAACAGAGGCAGTGGTTAGGGGTATGCACATGGCATGGCTGTGATGCTATGCCATGACAGAAATTATAGAGAGCAAAGCAATATTTTATAGAAATTTTTTTTTTTTTACTTTTTTTATACATTTTTTTTAAGTGACCTGTCTTTTTTTATTAATGACCTGACTTTTTTTATTAATTTATTTTTAAATTCCCTGTTGGGGGGGGGCTCTGTTTAGACCCCTGATATCTCACCAAATTTCACCAGAAATTATAGAGAGCAAAGCAATAATTTTTAGAATTTAATATTTTTTTTACTTTTTTTATTAATTTATTTTTAAATTCCCTGTTGGGGTAACAGGGAATTTAAAAATAAATTAATAAAAAAAGTAAAAAAAAATATTAAATTCTAAAAATTACTGCTTTGCTCTCTATAATTTCTGGTGAAATTTGGTGAGATATCAGGGGTCTAAACAGACCCCTGATGTCTCACATGTAAAGTAATACTAAAGTCTATTTTTGTTTTGTTAAGACTAACAAACATGTTATACTTGCCTGCTCTGTGTAATGGTTTTGCACAGAGCAGCCCCGATCCTCCTTTTCTCGGGTCCCTCTTCGGTGCTCCTGGCCCCTCCCTCCTGTCGAGTGGCCCCACAGCAAGCAGCTTGCTATGGGGGCACCTGAGCCAAGCTCCCTGTGTCCCCCCGTGTCCCATTCAGACATGAATCTGGGACCCAGACCCGCCCCCATTCTCTCCTAATTGGCTGACTGACTGATTGACAGCAGAGGGAGCCAATGGTGCTGAGGAGGGGAGTCCAATGCAGCCGAGACACTAATGCAACATCACTGGATCTAGATGGACCTCAGGTAAGTAGGGGGCTGAGGGGGGCTTCTACACACAGAAGGTTTTTTTTATCTTAATGCATAGAATACATTAAGATAAATAACCTTCTGCCTTTACAACCCCTTTAAGACTGAGCCTCAGCTGCACAAATGAATGAACAGGAAGCACTTACAGCATACCTCCCAACTTTTAAGGAGAATTATACAAAAAAAATAAAATAAATGTTAAACCCACAAGTGCTTTTTTTTTTACCACTACTATTCCTTTATACTGGATTGTAAAATGTAAAAGTGCAGCAATTTATAAATCGAAAGGTTTAGCACTGAAAGATAAATAGTGCATTTTATATACATATGCAATACAATGAGTATAATTGCTTAATCAAAATGAAGTTTATAAGTAACGTTCGTAAGTAAAGTGTCAATTAATCCAAATCATAAAGGTGTTCAATCAGAAAAAAGTTCATAAGTTAAAGTGCTTGTGTGAAGAGAGATCAATGAATCCAGATCATAAACCACTTCCACCATCTGAAGTGCACTTGGGATTTGCCCCAGCCTCTCACCTCACATGAAGACCCCCTACAGGTCTAGTTGAGCTTGGATGTAATGGATATCTCCAGAATCCAAACAGTAAGTGCCTATTCCTGGGACCTACAATCAGTCTGGATACGATTTCCACGAATGCCCATGAAAACTTTAGACAGGCCCTCACTTCCCTCCATATACCACTCACCTCCTCTGCTGCCAGTTTCAGCAATGTCTTCTCTCTACTTCCTTCTATCTCTTGCAGGAGCCCAGGCCCCCCTTTTGAACTGATAGGACCCGGGCCCAGTATAGGAGTGCCGGCTGTATTGCCTTATCAATGGCTCTGGAACGAGGTTTGATTAGGGTGTGCCCATGCCCACTCGGCACACCCCCTGCGCATGCCTATGGTGTTGTACGTAGCTTCCTGAAAAAAAATCACAGCACCCTGCCTCAAAACTCCTCTCAAGAGCCCTCAGACTTAATGCAATCAATGAAGCGGTTATAGAAATATTAAAATACTTTGATGGGTGGATGTCAGTCTAGTGGAGTGGTTGCTCCTAGGTAGACTGTATTTGCATGCAGACTGTCCTGAGTAATGCCCTTATGTGGTACTATGCTTCATTATTGAAAGAACTGAAATCCAATGAAGGTACAGACCAGGAAAAGTCAGTCCAGGAAGAAATTAGCTGGATTATGCTGGACATCTGCCAGCCAAGATATAGCTAGGCTCTCTCTGAGTCACTGCAGCTTTTAATGCACATTGTGAGAAGCTCACAGCGTGCAGTGAAATCATAGTAAGCAATTTAAAGTGTTATTAAAGCGATGCATACTAGCACATTATGTAGGTAACTTGCAGTGGGGAAGATGTTTATTTATTTTTTTCTGTGGTCTACTACCCCTTTAAGGAAACTGTATACAGTGAGGCTTGATGGCAAATAAACTGACACATAGATTTTAGGTTTATAGACACTTTAAAGTGGCCTCTGAGCTCTGACTCTCAAACTGAAGAGTCAGATTTAAAGTAAGCAGAGATAAATATTACCTTTCATAAACTGACTGCAAATTAATAATAATACTGTCAAACTAAATATTCAGTTAAGTGCTGAGTTTTGATCATTTTTGATAGCCTATGTCAGACTATATTACATATTTTAAATATTCAGTGAAGGGGCAATAAAACAAGCCCTCATCAACCTCTTAAAGCTGAATTTTGTGGAAAGAAAAGATTTACCCTTGCCTGGGCTCAACCTCCCACTGAAAGGGTTACCGTATATATACTCGAGTATAAGCCGAGATTTTCAGCACATTTTCTTGTGCTGAAAGTGCCCCCCTCGGCTTATACTCGAGTCAAGCACTTTTCTGCAGCAAAAAATGAAATTTTCCGACCCGACTTTGCGGCCCTGTATCTAGTGCTAGGAACCCCATTTGGTGTGAAAACCCAGTGGAACCAACACTACAACATATCCAAATTTGGGGTTCCTAGCATTAAGTAGCCCCTAGATACAGGGCCCCAAATTCGGTCAACTGTGTCAATCTGCAGCAATGTCATTTCAAGACCCTTTGGGTCCAGAGACCCCAAATTTTGTCTGCAACTAGGGGGCATCTAGTAACCCTTAACTACCACGTTTGAAGTTCAGGGGACCTTTGGCTGCAAATGGGCACAGTGAGGCATGCAAATGGGCACAGTGAGGCTGCAAATGGGCATTGTTGACCCTCTTTTCCACTTCCAGTAGCTGCGCATTTCTCACCCTAGGCTTATACTTGAGTCAATAAGTTTTCCCATTTTTTTCTGGTAAAATTAGGTGCCTCTGCTTATATTGGGGTCGGCTTATACTCGAGTATATACAGTAACTGCTTATTTTGTCTAGGGGATGATAAATAAATTGATGTGCGTACATTATACCTAGAGTTGGGCGAACAGTTCGAGCTGAGCAAAAGTTTGGCCTGATTATCACCTGTTCGCCAGTGCGGCGAACTCCCAAATTTGCGGGCGCTCGGCAGGAACCCACGCCCAATTTTTTTTTTTAAAACAAAATAGGGTCCCCCCTCAAAGTTCATACCAGACCCTTATCCGACCATGCAGCTTAGCAGGACAGGAAAGAGGGGGGGGCGGACGAGCGAGCATTCTCCCTCCTAAATCATACCAGGCCACATATCCTCAACATGTGGGGGTCTGTAGATGTGCCGCACGGAAGATATGTTCAGGACAATATTAATGTGCCAAGACAACGTGCAAATGTCATTTTTTTAAATATCATCTTTTTTTTCTTTTTCTCAAGTGGTAGATGGTGAGATCTGACTCTTTGCCTTCCTACTCTGTGTGGGTGCCTTTATCTCCCCCCCTCCCATTCACCTACGTCGGGGCACTACCCCCTCCCCTCTCTTGTAAGAGGGGACAGGAGGGCTACAGTTCAAAAAAAAAACCCCCCCATTTAAATATAACAGCCTCAGCCATTGCGTATGTGCTTCTGTCCTATCAAAGATTCCGCAAGCAGAAAAGGTTCTCCTCAGTTTTTTGCAAATTCGACTGTACACACAAGAGGGGCACCCAGAAGGAAGCCCCAGGCCCTAAAGCGCAGGGGGATATAAGTAATAAATAAGACCCCCAAGAAGCCCGGATAGGACCTTGATAGGCGGATAAGGCCGTTGGATCATAGATCAAATCAAACTTAAAGGGGCAACCCGGCCTTAACCACTATAAGACATTAACTTTGTGAAGGGGAGACACAGAGAGGGGCTGAGTCTATGCACCCCAGACGGCCCCGGTATAGACCGCGAGCCCAAGAGATTTTAAACTACTAGGGGACAAAAGACAGCCTTAAAGCAAGGACCTCATTAGAAATTAAGCAGTGGAAAAGGGCCCAGGAGGCCTAGGCGTAAAACAAGACTGGGGAAGAGAATCAGACCCACCAAGAAGGTCAACATGAGTAAAGACTCAGCCAAACAGCCTAAGAAAGCAACCATCAAAGGCAGCAAAGGGGAGACAAGTACAATCAAACATTATCTAAGACAGGGAGCAAGCCCAAAAACATCGGGAAAAGAAACCCAGGCCGGAGTTTCCCCGGAGAGTAGGGGCGGGGTGGAAGGAGAAATCAACGACTCCAGAGCGGACCTCACAATGGAGACCGAGATTGAGTCTAGTAGGGGGGATGATCAACAACCAGGAGCTCACATCCCCAATAAACTGGAAATGGAGGCGATGCTATTACGTCTGGAAAACGCAATCAAACTAGAAATTAACTCCCTACGGGAGGATATGGGCCATCTGCTGTCCAGGGTCGAAGTGGTGGAAGGGAGAGCGGACTCTATAGAATTGGAAATTGTGAAGTTGAAAATGCATTTAAAAGGCACCTATCTCACTCAGAGAGATACCCTCTACAAGATAGAGGACCAAGAGAACAGGGATAGGAGGCAAAACCTGAGGCTGCGTGCTGTCCCGGAACAAAGAGGGGAAGACCTAGAAAGAAAATTATGGGAAATCTTGGGCCCCATAAGTGGCAAGGACTCAGATCACTTTCCCCACACAGAAAGGATACATCGAGTAGGAAGACCCGAAAGGGGGGGCGCAGAGCGGACCCGGGACATAATTGTCAGATTCAGCCACTTTAAAGAAAAAGAGGACCTGTGGGCTAAAATAAAAAATAAGTCTCCTATATTGTATAAGGATGCTGAAATCCAAGTTTATGCCGATTTATCGGCCCGAACCCTCGAAAGACGGAGACATCAGAAACCCCTGTTGGAAATCCTGAGAAGGGAAAACATAAGATATAACTGGGGTTTCCCCTCATGTCTAATAGGGTCAAAAGAGGGGTGCTCGGCCAGGCTGAGGTACCCGGAAGAAGTGCAGGGATTTTGTATAAAACGGGATCTCGGTCCCGGACCTGCCAAATCGGCCCTGCCCCCTGCCCCCCCCCTCTGCGCCCCAAGTTTGGGCCGCGGAGGGAGAGGGGAGGGCTAAATAAACTCCACCTCACCAGGAACCCGGAGTCCAAGGGAAGCCGCAAAGGATGGCCCCCAATGACCCGGGGACCCTAGTTGGGGTAAGAGAGGGGGGGGGAGGGGGGGGGGGGGGAGGGGGAGGAGGGGGGGGGGGGGGGGGGAGGGGAGGGGAGGGGAGGGGGGAAAGGGGGAGGGAAACCCCGTCCGCTGTGGGGCCGTTACCACCATCAATACTCCAGAGGGAAGAAGGAAAGAAAAAGGGAAAAAATCAAAAAAAAAAAAAAAAAAAAAAAAAAAAAAAAGACAAAACTCCAAAAAATAAATGAAGGACATAGAAATTAAATTTTTATCTTATAATGTGAAAGGCTTAAATTCTCCTGGCAAGCGCTCCAAAATTCTGGAGGAAGCAGAGAGATATGGCGCGGGTATAGTGTTCCTGCAAGAGACTCACCTGGCGCTTTCCTCAAATATTAGACTTTTTTCTCCAGCTCTCCCAAATTGGTTTTACGGAGATACTATCTCAAGCAGGGCAAGAGGAGTGGCTATCGGGATGGCGAGGGATATCGACTTCACGGTGGAGGAGAGAATGACGGACCCCGAGGGGAGGTACCTGTTTCTTAGGGGCTCCCTCCTAGGGGTTGAACTAACACTGGCCAATGTCTATGCCCCCAACATCAAACCTATCTCATACCTTGAAGCAATTCTAGGCAAGCTGAGAGCCTTCAGGAAAGGATATTTGATCCTGATGGGGGATCTCAATTTTGTGATGGACCCCGCGAGGGACAGTACGTCTGGTGGAACGGGGAGGGGCAACGCTCAATTGAAACGGATTAAAAAAAAACTATCGGAGGATCAACTGTTGGATGTATGGAGGATCCAGCACCCGCAGTTAAGAGACTACTCGTTCTTCTCCCCCGTCCACCAGACGTACTCACGCCTGGACTATATGTTAATAGACCATGGCATACTGGAAAGGGTCAAAGAATCAGATATCGGAATAGCCTCCCTTTCGGACCATGCGCCGGTATCCATGAGGCTAGGGTTCCCCGGACATAAACAGCCCTCTAGCGGATGGAAACTAAACCCAGAATTGCTACATGACAAAGAAATTAGGGACTATATTAAAAAGGAGCTAGAATGGTTCTTTCAAACCAACGACAACGGGGAGGTCTCAGAGGCCCAACTGTGGGACGCCCATAAAGCGTTCATTAGGGGGCTCCTGATAGCTAAAGCCTCATGGAAAAAAAGGGAGAGGCTGGGAAAAACGCAGGCCTTAATGGCCGAGATTAAAACCCTGGAGCAAAAGCACAAATCTGGGGGGGTACTTAGCCAGAGCATATACATAGAGCTTATAGATAAGAGAGAGGAATTAAAAGACCTAGCGGAACAGGAAGTTAGACAGAAGTTCAATAAATTGGCGAGGGAACAGTATATCTGGGGCAATAAGCCAGGGAAATATTTAGCAAGGAAATTACAAAAAAAGAAAACTAGAAATTTTATTGAAAAAATTCAAACAAGAAATGGGGAGATGAAGTTTATCCCTGGTGAAATTGCCTCCACATTTAGAGACTATTACAAAGAACTTTATGAGGTGAAAACCAAGGGAAACAACGACAGCATTGGAAACAGCCAGAAAACCTCAGAGTTCTTAGGGAGGGCAGGGTTAACGGCTCTAGGTGGGGAGGAGAGAGATGAGCTCGAGAGGCCAATAACAGAGGAGGAGATTTTAGCAGCCATAAATAACTCACCAACAGGAAAGAGCCCGGGTCCGGATGGCTTCACGGCCTTATATTATAAAACGTATAAAGAGATTCTTACACCGAGATTGCTGCGATACATGAATGGCCTAGGGATAGACTATGATATGAGTGTAGAGGCCCTAAAAGCTACGATCACCCTCTTGAGGAAGGAAGGGAAGGATGGATCGGTGTGCTCGAATTATAGACCCATCTCCTTATTAAATTTTGACACAAAATTATACGCCAAGATACTGGCGGATCGAATAAAGGGGCACTTGGGCACACTGATCCATCCGGACCAGGTCGGGTTTGTTCCAGGCAGAGAGGGGAGGGATAATGGAATCCGGACACTGCTAGCCATACAGAGGATGGGAGATACGAGAACCCCCAGTCTACTACTCTCAATAGACGCTGAAAAAGCATTTGACAGGGTAGACTGGGGGTTCATGTTCAATACTCTACAGAGGATGGGCTTCGGACCCAGAATTATTCAAAAAATTAAAACCTTATACAATCACCCGAAAACAAACATCAAGGTCAATGGAACGACCTCTGCTGAGTTCGAGCTGTTTAACGGAACTAGGCAGGGCTGCCCACTCTCCCCGCTCCTTTTTATTTTATCTCTGGAACCGCTGCTAGCTACAATCCGCGGAAACCCAGAGGTGGAAGGCTGTAAAGTCGGCAGCGAAGAGCACAAACTTGCGGCCTTCGCGGACGACGTCCTCTTTTACATAAGCTCACCCCAGAAGTCAGTTCCTATATTGCTTAAAACCTTAAAGGAATATGGGGAATTAACAAACTTTAGAATCAATGCCTCAAAAACATTTATCCTTAATATTAACCTCAATAAAATAGAGAAACAGAACCTACAGAAAACAGTTAGTTTCGTTTGGAAAAAAAGGATAAAATATTTAGGAATTGAACTGGCCAACAACCCGAGGAAATTATACAAAATAAATTATATCCCGCTCCTAGAAGACATAAAAAAAAAAATGCCAAGAGCTGAAGGGAAAAATTCTATCCTGGACAGGCAGGATTAATTCGGTAAAAATGATGATCTTACCAGTCATCACATACAAATTCCAGATGCTCCCCCTCCCTCTCCCAAAACAGTACCTCGGTAAATTAAGAGCTATTATAATGAATTTCATATGGAATTACAAAAAACATAGAATCTCCCTCCAAGTTCTAAAACAAGACAAAAGTCAGGGCGGCCTCGCGGTCCCAGACATTGAAAGCTACTACCATGCTATAGCACTATTGAGAATCGCAGAATGGGGTAAAACAGGCAACACTAAAAGATGGGTTAGTTTGGAGGAAGCACTGAGTGAAGTTAGGCTAGGGAAGATTGTGTGGAATCCTCCGAAAAGCCGGACACTGGGAGAAAAAACACACATAATCACCATCACGACTTTGAAAATATGGGACAAAATATATAAAATATTCAACAAAAAATATAACTCGCCACTTATAGCACTTAAAGAAAATCCTTTTTTCCCGCCAGGGTTAAAGGAAATAGGAGGTGATTGGATTAGAAAGGACTGCACGAGACTAGGGGAAGTTATTAGTAAGGGGAAGGTTATGACATTGCACGAGTTACAGAACAATGAGGCTTTTTCCATAGATGGATGGCGGCATCGCTAACCCACTTTGTGGGCTCTCTCCCTAGCCCATTAAGGGAGGCTAAGGATCTAACAAAACTAGAGAAAATCTTCACGGCAGAATGCTCAAAAAAAAGAATATCCAGAATATATAAACTATTATTAGAAAGAGATAGACCGGAGATGCCGCCATACCTTATCAAATGGGAAAGCGAACTAGGAACACAATTAGAAATAGGCACAAGTAAGAAAATTTTAAAATTAGCACATGGGTCAGCTGTAGATGCGAAAACTGCAGAAACAAATTATAAGTGCATGGCTAGGTGGTATAGAACCCCGGACAGGGTCAGTAATTTCCAGGCGGATACATCTGCGAACTGCTGGAGGGGGTGCGATCAAAGGGGCACAATGGGTCATTTATGGTGGGAGTGTGCTAAAATCAAAAAATTTTGGGAGACCATCCTAAAATACATAAAAGAAATAAAAAATTTTGGGAGACCATCCTAAAATACATAAAAGAAATAACAACGATCGAGGTAAAAAATGACCCTTGGGTGGTACTTATGCATGCCACATCCAAGGAAATCAAGCAATATAAAGGCTCATTGATCCCCCATCTGCTTAACGCGGCTAAAAGTCAGCAGCTGCAGTATTTGTAGCTGCTGACTTTTAATTTTTTTTTTTTGCCCGGCCCTCCTCTTTAACGCGGCTAAAAAGGTAATCCCAAGGAGGTGGAAGGACAAGGAAAGCCCACCCTTATGGGAATGGGTTGACGCAGTGGAATCCACTTACATGATGGAATGTGTGTTGTACATAGGGGAGGAGGACAGAGAGGCCACGAGGGCTAGATGGGAGAGTTGGAGAAAATTCAAGAGGTCTTGGAGCTATAGGGAGGCTTTGCGAGTGCAGCCGTGACAACCGATGACCCCTAGGGGGCGAAGCCGAAAGGAGATCCTGCCGCGGAAAGGCAGACGCTAAGGGCAGGAGAAGACACGGGGGAGAAAGGGCCACTACACAACAACAAAACAGCGGACGGGGATGGGGAGGGTGGGGGCACGGGGGGGACAGGGGGGAGGGGGGGGGGGGGGGGAAATAAAAAAAAAAAAAACCCCAGGGGGGCTAACTGGAATAGAGATGGAACGGGACTTAGGATAAAGGAAGCGGAGGGGGAGGGGAGGCTGGGTGGGATCTAAGATGTATGTATGTATTTTTGGGGTTTTTGTAAATTTTATGGATGCCCGACCCAGGACCCCTATCCCCCCCAACTCTAGGGGGGAAAAAAAAAAAAAAAAAAGGGGAGAACGAAACAATCCACTAATGATGCTAAGACAAATAGAGGGATGGAGATGCGGGCATAGCTGACACTCACCCGACGAATAGATAGCTTGGAAGAACATTTTTGTTTCTGGGTGCCACCACCAGTGGAAAAAAAAAAACAAAAAAAAAAAAAAAAGGGGTTGCAGTGTTGTGGCACCAGCACCAGTGCCAGGCACAATTTTTCAGCCCCTGTTTAACAGGGGCGTGTAATTACAAATCTTTATCTAATAATTCACAGCAGGGCCCATTCCTGCGCCCACCAAGAGTAACTGTGAGGGCTTACAGTGTTGTGGCAACACTGTCCACCACCACCACCAAAGACCCAATTTTTCAGCCCCTGTTTAACAGGGGCATGTAATTACAAATCTTGATCTAATAATTCACAGCAGGGCCCATTCCTGCGCCCACCAAGAGTAACTGTGAGGGCTTACAGTGTTGTGGCAACACCGTCCACCACCACCACCAAAGACCCAATTTTTCAGCCCCTGTTTAACAGGGGCGTGTAATTACAAATCTTGATCTAATAATTCACAGCAGGGCCTATTCCTGCACCCACCAAGAGTAACTGTGAGGGCTTACAGTGTTGTGGCAACACCGTCCACCACCACCACCAAAGGCCCAATTTTTCAGCCCCTGTTTAACAGGGGCGTGTAATTACAAATCTTGATCTAATAATTCACAGCAGGGCCCATTCCTGTGCCCACCAAGAGTAACTGTGAGGGCTTACAGTGTTGTCGCAACACCGTCCACCACCACCAAAGGCCCAATTTTTCTGCCCCTGTTCAACAGGTGCATGCAATTACAATCCTTGATCTAATAATTCACAGCAGGGCCCATTCCTGTGCCCACCAAGAGTAGCTGTGAGGGCTTACAGTGTTGTGGCAATACCAACATCTAATGGGGCAAATTTCTGCAGAGTATATATGGCGGGCCCCTACTTTCAAACATCCAACTTAGAAACGTCTCCTACTTGCAAACGGAATGAGAAAACAGGAAGTGAGAGGAAATCTACCCCTAGGAAGGAAAATTCTATCCTGTTAGATTTAATTTGGGAAAAAGGTATCTCCTCTCTACTGATGCTTTATCACCAATCCATGCCATTTTTCTCAAAGATTTTCATCCATATTGCCAGGACAAGACATGACATTAAAGCCGCAAGCAGTTTTAAATGGCTTCTTTTTTTCCTTTACAAATGTCATTTTTTGCAGGGACAGTACTAAACACGGGAAACACATGCCACTTCACAGGCATACTTTAGACACCCCCCAGGTACCATATTTAAAGGAATATTTCACTTTTTTTTTTCCGCTTTATGCATCATTAAAATGACTGCTCCCGAAAAAACATCCGTTTTTAAAACTTCTTTTTGCATTGATACATGTCCCCTGGGGCAGGACCCGGGTCCCCAAACCTGTTTTATGACAATAACATGCATATTGGCCGTTATAATTAGCACTTTAGATTTCGAACGTTCGCGTCCATTGTAACAAATAGGGTTCTAACGTTTGCACGAACTTTCGGTCTGTTCGCAGGTTCTGGTGCGAACCGAACCCGGGGTGTTCGGCTCATCCCTACTACTAACCACGGATGCTACCACCATGGACCAAAAATGGACTCGTTCCTGTGTAGGTATGCTGGGGCAGTCACAAGCCTGAGTTAGGGATTTGTTTATGAAAAGACTTTTGCCTGGTCTAAAGTTACTAAAGGTGTGCAACACAAGTAATGGCACACATAGTCTACAGTTAAACGCCTTGGGACATGAAGACACAATGGTTATTACCAAGGGTAACAAAGATTTCACAAGCAGCCTGTGATAAGTGTGTTCATGTGGCATGTGAGATGGCCTCTTGCAGGAGGAGTTGTTGTCAGCTTATTTTCTTTTGCTATTTGGAGCGTGGGAGATTATTTATTATATTATATACTCTCTCCATGAGCGATCCTTTTCCTATAGCAATGGGAGAAAATCAGCACCGTAGAGGTTATCAGCCTGTGCACAGGTACTAGGTTGCACAGCAGGACCCAATTTTGTTACTGGGAATGAGATAGAGGAGATTGAGGAGGCACCTGGACAGGTAAAGAGGGCACCGACTTTGCGTGTCCCGTCTTAATGCATCAAGTAAAAGTAGTGGTGTATGTTAACATTAACCACTTCCCGACCGGCCACTGCATATATACGTCAGCAGAATGGCACGGGCAGGCAGAATCACGTACCGGTACGTGATCGTGCATGTGCCTGCCCGTGGTCGCGCTCGCAACCCGGTCGGGAGCTCCGTGACCACGGCCGCGGGACCAGCGGACCCGATCGCCGCTGGTATCCCGCGATCGGGTTACGGAGCTGAAGAACGGGGAGAGGTCTATGTAAACAAACCTCTCCCCGCGCTTCCTACACTGACTGTCAGTGATCGGCGGTTCCCTGTCATCGGGAACGCCGATCAATGAAGTCAGACGTACAGCCACGCCCCCCTACTGTAAAAAAAAACACAACACGTCACACTGACTCCTCCCCGCCCCCTAGTGGTTAACCCCCTAACTACAACTGTCATTTACATAGGAATCAGTGCTATTTAAATAGCACTGATTGCTGTATAAATGACAAATGTCCCAAAAATGTGTCAAAAATGTCCGATGTGTCCGCCAAAATGTCGCAGTCACAATAAAAATCGCTGATCGCCGCCATTACTAATAAAAAAAAAAATATTAATAAAAATGCTATAAAACTATCCCCTATTTTGTAAACGCTATAACTTTTGCGCAAACTAATCAATAATCGCTAATTGCGATTTTTTTTACCAAAAATATGTAGAAGAATACGTATCGGCCTAAACTGAGGAAAAAAAATGTTTTTTTATATATTTTTTGGGGATATTTATTATAGCAAAAAGTAAAAAATATTGCATTTTTTTCAAAATTGTCGCTCTATTTTTGTTTATAGCGCAAAAAAAATAAAAATCGCAGGGGCGATCAAATACCACCAAAAGAAAGCTCTATTTGTGGGAAAAAAAGGACGCCAATTTAGTTTTGGAGCCACGTCGCACGACCGCGCAATTGTTAGTTAAAGCGACGCAGTGCCGAATTGCAAAAAGGGGCCTGGTCCTTTAGCTGCAAATTGGTCCGGGGCTGAAGTGGTTAAGAGCTTTACCAAGGGTTCAGTTGTCTGCTCATGCTAAGGGACCACATGTGTACGGCAGTGACCTTGTTCAAGGTGCCTAGCGTAGCCCAGAACAACCCACCCCAAGGTAGGCCTCCTCTGTGACCCACACTTGGAGCCTAATGAGGAGGAGAACATGGAGGAAGCGTCAACCGCCTACTACCTACCCCCAACATGCGGGAGCAAGGAACAAGATAAATTGATTATGCTATGCGTCATTCACTAAGCAAAATGAGAAGTTAACCCTTGTAATGGGGAATCACTGCAAGGGTAAAGTTTTCTTTCCCCTGGAGTTCAGCTTTAAGCTGAATGCACTGTGAAGTAATTCATCCTCAAAAATCATGACAGGGACTATGAAGCTGATTTCAGTGGGTTTCTAACAGCTTATGGCACCTTACTGTGTCAAGCCTATAGCTACAGAGGCAAGTGAGAGTGTGCTTCAAAGCTCTTTACCTGCATGTTAAGAATGTGTAAATACTTAGTTTGGGCACAGGTGCACTTTAAAATTCACACTTCACATAAATCAGTAAGACACATATCAGCATTGACAAATCAATTCATGGCAGAAAAGCTAATTCTTTCATTCCGTGCATTTAAAACTAGTCCTGAGCTCCTTCATGTAGCCTAAAACATAGACAAAATATTGTCTTTGCTAACAGGAGCATTGTGGTTCTTTAAAATTATTCAAGACTGCCGTGAATTAGCTGTTTCCAGTCAGATCCTGGCTGGTAAAGGAGTAGTGTGATAAGTATTAGAAAGAAGCAGAGCCTGCATATTTAACAAGCATATAGAGAGGCCAAAATATTGACACAATTGGCATTTCTGTCAGATAATGCACCACTTCTCCCAGAAAATTTTGCAATTGCAAAAGTTTAGGCATTTTCATGTTTATTTCTATTGTTTGTATTGGTATGATACAAAAAAGTGGAAATACAAAAAGCCAAATCTGACACATTCCACAGAATGCTTCAAAAATTTCACTTTCTCAAAAAAATGTTAAGAAATAATTGCATTCCAAGTTTGTGATGCTCCTGTAATTTGTAATTAAACTCACCTGTATCAATTAACCGGTTCCCGGCCCCTCTCATACGAGCTGGAATGTGGCATACCACATGGTAGGCTGCCACCCCTCTCTCCATGCATGGAGAGGTCCGTTTCACATCAGGTCCACATCAGGCTTCTTTTATAGCTACTCCTAGCAAATATCAGTCTGAGGAACTACTCATCCCACAATCCCTTTTGTTTGGCTCACAAAACAAGGGACATGCGATGCGATGCATGAAAATGCCAGAGTATCACTGTACTTTACGGTTGTAGTCCATATTGCTACATCCTCCCCCCACTTGAAAGTCTTTGGTCCCTAAAGACAGAACACAACCTGTGGAATCACTTTACTGTGTCATGAGAACTGAATAATTAGTCATCTAACAAACTAGAAGTTGCAACAGCTAATAACTGACCTAACAAAGAATCTTCTAACAGCAAATTATATACATCATCAGGAGAAGCCATATTCATTTTGTGACAGGCCAATAACAAGTTAGTGGCCCACCCAGTAGTGTCAGAAGGTGGATCAAGGTCATCCTTTATGAAAGGTTCAGGAAAGGGGGCAAGTGCTTGACTGGAACGTTGAGCAGTGGGTATAAGTTCGTCAGAATTTTCTACAAGTGTATCATATGTCAGTCTTTTTGGAGGGCATATCCCCTGTCTCAACCTGGAGTGGATGTTTTCCAGGGGCTCTGGTCCCTGTTCCAATTCCCAAAAACTGCATCCAGCTTATGGTTCAGGTTCTATTTCAGGTTCAGGGACTGTCTCTCTCCAAGCAATGCTAGTTGAAGGAGTGAGAGCATCAGCCATAATAGGCATTTCACTGGGTTCCAGCTTGACCTCCTCGTATCCCCTGAGTGGGTGAGAATCTAATGTTTCAGTGTCAGGCAAATAGGAACCTGTCCTTTGACAGTCTTCTTCCTCAGTATCAGGGACGATGGCATCATCTTCCAAAGGAGAAACCCACAACCAATCAAGAGTTAATTCCTCATCGTCACTTTCCTCTTCAGGAAGTGCGGGTGGACAAGTTTTCCGGGCCCTAGGCCTCAGCATCGGAGACTGATAAGTCTATAAGCAAGGGGTTGAGGGTATTCGAAATGCTTCTGATACTGACAGCAAATGGTTCAGATGCCAAGCCTTGAGAGGGCCCGTCTTCCCTTTAGGCCAAATGTGATACACGGGGAGCCCAGGTAGTCATTTACAAACAATGTAGGGTTAGGAACGCCATAGATCAGTGCTCTTATGCTTCCCTGTCACCCCTAGATTGCGCAACAACACTTGATCTCCAGGTTGCAAATCCTGAACCCTCACTCTAAGATCAAAGTTTTTCTTGTTCATTTGTTCTCTGATGGTAGAGGCCTCCTTAGCTTGCTCATAAGTCACTTTTAAATTCTTCCGAAGTCTGTCAATATAACCCCTATAAGAAGCTTGGGAGGTATGATCTAGTGTTGTTCCAAAAGCCAGATCCACATGTAGGCAAGCTTCTCTCCCGAACATTAATCTGTAAGGGGAGTATCCAGTAGAATCATTTGAGGTGCTATTGTAGGCATGAACTTCTGCAGTGATATAATCCCCCAATGCTGTTTATTCTCTAATGGGAGGGTTCCCAACATGTTCAGCAATTTACGGTTGAAATGCTCAGGTTGTGGATTCCCTTGGGGGTGGTAAGGAGTAGTCCTGGATTTTCTGTGTTTAAGAGTTCACATAGTCTTCTTATCAGTTTGCTCTCAAAGTCCTGACCTTGATCCAAATGTAGGCGCTGAGGCAACCCGTAGTGAACGAAGAACTTCTCCACTAGAGTCTTGGCCACAGTACTAGCTTGTTGATCCCTAGTGGGAAGAGCTTGAGCATATCGGGTGAAATGATCTGTCACAACCAGGATATTACTCCACCCACTCAGGTCAGGTTCCAGGCACAGGAATTCAATGCACACCAACTCCATTGGCCCCTGACTCTGTAAACAGCCCATTGGGACTGCCCTGCCTAGTAAAGTCTTTCTTTGGATGCATCTGATACAAGAGCGGCAGTAACTTTCCACTTTCGTTCTCATGGACAGCCAGTAAAATCGATCCTTGACCAGCTTGAAAGTTCTATCTGGGCCTAAGTGACCATGAACATCATGGAAAGTGGTTAACACAGTTAGACGATGTTTCTCAGGGAGGAACAGCTGGTTCACACCTCCTGATTCTTCAGAGGGACCTCTTCGGTATATAATCCCCTCTTCCAGCTTCATTCGCTCCCATTCTCTATGAATCACCTTGGCCCCCTCGATGGAGCTATTCACCAATATCTGAGGGTCTTGGGGCATTAACGATTTTCTTATCAGACTCCCTAATGGATCTTCCCGTTGATCCCATCTCATGTCCTCTTTAGTCAGCTGAGGCAGTTCTTGGCTGCGTACTTGGGTCAAATTACAGTAGTACTTTGATTCTCCCGCAGGGGTGACCACCACAGCTTCGGCCCCTATGGCTCATATGTGTTTATACTCTACTCCCAGACACACAGCCTGTACTCCTTCGAGAGGTAAATTAACCCAATTCTTCTGGCCAGCCTTGATGGAGTGAGGCCTTCGGGAAAGAGCATCAGTTCTGTTTCCCACCCCTGGTCGATATTTCTAGCTGAAACTCAGACAGAGCTGCCAACCACTGATGTTCAGTGGCGTCCAGCTTTGCAGTGGATAGTAAATAGGTCAAGGGGTTGTTTTCAATCTTCACCCTAAAGTCAGCCACGTACAGATAGTCACGTAGCTTATCTAGCACAGCCCACTTAAGGGCCAAGAACTCCAACTTATGAAACAACCTCAACTCAGTGACGGTATTTGGGTTGGGCCAGGAAGTGACAGCCTCCAGCTTTTGAGGGTCAGTTGCTATCCCTTCGGCGGACACTACGTGCCCCAGGTACGTGACTGAAGTCTGGTAGAACTGGCACTTCTCTAATGACAGCTTCAACCCCTCATCATGTAGTCGCTGGAAAACTTTCTCCAACCAAGCTTTATGCTCCTCCAACATTCAGCCGAACACAATGATGTCATCTATAAACTAACACTTCCACCAAGTTCATATAACCCACAGTGTTCTCCATCAGTCTCTGGAAAGTGGCAGGGGCCCCAGTTAGTCCCTGTGGCATTCGTTCAAACTCAAAAAACCCTAGAGGGCTAATGAAAGCAGTTTATTCTTGGTCATCTAGGTGCATGGGGATCTGGAAATACCCACTCTTTAGATCCAGAACACTGAACCATTTGGCCCCTGATAAGCATTGTAGGGCTTCTTCTATGCGAGGGGTTGTGTATTGACCTGGGATAGTCCTTTGGTTCAAGGTTCAATAATCGATACACATCCAAAGGGACCCATTCTTCTTCCTCACTACCACAATCGGAGAGGCATAGGGGCTCCTGGATTCTTTAATGACCCCTGATTTCTTTAACGTTTCCCAAATGTTTTTTAAAGTTTATTGCTCAATTCTGAATGGATTTTTCCTTTTAAAATATCTCTGCATGAGGCTGGAGCTGTTTCTGGGAAAAAAAAATGAAAATTTTCCTGCTATAACCTTTGCACAATCCTGGCCAGCCTTGGCTATTGCAATCACAAAAATATTTCCAATTAGAAAACAAGAGTAAAAGTGATTCTTTTTTTTTGTACTAAGCTTTTTTTCAGCAATTGAGCTGTTACAGCTTGTGTGTTTCCTTGAACTTCTCCAAAAATTATTTTTTTATCTCTTTATTAATTCATTGTATTTAATGCTGTTGTTTACTTCATTTTGTGCAGTAATGTCTTCCAGAGACACAGATGTATGTTATGGCCTCACACTGGCTCTTATAAATCCCAGAGAGAAGAAGGGAAGATGGATTGCTGTAATGACCCAAACATATGGCTGGAAGATCACTTTTTGCAGAGCTTATGAGAAATCTTCCAGTTGCAGTCTCCAGGCGAACCGAGGCGTCAGTAAATACAGAGAGAGAGGAAGTAAACTTCATCTAATGTCAGCACTCTTGGCGATTAGAGAATCGCTCTTTGTTTCACTTAATTTCCTTTGTTTCGTTAATGTTCCTAACATTTGGTAATGATATTTATTTTGTTTTCTATATTTTTTTCATGTCAGAGGTAAAATGCGGCCTAGCCTGCAATTTGAAAAAAGTTTGCATAGGCTTAGGGGCTACATTTTTAAGAGTAATGGCAGAAGACCACTTCTTTCACTAATCTCCAAACTACGGCCCTTTGCTTGCCTTTATCCCACCCTTGAGGCACTATTCCTGCCACTGACACCAACAACGGGGCCCCATTATCCCCACTGACACCAACAGTGGGGCACTATTGCTCCCACTGACAGCAACAATGGGGCACTATTCCTTACACTGATACCAATAAAGGGCCACTATTCCTCTCACTGAAACCAATGAAACCAATGAGGATGCATTGTTTACTCCTAAGGCATTTTCTACTCACATTGGCCACAGTCTGCCCCCCCCCCCCCCCCCCCCTACACACACACCTAAAGTCTGAAGCACAGTAACCTGGCCTTTTGTTTGAAAAGTTTGGAGACCCCTGCCCTAAGATACCACTTATCAGATATTGCTAAAAAAGAGACAGATTGTGTGTTCCTAGTATATAGAAACACCGGCCGGTCTCCTCCCCCAGGCAGTCCCATCCCCTCTACAGTTAGAACATGCTGAGGAACACATTTAACCCCTTGATCGCCCCCTAGTGTTAAACCCTTCCCTGCCAGTGACATTTATACAGTAATCAGTGGCTCTGATTGCTGTATAAATGTCAGTGGTCCCAAAAAAGTGTCAAAAGTGTCCGATCTGTCCGCCGCAATGTCGAAGTCCCAATAAAAATCACAGATCGACGCCATTACTAATTAAAAAATGAATAAATAATAAAAATGCAATAAATCTATCCCCTATTTTGTAGACGCTATAACTTTTGCACAAACCAATCAATATATGCCTATCGCGATTTTTTTTACCAATATTTAAAAGAAAAAAACATTTGGGATATTTATTAGAGAAAAAAGTAAAAAATATTGTGTTTTTTTCCAAATTGTCGCTCTTTTTCTGTTTATAGCGCAAAAACCACAGAGGTGATCAAATACCACCAAAAGAAAGCTCTATTTGTGGGGAAAAAAGTATGTCAATCTTGTTTGGGTACAGCTTCGCACGGCCCCGTAATTGTCAGTTAAAATGATGCAGTTTCGTATTGCAAAAAATGGCCCGGTCAGGAAGGGGGTAAATCCTTCAGGGGCTAAAGTGGTTAAATACCACAAAAAGAAAGCTCTATTTCTGTGAATAAAATTATAAAAACGTCATATATGTACAGTGTTGCATGGCCGCGCAATTGAGAAAGCACTGAAAGCTAAAAATAGGCCTGGGCAGGAAGGGAATGAAAGTGCCCATTGTTGAAGTGGTTAAAACTGATGGACCTGGATGGTTCTCCACCAGAGAATGTTTGTGAAAGTCAAGCAAATAGACCCCTTAAACAAACAGCTATAAAATCCAAATAAAGGGGCATTTAAAGTGACCACATGGTCTTCCTCCACCAGCATTTTTTATCACTGGGATGTTTCAGAGGCTTGGACATTTGCAGATGTTTGATTGTCTGTGCAATATAGTATATATTTTTTTTTAACCACTTGCCTACCAGGCACGAACACCTCCTTCCTGACCAAGCCATTTTTCAGCTTTCAGCACTGTCGCATTTTGAATGACAATTGCGCGGCCATGCAACGCTGTACCCAAATAAAATTGCGCTATAAACAAAATAAGAGGGACAAGTTTGAAAAAAATGTAACAAATTTTTTCCTCAGTTTAGACCGATACGTATTCTTCTACATATTTTTGGTAAAAAAAAAATCGCAATAAGCGTATATTGATTGGTTTGCACAAAAGTTATAGCGTCTACAAAATAGGGGATAGATTTATGACATTTTTATTATTATTTTTTTTTTACTAGTAATGGCGGCGATCTGCGATTTTTATCGTGACTGCGACATTGCCACATATCGGACACTTTTGACACATTTTTGGGACCATTCACATTTATACAGCGATCCGTGCTATAAAAATGCATTGATTACTGTATAAATGTGACTGGCAGGGAAGGGGTTAACACTAGGGGGCGCTGCAGGGGTTAATATGTTCCCTATGTTAGTGATTCTAACTGTGGGGGGAGGGGACTGACTGGGGGAGGGGACCGATCGGTGTCCCTATGTACAAGGGACACACCATCGGTCTCCTCTCCAGTGACAGGACGTGGATCTGTGTGTTTACATACACAGATCCACGTCCTGCTCAGTTACTGGGCAATCGCGGGTGCCCGGCGGACATCGCGGCCGCCGGGCACGTGCATCGGGTCCCCAGCGACGCGGCAGGCACTCACGCGCCTCCCGCGGCGTGCGCCCCCTAGTGGCCAAAATGGTAGCGCCGTCATATGACGGCGTCCCGCCACAAGAGCCGCACCGCTCCGCTGTCAATTGACAGTGGGCGGTCGGCAAGAAGTTAAATATGTGCATCAAATCCAGGACTGAAAACTACAGAGTTCTAGTGACCAACCTTTATTCATATAAGTCTGAATATAGAGAGCCCCATAACTACAAACTTCATACTTCATCACATATAATTGTGAGGATTCTTGAGTCCACTTCTCAAAGAACAGCAGGAGTAAAGGAAAATCTGAAAGGCTATAATTGCAAACTTGTTTGCTTTGCCTGGGCCAAAATTAGTAGTGAATGTGTCCTTATTCACAAGGCCATTTTCCAGTTAATTCATGTAGACAAAATCAAAGCCTTTACGTTTTTTTGTAGTTGTTCTCTAACATTCTAAAGTCTTGAACAATAAATGCCAGCTTCCCTCTGTAGTATACACTAAAGTTTCACGGCTGGCCCCAACGAGTGATGTGAATTATAATGAACTCTCCATTCTCATTCCTTTACTTATTGTGAAAGTCTATAAAGTTTCTCAGGAAGCGAAAGCAGGTATAATTCAAGATAAATTTTAGAAGCTATGACAATAGGATATACAGCGCTGCAGGTTTTTTCACCATTAACATTTTCCTTGTGTCTCTTTATTTATTCAGCATAGGTCTTACATATGATTTACAATGATAGGTAACAGAAATATAACAAGCAATTACGGGCTTCAGCGCTTGTAGAGAACCGCATCAAGCCAAGCAAATTTTAATGACTTGCGACTTTATACATTAAAATTGATGAGCTGAAAATGAAAAGATCCTTACTTTTCTGAGGTATTACCTTTAAATTAGGAAGCAATTTACATGCGTAATCATTATTTAAATTAGTGCTGACTCCATTCTGTAAAACAGATTAATTCTTATGAATAGGTTGATGTTATCTATTTTTAGGCCTTTGTTAGAGTGGGATGGACATGGTTTGCTGGGCCAGATGCCCTTCTATTTTTATTAAGTGCTTTCTACTACTATCAACTGGTAATCTGCAGCTGTTGGAGGACATGAAACATACTAATGGAATGGAATAGCCTATGAAATAATATAGGTTTTGTATGACCAAATTACCTTTTTCTTATGGTCTGCTTCCCATTTAGCAGCCACCTTTTTGAGAAGCTTTACATTTCGGCACTGGTACTCTGGTGTCTCCAGGCACTTAGGTGATGATTATCTGGTCTTAACAGGAGGTGGTTCCTGAACAAGCGTGACCTAGGAACCATTGAGCAGTCAATTTGAATAGGTAAAGGTTGCTGCTAAGAGTAATGAGGGCAAAGCATCAAAACCAGCTGGGGCATAGTCAGCCAAAATCATGACAGATTGAATTCTAGCAAGGTTAAGTTAAGCAAGCTGTCAAAACCAGGAAGTCCAACAGGTCAGAGATATTATATAGTAGAGTAAAGGATATCAAGCTAGGAGAGTGACAGGGTTTAGGAAGACTAAGAAAAGACAGTAATCGGTAGGAGACAACCGGTAGGAGACAAAGACAGGAATACAGGAACTTGGCAATGAACATTGATCACTATGTAGACAAGATAATGAGAGTAACAGAAAATAAAAACAATATTACAGAAAAACACAATCAGACACACAGTAGCAAGGACATAAATGCTTCAATAAACTGCAAAACCAAGACTTTGGTGTCCTTCTAAAGGAGTATGGACCTATCAGGAAGTGTGCCCTTGGCAATGCCTGTTTATGTTCAAGGTTCACTTAAACAGATAACTAACACAGGTAGCTTGCACCAAGAAATGTGTAACTAAAGTAAATTAAATGGCTGAAAGTCCAAAGAAAGAGAAAGATGAATCAAGATTTGTAGTCCCATAAGCCATGATGATCCACCATGATGTCACCTTGGCTATCCTGAGGATCTCTCTCTTCATCACGGCTTCTGGGACTACAAATCTTGATTCATCTTTATTTTTCTTTGGACTTTCAGCTGCATATTTTACTTTAGTCACACATTTCTTTAATTATTTTCATGCACTATAATATTGATTATTTATTTAAGCATGGTAACAAACTATTTATTAGAGTGCTGCACTGTTGGATTTGTTTTATTGTTAAAGTGTTACTAAACCCACAACAGTAAAATCTATCTGTATATGCAACGTAGCATGCTTGTTATACTCACTGTGGAACTCAAGGGGTTAATCATCTGCATTGTGTAAAAAAAAGCCTGTTTTATCCTGTATGCACAGATCCTATCCTTCTGCACTGTCTATCTGGGGAAAGCCAGCTAACATAGGCAGGGTAGCCAAACTGCACATGCTCAGTTGTGTCTTTTATGCTGGAGAGAACATTTACTTGTTCTACTTGTTCTCAGAGCTAGCCAGGTCACATGGCATCACACATGTGGGCATGTGTGCAGTCTGAAGTGGAAATATCCTCCTTCCTGAACTCTCAGCACTGGAGAAACTGTGCAGTTTATCACTGACCGTAGTATACAGATCAGCCAAAAAAGTATATAGTGGCAATATTTTAAAGTAAAAAGAAGATATATAAGCTGTGGGCACTGTGGGGGTGGGGGGGGGGGGGCAGATGAACTATTTTCATATTACTGGGTTTAGTAACACTTTAAGTGTCGGGTATCAGGAAACGGTGTACAGCTGCTGTTTACACAATTTTTCACCATTAGCACAGGTTAACCACATTTTCTATTAGTTTGCACCAAGACACAGGAAAGAGGACTAGAGGAAAAGGGAAGCGAGAAAGGCCCACAGGAAAGAGAGAAAACAGAGATACAGATACAACTGGATCCAGGGAGGACAGACCAAACAACAGGACCCAAGGAAGACAGAAAGGACTACAGAAGGTAAAATAATCCTAAATTAAGGACACAGTGAACAGACCACACCACCAACAAAATGGTTGACTGCACCAGAGTTACAGTAGCAGACCACAACTGACCACCCAGACAAGCAAGTTCCTGAGAGATTTCATAGAGTATTTCATTTTTTGTTTTTTTAACTGAAGCTAAGAAATGTTTTTAAAAATGGATAGTGGGTGTCAAGGGTGGTTTTCATTACATACAAGTGGACGTTTGGAGATTAACCTGAACTGGTCATATCTCAAGTCAGTATGGCATACTGCAGGATGAACTTCAGGGTTTTACAGCAATACTGCCCCTGCTGGTTCAGAGTGAGGTTTGTTTATTCAATCTGGTTGAAAAACTGGAGGAATGGAGAAACACTGATACAGATCATTGTGGCTACTTTGAAGGTGGAGACAAACTCTTTAGGGATACCAAACCCCAAAAAAATTATTTATAACAGCACTAAATGGACCACTGTAATCCTAGGTTCTCATTTTTGTCAGTGACCCTTTATAAGTAACTCTTGAGTACTTATATTACAATGTGTAACTGGTATGTGTAACAAAACCTGGGTATTTTTTTGTATTGTGAGACAAATTAAGTACAGGGGGTCCCCGACTTACAAACATCCGACTTACAAACGACTCCTACTTACAAACGGAGGGAGACAACAGGAAGTGAGAGGAAATCCACCCCTAGGAAGGGAAATTCACTCCTGTAAGAGTTAATATGGGAAAAAGGTGTCTCCACTGATGCTTTATCACCAGTCCATGCTTCCCTAACAACCCAAAATTTTCAAAATTCAATTTTCATTGGGACAGAAGGTGAGGTGAAATGTTCTGAACAGGGGCACAGACAGCAAAAAACAAATGTTACAGGGGTGATAACCCTTCCCTATGTTCTCCAAAAAGCTTAAAAATAGATTTTTTGGCTGGAGCTACACTTAAAAAATGTACCTGTTCCGACTTACAAACAGATTCAACTTAAGAACAAACCTACAGTCCCTATCTTGTTTGTAACCCGGGGACCCACTGTACATTTTACTTGTCATGTGGCAGCAGAACTCATTTTTTGTTAGGTTTAGCTGTGAAATAAATGCTGAACCTGGTTGACCTTTCGATGCAGGAAAACAATAATTTTTTTAATAGACACTTTTTGCCTTAATTAGTCATTGTTTTTTACAGACCTTTTTTAAACTTCTGTTGTTTATGGATTACATTTATTGATTTTAATTGTAAAAAAAAATAATACACCAGTCGGTAAATGTACATTTAATAATACAGAAAAAGAAAAACCTGGAATGGTACACCGTACATTTAAATGGGTACAGCAGTTTACTCAATGAAGGCAGCATAATAGCAAAATGGGTATTATTAGGTGAGTCAGCCTATAGAATAAATAAGAAGTACATACAATTATGCCACAGCCTAGGAAAATGCATGATAGGCAAATGTCTTATCGCGTCTTTGAGGATGCGGAAGGTTGGGGGTGAAGGAAAAAGAGGAGAAAGAATGAATGGGGAGGGCGGGGGGAACTGATATGACCCTATGCACAACCTGTGAACCATTGGAATGTAGGTTACAGGCCCCGTGCAGTTTAAGGAGAAAAGACTTGATAAAGGAAGAAGAGCTATACAGAGATCGGTCTATAATAGAGTTTCTTAAACAGGGTTCCATGAAATCCTAGGGTTTCCCGAGAGGTTGCTAGGGGTTCCTTGAGCAATCAGCAATTTCTGCCTCTCAGATAAGTTCAAACTGACACCATTGACTTTTTTTAGCTATCTGTAAGGTAGTAATTCTTCCCAACAACAAGTGTGAGAAGCATTCTTCCTACTGATATCACACTAATGTATCTTGAGTTGTAGATATACCGGTAGTCATTTTTAGCAGGGGTTCCCTGAGACCGGAAAAGTTATTTCAAGGGTTCCTCTGTTGAAAAGGTTGACAAAGGCTGATCTATACCGTCAGTCTGCATTTCCATCCAGCCTGTTCAGATCTTGTCAATTTTTTGGGGGGGTTATTCCCACCTTTACAATTAAGCTTGTAAGGGGGTAAAGCATTGTTATTTGCAGTCTGCAATGCCTTTAAGATAAGGGGAGTGGGAAGTAACTATCTGAGAATTATCTTTCGTTTAGCATTAACTGCAGTATAAAAAAGAAAAACATTTCAGATGATGAGTAGTGTCAATGATATTGGTTATAGCTAACAGCATAATTGAAGGGTCTATTCACAATGCAAGATCTTCCACAATATTAATTCACCTCCAGAGGATCTGCAGTTGAGGACAGGTCCACACTTTGTGGATGAAGGAGCTTAATATGTCATCGCATCTATTACACATTGCCATTTGCCAACATTTGGATAGATAGCAGAAAATATAATAAGTCCTGTGTGGGAAGTCAAGTTGTATAAACCTGTCGTTAGTGGATATCATAAGGTGGGGTGGTATTGTTGCAGGCCCTCATTCTAGCCTTCGTCCTCTAGATCAGGAATATCCTCCTTCCATTTATGGAAGAGGTGGGTCAGCTTTGGAGTGTTCTTACACGATAAGCTCAAATTAAAAAAAAAAAAACAAGTGTTTTTTTTGATCCTATCTGTGATCAGGAAGTTTTCAATGGAAGCAGATGCCAATGTTTTTGGCAGGGAAAATTTGGCCTGAATTGCATGTCTTAACTGAAAAAACTGAAAGAACAGGCAGTTGGATTTGGAATGTAATTTTGAGCCTACTGACTCCAATAATGTGTCCTCTGGAATTTTTGTTTTAGTGCTTTTATACCAAATCTGGCTGACACTTGGGGATCTGGAAAGGTTTGTAAAGGAGGGAAGAAAGGGTTGCCCCAAATGAGGGAGGACGTGGCAAGTATTAGTGACAGCCTCCTTTTTCCTCACTTCTTTCTGAACCAGAAAAGTGGTAATGTTGAGGATGGAACGTGGACCTCAGAAAGGTACACTACTGGGCTCAGAGTCCCAGGATCGCTGCCTTGAGGGTCACTGCTGGGTTTTCAGCTGGTTTACAAAACCAACTGCACACCGTGACCAGAAGCATCTCTGAATAATATTTTTGACAGTAGGGAAGTTCCAGAGACCCTCTAGACAGAGATGGCTGCAGTGTAATTTTAGCAAGCTTAGGGGCCTTACCTGCTCAGATGAATGACAAGACGATAATATCTATGTTATTGAAAAACGCTTTGGGTATAGAGACTAGGGTGTTCCTGCAGAAAATAAAGAAATTTGGTTTACCTGCAAAAAAAATAAAAATTTGGGTACAAAGGTAATTTTTTTTTTTTTCTCACTGATAAAAACAGTTACATTCTATAGAATCGCTATCTCACAAATTTTACAGTTATTTGTAACTCACTTGGTTTTGATGACTGACTTTCATGTCAAGAATCCGAGCAACATTCGCTCCACATTCACCTCTGTGTCTTCGTTACAAATAGCTGAAGGAGAGTGATTTGTAGCAGGAAACACTGGCGTATTGATGTAGCACAAGTTTGACCTGTAGCTCTGAAAAATCACTTCTTAGTGAGAAATTACCAGTGACTATAGCGATTACATCAAAAGCTACCAATTGCTGTTACTTGATGGCATTAGTTATTTGTAGCTTCAATTGACCACTGCTATAAAATCACCCATCTTCCATGGTCCCAAAGACTAGTAAGTTTTAATATATTACATATTTGTTGTTGGGTTTAGATATATTTTTAGCACCCTTCTTTGGGGATCCAAATAAATTTTTTTTTAATAAACACTTTTTTGCCTTAATTAGTCATTGTTTTTTACAGACCTTTTTTAAACTTCTGTTGTTTATGGATTACATTTATTGATTTTAATTGTAAAAAAAAATAATACACCAGTCAGTAAATGTACATTTAATAATACAGGAAAAGAAAAACCTGGAATGGTACACCGTACATTTAAATGGGTACAGCAGTTTACTCAATGAAGGCAGCATAATAGCAAAATGTGTATTATTAGGTGAGTCAGCCTATACCAAACCCAAGAAAAATTCTTCATAACAGCACTAAACTGACCACTGTAATCCTAGGTTCTCATTTTTGGCAGTGACCCTTTATAAGTAACTCTTGAGTACTTATATTACAATTAGACCTGTGCACACTGAAATATTTCGTTTCGGAATTTCATTTTCGTCCCTTGCACATAAAATTTTTTTGGGTTTACATCCACTTTAAGGAACTAACTTAACCGCTTGCCGTCCAGCACATAATGATATACATCAGCACAATGGCCTGCGAAAATGGGCGTACCTGTATGTCCCCTTTAAATTGCGGGCTAGTGGGCACACACGTGGTCACTTGAGCATGCCCGCAGGTCCCGCGGAATCAATGTCTGTCGGTGGCCCGCGATCCTGACACGGAGAGGCAGAACGGGGAGATGTAAACAAGGCATTTCCCTGTTCTGCCTAGCAACATGACAGGGATCTACTGCTCCCAGTGATCGGGAGCAGTGATCTCTGTCATGTTCTAGTGAGCCCATCCGCCCTACAGTTAGAACACACTGAGGGAACACATTTAACCCCTCGATCGTCCCCTAAATTTTAACCCCTTCCCCGCCAGTGTCATTTACACCGTAATCAGTGCATTTTTATAGCACTGATCGCTGTATAAATGTCACTGGTCCCAAAATAGTGTCAAAAGTGTCTGATCTGTATGCCGCAATGTCGCAGTCATGATAAAAATCACAGGTTACACCACCATTACTAATAAAAAAAAATGTATAAAAAATGTATAAAATAAAATGACATAAATCTATTCCCTATTTTGCAGACGCTATAACTTTTGCGCCAAGCAATCAATATACCCTTATTGCTTTTTTTTTAAACAAAAATATGTAGAAAAATACATATCGGCCTAAACTGAAAAAGGAATTCGTTTTTTTATATATTTTTTGGGGATATTTATTATAGCAAAAAGTAAAAAATATTGCTTTTTTGTCAAAGTTGTCATTTTTTTTTTTCTTTATAGTGCAAAAAAATAAAAACCACAGAGGTGATCAAATACCATCAAAAGAAAGCTCTATTTGTGGGGGAAAAAAGGACGTCCAGTCATTTTGTTTGGGTACAATGTCGCACGACCGCGCAATTATCAGTTAAAACGACGCAGTGCCGTATCTCAAAAAATGCTCTGGTCAGGAAGGGGGTAAATCCTTCCGGGGCTGAAGTGGTTAATACCAACATTTACCTGTATACTTCTTCCACCCAAAAAATTAATACATTTATTTACCAAATAATTCATAAACTGTGTTGTCTTATGAACTTAAAAATCTTGAATAGTCCTTAAAATAATAATTTTACAAGAAACATCCAAATAGAATTAAAGTGAATAGTCTCTGTATAAAAATCCAGTGTCAATAAAGTGCTAATTCTTTTGTGTTCATTCGGTATCCTCCACCATTCAAGATTAGATAAGTGCAAAGCACTTCTAGTAACACCTCAGTGCTCACAAAACTCTCACTTCCAATTATAGACAATTATGCCTACACACACACCGGCTACTTTATTAGGTATACCTGTTCAATTGCTTGGTAACACTAATTGCTAATCAGCCAATCACATGGCAGCAACTAAATGCATTTAGGCCTTTAAACGTTGTGAAGACGACTTTGCTGATGTCCAAACCAAGCATCAGAATGGGGAAGAAAAGGGATTTAAGTGACTTTAAAACTGGCATGGTTGTTGGTGCCAGAAAGGCTGGTCTAAGTAGTTCAAAAACTACTGATCTACTGGGATTTTCACGCACAGCCATCTCTCGGGTTTACATAGAATGGTCAGAAAAAGAGAAAATACAGTAGCCAGTGAGCGGCTGTTGTGTGGACAAAAATGCCTTGTTGATGTCAGAGGAGAATGGGCAGACTGGTTTGAGATGATAGAAAGGCAACAGTAACACTCGTTACAACCAAGCTATGCAAAATACCATCTCTAAACACACAACACATTGAACGTTGGGCTACAGCAGCAGAAGACCACACCAGGTGCCATTACTGTCAGCTAAGAACAGAAAACTGAGGCTACAATTCGCATAGGCTTATAAAAATTAGACAATAGAAGATTGGAAAAATGTTGCCTGATCTGATAAGTCTATATTTCAGCTGTGACATTGAGATGGTAGGATCAGAATTTGGCCTAAACAACATGAAAGCATGGATCCACCCTGCCTTGTAATAATGGCGGTGGTGGTGTAATGGTGTGGGGGATATTTTCTTGGCACAATTTGGGCCCCTTAGTACTAATTGAGCATTGTTTAAAACACCACAGCCTACCTGAGTATTGTTGCTGACCATGTCCATCCTTTTATGGCTACAGTGTACCCATCTTCTGATGGCTCCTTCCAGCAGGATAATGCACCATGTCACAAAGCTCAAATCATCTCACCACTGGACAATGAGGTCACTGTACTCCAATTGCCTCCACAGTCACCAGATCTCAATCCAGTATAGCACCTTTGGGATGTGTGGAATGGGAGATTTGCATTATGGATGTGCAGCAGACAAATCTGCAGCAACTGTGTGATTATGGTGTACCTAATAAAGTGGTTTTGTGAGTGTATATCTCCATCTAACCGGATCTCTCCAATTTTTGGACAATTCCAGGCCTCCTGTCCACTAGGGACCCTCCTGCTATCCACCAATATGTCTGGGCTATGGTCCTTTTAAGGACCATCATACTCAAAAAGAAAAGCATATGAAGAACTCGTTGTGCAGTATCTCGATAATGCATCAGATTGATAAAACAAAGTACACTTACAAAAAAAAAACTTGTTAAAAACTTCAATGTAGCTTTAAATCTCAGGACTCACTTCCTCCCACGTCACTTCTGGCCCACATCTGCTTCTGTGGGCCCTACGCGTTACGTCCCAGTCATGTGACTTCATCCGGGAAGCCTTTTAATTATTTAATTGTAATAGTGGACAGCTGCACTTCTCCTCAAGTGTATAAGAGCAAAACAGGAATATCTGCATTCAATAAAACGTCCCATTTTAATTGGTTAAAGGGGTTGTAAACCTTTGTGTTTTTTCACCTTAATGCATCCTATGCATTAGCGTGAAAAAACATCTTGCAGTCACCTGTCCCCCCGAGCCCCTGTTTTACTTTCCTGAGCCCCGAATCTCCGTGGGAGCGATCCTGCGTTGCTTTCCCCCAGCTCTTGTCGGCTCTTCATTGGATGATTGATAGCAGTGCAGCCATTGGTTCCCTCTGCTGTCAATCACACCCAATGACGCAGCCTCCGGGGGGTCGTGGCCGAGTCATACAATTGGCGGCTATGGATGCTGATTGTATGGCACAGGAGCGTGCCCGCAAGCTAACCCACTTGGGAAACCGCTTCCCAGAGGGGGTTTGCTCTTGCGGGGAGGAGCCGCGAGAGCCACTGTGGGACCCCAGAAGAAGAAGACGATCGGGGCCACTCTGTGCAAAACGAACTGCACAGTGGAGGTAAGTATGACATTTTTTTTTTTTAAATAATCTGCAAATCTTTACAACCCCTTTAAACACCAGAATGAACAGTGATCATGCTCTCGTGTTTCAGTCAATCCTGGCATTCATCACAGCAGCTATGACAAAGGTCAAGATTGGCTGAAACACATGAGCATTTTTTATCATGGTGTTACGGCTTACATATTCTATCCAAGCCTGGCCTCATAGCTGCTATTACTGAGATTTTGACAATAAAGGTTTTGTAAGTGAATGTTTAGGTAAGTCCCAGAAACTTTGCCCATTGTCCACTGGTGTCTCCAAGCGCTATGGGTCTATGCCAGTGATGGCGAACCTTGGCACCCCAGATGTTTTGGAACTACATTTCCCATGATGCTCCACTACACTGCAGAGTGCCAGAGCATGATGGGAAATGTAGTTCCAAAACATCTGGGGTGCCAAGGTTCGCCATCACTGGTCTATGCATTTGCCACAGCTCTGCTGTAAATAGCAAAGATTACAAGCACAAGTAACCTAAACATATTCACAGCCAGCACTGGCTGAAACACATAAGCAATAGGTTTAAAACAGTGATTGTGCTTGCACTTTGTAGCCAATCTTGGCTCCATAGCAGCTATGACTAAGGACAAGGTTGGCTGAAACACATAAACTCAAACGCTGTTTTTATCTTGATGTGTTTCCAATAAGGATTTTGTAAGTGAAGGTTCCTATGGGTCCCAGAGTGTATGTCTAGTGCCTGCTGGAGTGCAGAAAAGCATTATGGGTCAGTGAATTCGGCCACAGCTCTCATCACCTATGTGTAAGTATTGGAGGAAGGGGGCGTGCCCGAGCGGCACATGTACAAGGTCGCACATCTCTCCTGCTTTGCCGAAAATCCAGGCATTAATCCTGAAAAACCAAGAGCCTGACCTGAACAGAACCCCATCGGAACCGCAACGATCCCGCGGCACCAGCGATCCATCCCGCGGAACTCTTACTCGCACAGGACCATGGCAAAAAGAGCAAAAGAGAACCGGGGCCTGCATGAGGATCTGTCCCAAGATAGCGCCCTGCCACAGCACACCTCCAGAGACCAGTATAGGGAGGCAGCCCAGAAACTCCTATTCGGAGAAAAAGCTCCCAAAGAGATGATATCTCCCCCCTAGGCCCAGGGGATGTCACAGGAGACCAGTCAGCTGCAGATGATGCGGTCCCGCTGGAGGATGCTGATGGATTATCCCCTGACTGGAATACTGTGAGTACACCAAGGGATATGTTCATGGGGCCCAGATCTACCCCCCTCTAGCTAATAACACAGAACCCACTCTCAGAGACATCTTCTCTGCTGTGACTGCATGTAATATGTCCAGCTCAACACTAGCAAATGAGGTGAAGGAGGTTAAGGCAGAAATATCTTATGTGAGACAGTATATGCAAAAAACTGAGGGAACATACAGCCGCCATTGAGGGCAGAGTGAGTGCTCTTGAAGATGACATTCCCCCCATGCAAAGGGACTTGCAATATAATTGCCACCTCACTGCCCAGCACGCGGCCCACCTGGATGACCTAGAAAACCGCATGAGGCGCAATAATATACGTGCCATAGGCATCCCTGAAAGGGCTGAAGGCAAAAACCCAGTCGCATTTATTGAAAAATGGCTGACCACCACATTCGGCAAAGAAGCCTTCTCCCCACTCTTTGCAGTTGAAAGGGCGCACAGAGTCCCATCCAGACAGCTACCACCTGGCAACCACCCCTGTGCCTTCCTCTTTAAATTGCTTAATTACAAAGACAGAGATGCCATACTGTCCAAAGCCAGAACCATGGGTGGTGCAATGAATATAGAAAATTCCAAGGTATCCCTGTACCCAGATATTTCTGCGGAGCTACAGAAGCAACGAGCGAAGTTCATAGATGTAAAGAAAAGATTGGGGGAACTCAACCTTCCATATGCCATGCTATACCCAGCCCGACTTCGAGTAGTTGCACTGGGAGAAACCCATTTCTTTGATCGACCCACCACTGCGGCACAACGGCTAGAAAGGGAGGACAGAGCACTTAAAGCCAACCACATGCAACGCAACGCCCTGGCCTGATGATGAAGTCCTAGGGGGCATGGGAGCCGACTGCTGCCCTAAAGGAGCCCCCCGAGATTCTGATTAAGTTGATTGAAGGTTCGAACCACTGTATCCTCTTTTTACACTTGATTTATAACCTTCATCGCGAGCAAGGCGACGAAAGGAGATCTACTGACACTGTTTACCACACACAAGGCGGCACGTCCCGCACGTGCAGCTGAAGTGAAACTCCTAGGAGAACTAATCCTCGGGTTTCAAGGGAGTTTCCTCCACCTTCCCCCCCTTAGCGGATGCAAGGGGACAGTTTGTTATGTAGCCCAAGAGGCAGGGAGCCCTGTTGGCCCCACAAGTTATCTTTTGCTTGATGACCGCTTGTAGTCACTATACCTACAATTATTTCTCATGTCTTTGCTCTGACTCTTCAACGCCGCAACAAGTAGTAACCGTGAAACTGAACTATATACAGATAACTATCTGTATACCGGGTAATGTTAATGTTCTAGTAAATGTATTTTTGTTTTTGCATAGAGTTGCAGTCTTCTCTGCTGACGAAATATACCAAACGTTGTGCACAATCCTGACATTACTTATATTATGCCCATATGGCGGTTGAACTAAATGTTCTTACCTGGAATGTGAGGGGTTTGGGTACCCCAGTAAAAAAAATAGCAGTCCTTAGACATGTTAAATCAATGAAAGCCAGTATTGTATGTTTGCAGGAGACGCATTTTCCGGCTGACCCACCTCCTAACCTAAGCCCCCGTATGTATGATGTACAGTTCCATTCCACGTATTCCTCATATTCCAGGGGGGTAAGCATACTTATACACAAAGGAGTCCGGTTCCAATGCTCTAAGAACCTAATCGATTCAGGAGGTAGATATATATTTCTATTGTGTAAAATTCATGGGCTAACCTGCATACTAGCGAATGTATATGTACCACTGCCGTACTCGGCCAGGGTTCTTGGGAGTCTGGCAAAATTTATGGCACAATACCCGGAGGTCCCCCTGCTTGCAGTGGGGGACTTCAACAATTATTTAAATCATCTCAAAGACAAACTGCCCATACCCCACAATATTGCACCTGGTGCAACGGGGCATACACCCTTTGCCAGAGTCCTCGAGGAGCTGGGGCTGACAGATGTATGGCGTAGTAGACACCCGAACCTTAAAATGTATTCCTGTCACTCGGCCTCTCACGGAGGCCTATCTAGAATTGACTTAGGCCTAGGCAATGACAGAATGATGCATCGTATTATAACCTCGGAATACACTGACTGCATTTTAAAAGGTTTTATGCTATGTCAATTTTACTTGCCTTTTGGGTTACCCGCTATATAATTGGTTGTCGTTGACCACTCCTGAGTTGGGGAATATCTTGGTACCAGTCTGTCATAAGCTGTAACGCCGTCCATTCTGTGGCTGAGGAGTTCCGGGTTCCGCCATTACTACCTGAGGCTGGGTTTATAGCCAATTGCGCTGTGTGGTCCCCTGTAATAAGGGACCACCAAGTTCTGGTAAGCCGCAGTGTGTTCATGATTAAAGTTATGAATGGCTAAAATTCATACACTTGATTGCTGTTTTTATCCTGCTGTGTAACCAATAAAAATGTAGTAAGTTCCATTGAGCCCCAGAATCTTTGACCAGCGCCCACTGAAGTGCTGCAAAGCATTATGGGTCAGCACATTCAGAATTCCTGTGTAAGTGTTGGAGGAAGTATCTGTCAGCAAATTCCACGCACAAATAACCTGAATATATTCACAGCCCCAATCAGCAGACGAAGCTTCCGCCCGAGCACTGGCGAATAAGTATTTTGTGCCGTGATCTGTGCTTGGGAAATGACATAGTCGCTTACATTTGTCTCGTCTAATGTCACTGCATTTAAAATTCATTATGTATGCAAAGCCAGCTGCAGCGGGTACAGAATCCAATCTGTGGCTAGTGTAGCAATGTTCTATTTTTCACTGCTAGCCAGACAATTTAACGTACATTACCGCCATGCCTCCAGCAGGAATTTTATATGATTTTATTTTTTTTTGTGACTGACTCGCTTGCCCTCTCTCAGCTTTATATGATCCACAGTGGAGTGCAGAAAGTCTTCACAGGATTTGAAAGTTAAAACTTTTTTCTCTCTATTTTTTTTTTTCTCAGTTCATTTTCAAATAAAAAAAAAAATGTCTATGTATTGTCATTATAAAGACAGTATCACCCGGAAGAACAGGCAAAGCTGGGAGTCCAACAAAAGTCTGCACAGCTAAGCTGCAATGCAGACAAATCTGATATTCCATAATGAGCTATGCCCACTGAGTTATTATTGGGTTTGCAAATGATTCAATAAAGATTAGTTTAAAAAAGAGCTCCAAACCTATTGTTTGGTGTTAACCCCTTCGCTGCCAGTGTCATTTATACAGTGTCAGTGCCTTTTTTAGCACTGATCAGTGTCACCTATCAGGGCCCATCAGTGCCACCTATCAGTGCCACCCATAAGTGCCCATTAGTGCAGCCATTCAGTGCCCGTAAGTGTTGCCTATCAGTGCCCAGCAGTGCCACCTATGAGTGCCCATCAGTGCTGCCTATCAATGCCTATCAGTGCTGCCTATCAGTGCCCATCATCAGTGCCACCTCATTGGTGCCGCCTCACCAGTGCCGCCTTATCAGTGCCACCTCATCAGCATCCGTCAGTGAAGGAGAAAACATACTTATTTACAACATTTTTGTAACAGAAACAAAGAAAAATAATATTTTTTTCAAAATTGTCTGCCTTTTTTTCTTTGTTTAGCAAAAAGAAAAAAAGCAGAGGTGATCAAATACCACCAAAAGAAAGCTCTATTTGTGGGAACAAAATGATAGAAATGTTGTTTGGGTACAGTGTAGCATGACCGCACAATTGACATTTAAAAAGTGACAGCGCTGAAAGCTAAAAATTGGCCTGGGCAGGAAGGGGGTGAAAGTGCCTGGTATTGAAGTGGTTAAAAAAACTCACTCTGCTGTCCCCACCAAGCGCGCTCCCATCCTCAGTGTGGGCATCTGAAGCCCACTCGTTGCATGCACCTTCTGATCTTGCACATGCGCATATGGTACAAAGCGCGGCGCACTAATTGTGTTTCAGGTTGCCATAGCGGCGGATGCCCATTGATTTCTGGGATTGATTACACTTATATGCCAGGAGCCAATGGGCAGGTGGGCAGACATGATGTACCTTGCCACGGTGAGGTACACGGGAAGCGGAAGTTTGGGAATAAATAAAAGCTATTTACAATGATGGGAAAAAAAAGTGTCCAAGTATACATTAGAAAGTGATCCCAAATGAGGGGAGGGGAGTTTAAAAAATGCCTGGAACTCTGCTTTAACCAATAAGCATTTCAAAAAGACCTCTGAGTGATAGGAACTTTTGTACTGGACTCTCCTCAATACCCAACCCAGGGTTTAGAACCTGCCCCAGAAGCATAAACGTGATTGCACACAGACAGTGGAGGGATAAAAGGTACTCAGGAGCAGTGTTGCCAACCTACCAGATTGAAATTTACTGACATGACACCCAAAATTTACTGGCACAGCCAAGTTTTTACTGGCATTTCCAAAAGTTAGAAAATTACAGTTTTAAGTGCACTTTTCAGTATTTGGACTACAAATAAGTATAATATGCAATTAGCAATGTGATTTAAGGTAGCTATTCAGGCAAAAAGCATATTTCTTATTTTATTTTCAATATAGTAAGTAAGTGGCTCAGGGACAGGAAATTAGAATGGGCGGCACACAGATGAAATTGACTCTCATAGTGACACTGACATCAGTGTGCAGCAGCACAGATCACAGACACAACGTGTCCCCTCCTGAGTCACAGCCAGGGGTGGACTGACCATTCGGCCACTCGGGCACTCCCCGAGGGCCCCGTGCCACTAGGGGGCCCCATCAGGGTTGCCAGCCTCAGTAAAACCAGGGACAGTATGTAAAAATCTGTGTTTTTTTTACATCTGTTTTTGAAATGTCCCTTACCAACATCCTTTTGGTCTAAAAATCCTGAGATTATAGCTGCCCCACCTCTCCAGTACCTTCTCAGCCAATAGAAAAATGTCTGTGTGATTGTATACTGTGTGTATGTATACTGTGTGGCCCCATAATCTCGGATTGCCTGGGGGCCCCATAATCTCCTATTGCCCGGGGGCCCCATGTGTTGTTAGTCCACCCCTGGTCACAGTGACAGTCTCTCTCAACACCAGGTGGTCCCTTCAGTCCCCTCCAGTCCTAACAGCACTGACAGTCCCGTTCCCTGCTTGCCTTGCTCCCGTCCCACAGACCCGTACACAAAGCTCTGGCCGCTCCCTTGCACCATGACATCACACAAAACACTCCGCCAGACCCGCCCCCCACCGGTACCGCCCGAACACACTGTAGCAGACACTTTGATCGTCTCGGCCAGCTCTGGACCAGACCTGCGCATGCCCAGTTCTGAGCCAAGCGTCACAGCCATATTTTTTACTGGCAAACTTTTCCTCTTACTGGCATTTACTGGCAGGAGAAAAATGCCTGTTTTTTACTGGCTGCCAGTAAAAATACTGACGGTTGGCAACACTGCTCAGGAGCTTCAGGAAGCACACAGCAGTGCGGTCCTGTGAGTCTGAATTTGTGGACCACAGAAAACCTCAGTTAAGCTAAACTCATTTAATTTTTGACTACAGCACATCTGCAGGGTTTACTGAATGAATCAGTGGCTTACTGATTGCTTTCACTGAATGCCTCGGAGTGCTTTTTTTGGGGATATGCAAACTGAATCACTGTCACTATAGTATTGGCAGATAATGGGATTGTATTCTATGGAACAGTAGCCAAAGCAGCCCATTGTACAGGACTCAGGAACCATTAAATCATGTCGTATTTCTTTATTGAGCAATAAGGAAAAACAGCAGTCAGCCTTTTTTTTCTTTTTTGTCACTGCAGTGAATGGTGCTGAGGGCTATGTGACAATAATTCTAGATCTTCTTCCTTGATGCCGCTCTGCCCGTACATCTTTCTGTTTAGTGAGTGTGTTAAGGTTTAACTTTTTGCTTCAGGATGTACGGTTTAACATTTATCTAAATTGAACTGGGCTTACTGTGCTTTGCCGGAGGAAGCCATACAAACGAATTTCTCCTGCTATATACTTTGCAGTCTGTTCTAACCGCTCAATGCAGATTGAATGGTCTAAATGTGTGTTATCTATGCTGTTGCTGGTGAAATTTAGAGGAGAACTACCGTCTATAATCATGGCTCATTTTAGCTAGGTTAATAAGGATTATAGACAAACGCGTTTTTCAATTATTCCATGATAGCTCTTTGTTATGTTCCTTCTGTTCTGCCTGCTTCAGACTTAAAGCCCAATTCTGAGCTAAATTGTCTTTTTATATAAAGTTACCCCCCCGGGAGTAATAAAGAGAATGCAACATTTGCTGTAATGCTTACCTTTAATTCAAAGCTGCCCCCCGCAGTTCCTTATTTCTAACACAAGATGTCGTCGGTCTTCTGGATTGACTCTACGTTAAGACCTATACACTTTTCTGTAACGTCACAGTATGGGCCTGTGACGTTACAAGGGGGCAGGGTCTCCGAGTGATGCCACCACATGGAAAGTAAAATAATACTGCGCTAATATAACAAGTGAAAATAAACTAAAAAGTACCAGCGGCTAAACAGGAATGTGACAAATATTCAAATAGAGAAGGTGCAAAAAAATGTAGCGCTAAAATGATATATACACAGGTAGTGAATACAATAATCAATGAGCAAAGAATGAATGTTCAAAATCCAACATAGTGAGATGAATGGATATATATGAAGGGAAAAAATGCTATGTGAGTCCCATAACATGAATCTTATCAAAAAAAAATATATAGTGAAGTCCACAACAATGAAGTGAAGATCTTCCAATGTTTAGGGTCTAATGTGAAAACATCAACAATGGTGAATCCAAAAGGTGAATGAGATTTGATACTCTTACCGGAACAGGTGGACCCGGATATCAGCGACACCGAATCATATAAGCCTGGATATCCGAATCAGTGGCACTCCTGGATGGATGCGGGGACCCAAGATAACCAATAGTATTTTCAAACGACCTCATAGGTACCGACCAAACTGGAAGGATAACTATCCAACAGGAACACCACGAAAGCTCTCATCCAAACACAAGATGTATGAAAAAAGAGAGGGGGGGCTCCAATAGTGCAGGTCAAAAAAAGTAGGTTTATTAAAACCATCATGCATGGAATAAAAGTGATCACAAGTGAATAAAAACAATGTGGTGAGCGATAAGCCTTGCCCGACACATTTCGTCCTAATGGGACATCAACAGTTGCCCCTGTTGATTTCCCATTAGGACGAAACACGTCGGAAAACAAATTTTTGTAAATATTTTCTTCTCTCTTTTCATGTGACAACACTGAAGAAATTACACTTTGCTACAATGTAAAATAGTGAGTGTACAGCTTGTATAACAGTGTAAATTTGCTGTCCCCTCAAAATAACTCAACACACAGCCAATAATGTCTAAACCGCTGGCAACAAAAGTGAGTACACCCCTTAAGTGAAAATGTCCAAATTGGGCCCAATTAGCCATTTTCCCTGCCCAATGTCATGTGACTCGTTAGTGTTACAAGGTCTCAGGTGTTAATGGGAAGCAGGTGTGTTACATTTGGTGTTATCGCTCTCACTCTCTCATACTAGTCACTGGAAGTTCGACATGGCACCTCATGGCAAAGAACTCTCTGGGGATCTCAAAAAAAAATTGTTGCTCTAGATAAAGATGGCCTAGGCTATAAGAAGATTGCCAAGACCCTGAAACTGAGCTACAGCACAGTGGCCAAGACCATACAGTGGTTTAACAGGACAGGTTCCATTCAGAACAGGCCTCGCCATGGTCGACCAAAGAAGTTGAGTGCACGTACTCAGTGTCATATCCTGAGGTTGTCTTTTGGAAATAGACATATGAGTGCTGCCAGCATTGCTGCAGAGGTTGAAGGGGTGGGGGTATGTATGACATGTTTGTTAATTTATATAAAAAAACACAACCCCTTTAATGGCTGTGTGTTGAATTATTTTGAGGGGACAGCAAATTTACACTGTTATACAAGCTGTACACTCACTACTTTACATTGTAGCAAAGTGTAATTTCTTCAGTGTTGTCATATGAAAAGATATAATAAAATATTTACAAAAATGTACTCACTTTTGTGAGATACTGTACCTAGGAATTTGCTGGATCTGAGTTGGCAATGCCAGCTTTTCATTTATGTTACCAGCTAGGCTCAGTATTATGGCTTTCTGGTGATATGGATACCGATAGCAGCCTACCATGGGCACAAAACAGCAGGAAGAGTGGGCACCCCCTGAAGAGTAAGGGGCAGACTGCCCAGAGGCCTACCTCCACTCTCCCTTCTGCCTCATATGGAATACATTAGTTAACATGGGGGGCACTGCATGCTGTTAATGTTTTATTGTTACCCATGTGGGTTCAGCTCCCCTTATGGTCAGAGGTACAATTGATTCACAGGGCCCCATATACAGAAGGATAACCTCCTTTACACTCACAAAAACAAAATGTTGAGCACCAGCCACCACTGTGTCAGAGTCTGCAGATTAAGATGTAATTTTAAAGAACATTAAATTTAGAAGCGTAACTATAACTTTTAGAGCCCGGTGTGAAAACCATGAAAGGCCATCCTGACCTCTGGGGCTTCCTTTTGTGTCATTCCCTCCGAGCCCGGGGCCCTTTACTCCTGTCACGGGGGCCCTTTATAAACCCCAGTTCATACTGCTGAAACTTATCAGGCGACACATCTGGCTGAATATGATGGGTATAGTGGCTGTATTTGGCGGGCACAGTGGCTGCATATTATGGGCACAGTGGCTGTATTTGGTGGGCACAGTGGCTGCATATGATGGGCACAGTGGCTGTATTTGATGGCACAGTGGCTACATTTGCTGGGTACAGTGGTTGCAATTGATGGCACAGTGGCTGCATTTGATGGGCACAGTGGCTGCATTTGATGGGCACAGTGGCTGCAATTGATGGCACAGTGGTTGTATTTGATGGGCAAAGTGGCTGAATTTGATAGACACAGTGAGGCTGCAATTGATGGGGTTTTTTTTAAGTATTTTTCAGAATTTTTCAGTTTGTTTGCTCCCCCCAAAAATGTTGAGCACCAGCCAACACTGTGTCAGAGTCTGCAGATTAAGATGTAATTTTAAAAAACATTAAATTAAGAGACGTAACTATAACTTTCAGAGCCCCGGTGTGAAAACCATGAAAGGCCATCCTGACCTCTGGGACTTCCTTTTGAGTCATTCCCTCCGAGCCCGGGGCCCTTTACTCCTGTCACGGGGGCCCTTTATAAACCCCAGTTCATACTTCTGAAACTTCTTATCAGGCGACACATTGGGGTTGATTTACTAAAACTGAAGAGTGCAAAATATGGTGCAGCTCTGCATAGAAACCAATCAGTTTCCAGGATTTTTTGTCAAAGCTTAATTGAACAAGCTGAAGTTAGAAGCTGATTGGCTACCAATTGATCTGTACTCATAAATGTCCCTGGATGCCTCCTTCCAAAATCAGCCAGACATTTCTCTTGTGAAAAAAGAACAGAAAAAGAAAAACATAATGGACTTTAAAGGTTGCCACTATAATCCCAATTAGGAAAAGATAAGTATTAAGATAAATATATAAAATATATTGAAATCACATAAAAACACATGATCGAAAGAAGTACATGAACATGTCTATATGGTACATTGTCCTGCATGTAAAAATATGAGCAAAGAGCTGATAAAGGAAAACCACATAGATGGCCCTGGAGTGATTTCTCTTGTGAAATCTCTATACCAGATCCTCAGGAAAATCACTTAGACAGTTCTAGCAAGGTTCAGCAGAATAGGCCCCCCCAGCCCCCAATACAGCTGAGACCTTGATGAGCACTACAGCAGGCCCCCCAGCTTTAGCATAGCTGGGACCTCGATGAACAGTGTAGAAGCACAGCAGTGCTGTGGCAGTAGCCCTTCAGGCTGGGAACTTTTCCTCCTGGACAAGAACCCTGTTATTCCAAGCCTCATGCCGCGTACACACGAGCAGACTTTTTGACGGACTAGGTCCAAAGGTCTTCCCAACGGACTTTCAGCTGAGTTCCGACGGACTTTCCAAATTAATGGACTTGGCCACACACAATCACATCAAAGTCCGACAAATTTGAACATGATGACGTAGGACCAGACTAGAATAAGGAAGTTCATAGCCAGTAGCCAATAGCTGTCCTAGCATCGGTTTTGTCCGTTGGACTAGCATACACACAAGCCAATTTTTTGTCCAGACTCGAGACCGTCGTAAAAATGTGAAACATGTTCTATTTCTAAAGTCCGTCAGATTTTTGGACAGCAAAGGTCCAATGGAGCCCACACACGTCCCTCGAAAAGTCTGGTCGCGTGTACGCGGCATCAGGCTATTTATGCACTCCCCAGCCACCTACTGGGTACACTCTCCCAGGGATTGGTTGTGACCACATAAATATTCAGGCTGCTTATTTGACTCTCCCAGCCCACTACATTCCAGAACCCTTCAGAAGGCAGGGGAAGCAGGCAATTCTGCAACCAGAGAGATACAGAACAGCCCAAAATAATCACAAGCTGCACAACTGCTTACAGGAGAACTGCAGGAACTAAATTTACCTAACTTAACAAGCAGTCTATTGAGGAGGGTGCTATACATATAACATAGATTATTGCAAGTAGCAGTTGATGATCATGTGATCCATTTTTTAGCACAGTTTAGCCAGCACAGTGTGTGTGTGTGCGTATACAGTCTGACTAAAATAAGATGGCCATACACAAGTAGATTTTTCAACAAATGTTCAAATATTTGTACAAACATTTGTACATTTAGTACACCGTATTAGCACAGTGTATTAGTACATTCTATGACTTGACGAATGTCGTTCAAAAGTATTTCAAAATGTTGTTTGCTTTTAACATTTGATTTTGGAATGACTATACTTTCCCACAACAAAAAACACATTGACCCTGAGAGCAGGTTCTCAAATTTTCCGCCAACAAAACTTGTTGTCGGAAAGTACGATCGTGTGTACACAAGTCCGTCGCACAAAAGTTCACACATGCTCTGAATCAAGCAGAAGAGCCGCACTGGCTATTGAACTTCCTTTTTCTCGGCTCGTCGTACGTCTTGTACGTCACCGCGTTCCCACGTTTAGAATTTTTGGCCAACATTTGTGTGAACGTGTGTATGCAAGAAAAGTTTGAGCCAACATCCTTTTGGAAAAAAAATCCACGGTTTTGTTGGCGGAAAGTCAGATCGCGTGTATGGGGTATTAGAATTTGGTTCATTCAAGAAACATTTTCCATCCTGCTCCTTACAAATTTTTTATCATTGTGGTCAAAAATGAACGTCAATTTGACCCCACTAACAATTCGAAAATGTTTTGAAAATGAAAAATTTCAACCTAAATTCTACCCGTGTATGGTCAGCTTTAGTTCTTATTGCATTACACATAAGATTATCATCAATATACCCAGACCCAGTTTTTATTCCACATTTTAATTTGAAATCTTTCTGATCAATTCTGGAATTATCCTTGAGATAAAATGTGGTACATAAAGACCAGAAGACAAATGGAGGGCATTACCTTGTGCAATGTGAACAAAATGGTTTCAACGGGCTGCTAACTTTTACAGGCGGCATTCAAAGCCTCGACTGTACAAATTATATGCTGCAGGTTTTGCATGATGGACAAATCAACAAATCCATAAGTGCATCAAAGTAACGGAACAAATGAGAGACAATATTTTTAAAGTAGAAGGTATGATATATATGGACTCCAGATTATGGTATAAAAGAACATGCTTTAAAGGGGTAATTAACCCATAAATGTAAATATATTTACTTTAAAGTCTAGCCTTTCTCTTTATGCTTACATGTCAATTAGATTAGATGGTAACCTGTACTTGTATAAAAAAAAAAAAAAATTGCAGCACTCCATCACAGGCTTGAACCCAGCCACCGGTGCCAAATTTAACAGCGTCTACAGCTAATCTTCCTGAAGGAGATTGCGCAGAGAGGCACAAATGTATGCTACACACCTTGCATTTTACACTGAGCAATTGGCTGCTTTTCAGCTAAAAGCAAAGACACGCGTAAATAGCTGAGAATGGTGAGGCATTTATATATAAATCATTTTGTGGGTTTATTTAGGCGTGAAACAGCTTGCATTATATTGTGTTGGCACAGGGGGTATCTGCATACAGTGCAGAATACAGAAACATTGAAAAGCCTAAAAATGAAAATTATAGGTAATTAAATAAAATGTTAAGTAGTTTTGAAACTATTTTCTTTGTTTAGATGTTCATGATTTAAATAAACATTTTAGCATTTTAATTTTATTAAGGTAAATATGAAATACTACATATTAATATTTTTCAACATTTCATCCAGCCTGCAGGTGGAGCTCTAGTATTCTTTTGCCGCACCCTGATGTTTAGGGAGGGTTGCTCTTAAATTTACCTGCCAAGTGATAGTTGCCTTGGCCAGTTGCTAGGAGGTCAATTGATTTCACTGTAATTCTGGAATTGTTGCACTTCTCTCTTCTGTCGCTAGGTGGCTGGGTATCTGGTGAAATTAGATAAGACAAGGGCATAGCAAGAACAGATTAGGAATGAATGGGGTGTCTCAGCCAATGGGCAGGGTTCTTCTTGGGTCCCTTGGCCTGCTGGTAGAACCTATTTATTTGGATGAGGTCCGAAAATCTGTGTTCTGGGCCACCTGGACGGCTGTCTGGGTGGACTTGTGTTGTATTGCCCCGGGCTGCTAGGCCAGAGACCTGAGGCCTATCCTGGGGACATCTGGGTGCTAGGCTGTCTGAGGGCCTATCCAGAAGCAAGAGAACAGCGCAGGGATGGGACTGCGGCTTGCAGTCCAACCAAAAGTAATGGTTCCGCCGGCCAGAGAACCTGTCATGGTAGGAGGTAGAGGGGAAGCTGTCGCCACTAAGGGTCCATTCACCTTATTACCAGGGACCACTGTGTGTAGCTGAAGCAGGTACCTAAGCAGAATTCTCGCCAACCGGGGATGGTGAAGAATTGGAAAACTTCAGCAGAGGTCAAGCCAGGGACCCAGCCAGTGGAGGTGACGCTTGCAGAGCATTATTGTGTGCCAAGTCCGGGACCGAGCAGGCCAGTGGGGTGAAATCTGAAGAGTGTCTGTGAGTGCTAAGCTAGGGACCCAACAGGGACACGGGGGTGACGCTTGAGAAAGATACTCAGTGAGAAGATTGGAAGAGCTTAGGAGATCCAGTGGCAGTGGATCAGCGGGTCTAAGTGATAGACTGGGAGCTCAGTTGAGTGAAGATCTAAAAAGGAGATTGTGGAGGAAGTGAAAGAGTTCATTACAAATTTTGTTAGAAACTGTTCAAGATTGTTGCCATAGAAGACATCGTTTCTACAAATGCAGATGTGGTGTCCGGCAGGGTGCCTTTCCCTGCATGGCTGTTTACCTATAGAAGTCTCAGAGTCTGCTAATTAACATTGCAACTAGTAAAGGGTGTCCTGGCCCTAACCCTCTCCCACAGTTCTGTTAAAGAGAAAATAAATCTCTTTGCATTCAAGAATTAATCTACCTTACATTACAGCCACCATGCCTCATAACCCACTCTACACAGAAGGATGCCAGCTCTCCCTATCTCTGGAGGTCACCCTTAGGCCTGGAGAGGCTCGGGACTTGGCTACACTTTTAACATCATTAGAATTGTATCCCTCTTCAGCTGTGCAGCAAGACACTGCTATAGCCCACAGTGCTCTTGAAATCTACTGTCTTGCTCAGTTTTGGTAAATGAAGTGTAGCGGCCATAACCCTCGATGGGACGGCCTTAACTTTTGGGCTTACCGGTTACCTCCACTTGACTTGTCCTTCCAGGTCTAGGGGTTCCCAGGGTTAGTACCCAACGACTTTGGACGCTGACACCATAAAAATCCTTTAGAAAGTTTTTTTTATTTTCAGGGGTAACATCCAACAGACACAGTCTCATGTGGGAACAGAGGGTAAGGTGAAGAAACTCAGGCACCTTGAACTGCTAAATATGTGAAAGACTTTATTTGCCAACCCAGAGAGTAGCCACTCGCAGCTGGGTGCTTCAAAGCTGAACAAATCTCTAGCCAGAGATTATGGCAGTCAGCACTTGAATTCGGAATTTGCAAAGTATCTGACCTTGAATTAAGGTAGCAATCATAAGTAAACAGGAACCTTTCCTCAGTACCTGGAACGTTATCCGTCTCCTTGGCAATATTGGGGAAGCGTTGATTCTCTAGTATCCTTGACAACCCAGCAACCAGGCACTTCTCAGGATGCCAGCTTGTTGGCCCTCCTCCGAAGAGTCCTCCCCCAGTCTCTTACAGGAGCTGCGGTGCCCCTCCAAGTTGAGAGCGCACCCGGACGCCTTGAATCCTCCCTCAGATACTGTGCCTTGGACCAGCCAGTTCCGAGACTCGGGAACAGATGGATCCTTGCCCCAGACCAAGCAGGTCTGTGGGGCTTGTCAAGCTAACCATGTTGCGGGGCGGCACACGCTCCCGTGACCGGGACCCCTCGCGGGGCTTCCGCGGTCCAGGTCCAGGAAAACGAACCCCCGAACACGTGACTCCAGCATCTTAAGTATCCTTCCCCAGACTCCTCAGCAGGGCCAAACAAACACACTGATTGGCTCCGGGGAATGTTGATACCCAAAACGTCCAACCAGGCCTGGTTCTGAACCTGTCATGTGCACCTAACTGTACACATGACCAGGCAGAACCCTAACACAGCCCAGCCAAACTGATGCCAAAGTTAACCTACACAATTAACTCTCAGAACCTCTGTACTGTTCTTGAGAGAAAAATTACTAAATTTCCACATATCGGACACCTTGCAAAAGTGTCACCGCTACAGTAGATATTATATATATATTTACAGTATATTACCACATGACCTCTGGAAGATTTATCCCCCTTCATGACAGGCCATTTTTTGCTTTTTGGCACTGCATTACTTTAACTGACAATTGTGCAGTCATGCAACACTGTACCCAAATTAAATTTATATCATTTTTTTCCACAAATAGAGCTTTCTCGAAAATGTTGAAAAAAAAAAAGATTTTTTTGCTTTCTGCTATAAAACATAGCCAATAAATATAGAAAAAAATCGAATTTCTTCTTAAATTTAGACCAATATATATTCTGCTACATTTTTATGGTAAAAAATCCCAATAGGTGCATATTGATTGGTTTGCGTGAAAGTTTTTGTGTTAGTGTAATCTTAATTTGGTATTCACAGAATGGGTGCATTTACTGGTCTCCATAACCTAGACATATTAATCCAGACAAAACTAGCTTGATTGAAAATTATCTTGCTAGTTTTATTTTGAACACGGTAAAAGAATAAAATACCCAACACCCTCTACCTATTCCTAGGCACTCAACTTCCTCCACCCCCCTCCCCCCCCCCCCCCCCACACCCTCAACAATTCAGGTCCTTTTCACTGTTCCCTTATGGTTACTGACCATTGTCAACAATGCCCATACGATTTTTTTCTTCTGTCCTGATTTCTGGGTAAGCTTTAAATCACTATTTCCTGATCCTTTTTTTTTACACAAGTCTTCCTTTTTAATTCCTAATGAGTTCAATCCTAATTTATTTACCACTATAAAATATAATTTATTGTATTTTCATCATAAAAGTCCACTTCTCGTGCAGTTTTCTCTCCACAGAGAAAAGGAGAATACTAAATTTGAAACAAGAACATTTCCCAGAAGCCCCCGAGTGTAACTTGGGAATGAGAGATGCTTCTCTCCACCTTACAAATAATTTATATCCAGTCCAGTGGAGGAGAATCAACATTTCCAAAGACTATTGATTCCTTCTGGAAGAAAGACTAGTCACCCGCCTATTCCTGAAGGCGGCCATTCTGTAACCCTTTAGGTGTTGTGGAGCTGCCTGACACTGGCCATATAACGATCCACTATGGCTGAGGGGAAAGCAGTTTCCTAAAGTAAACAACTTAAGAAATATTTTATGAACAGAAGAATAACTGAGTACACAAGTCGCTAATGTACCTGAAGAAAAAAAAATTATATATATATATATATATATGTATATATATATATATACACACATATATGTAGCTCTACCTCTGAAGGAGCCGCTGTAATTTAATTGGTTCTTTCTCAAGATTAGTGTAGAGGCAGCCAGGCACACAGCAACAGTTCACTCACTCTGGCTTAGTTATTAATCTAGGGCATGGGTGCTCAACCTGTGGCCCTCCAGCTGTTGGGGAACTACAAGTCCCATCATGCCTCTGCCTTTGGGAGTTAGCTTGTAACTCTCAGCCTTGCAATGCCTCATGAGGCTTTTAGTTCCGCAACAACTGGAAGGCCACAGGTTGAGCACCCATGGTCTAGGGGATGTCTTGTTAGAATTTTTATTTCTAAAGAACTTGGATGGGGTGTAGGACAATACGGGTTACTCAAGATTCACTGAATATTTGCAGGAGGACACTCCACTTTGTTAAGCCTCCCTGAACAGTCTCTATGCAGGAACAAGTATAGATGGCAGAACTGAGTCTTTTTTAAAAGCTATCCCAGTCAGAATTACCACTGGATCTTCCATCCAAAGGTAAAAGCAAACAGTACTCACAATGTCACAGGAACACTGAATGCCTCCTTCCAGTATCTACCGGACATGCTTCAGTGAGGAAGAGGTTAATGCACACACTCCAACAGGACAGTTAGACCCTTTCCAACTTCCACCAGGCACTCTTAAGTGAGCTCTCCAGACCAGATCCTTGGGTGAGAGTTCCCTTGATCAGCTTCAGAAAAAGTATCTTAAGAATTAGGTCCCCCAACTATGCTGAAGCTGGAACCACGATGAACGTGCAGAAAACTCCAGCAATCTGCCCACAGGGGCAGAGCCCCTCAGGCTGGGAACTCCCTACCGTAGAACAAGAACAAAACTGCCCCAGGCCCCAGACTACTTATGTGCTCTTCAGCTCCCTAGTGGGCAATCAATATTCAGGTTACTCGGTTGCCTTACCCAACCTCCTATGTTCCAAAAGCCTCCAGAAAGCAGGGGAGAGCAATGAAATCTACAGCCTCTGGAGCAGGGGTGGACAGCGGCCCTTTACCGCTGTTATAGTGGCGCCACTTAAAATGCAGCTACAGTCAAAAGCTTTCTATTTTATTTATTTTGAATATAGTGGAACAGGGTTAGAGCTTTTGCCAGATTTATAATGCTTTAAGTGTCACTGTTAGGGAAATTTCTCCTTCCTAAAAGACACAATGGCAAGAAGGAGGAAATCTCCCAACAATTAGTAAAAACCTCACATTTTGACAATTGACACTGGGACAGGTGTCCCCATTTTCATTTCGCCTTACTTCCTGTTTAACTTTCGACAACAGTCAACAGTGGAATGTGCCCCCATTTTCTCAACCAACTGGAAAACAGGCAAAATCTTGCCAACAGGAATACAAGCAGTAATAGACATCCAACATAAATTATAACCTTTCACTGCTTTATCAAAAGATAAAGAAAACCTTTTGGTTGGACTTAAAGTGTTACAAAACCTACAACAGTAAAATCAGTCTGTATATACAGTAGGGCATGCTTGTTATAATATTCACTGTGGAGCCCAAGGGGTTAATCCTCTGCATTGTGTAAAAAGGCTGTTTGATCTTGTCTCCTCTGATACTATCCTTCTTCCAGAGTCCTCAATATATCTCCTGATAGTACAAAGACTAGGGGACAAGCTGAACTTTCTCTGTTTGGTTTGTATTGCTAGAGAGTTTTTTCTTTTTCTTGGGAGAGTGCATGTCATCAGCACAGGACCAATCGGTACCGTCCAGACAGAGGGTCAGGAGTGCTGCATCCTCCTAGGACAATCATGGAGAACGAAAACTCCTCCTAGAAGCTTTAACCAGACACTGATAGAAGTCACAAGACTGCTATATACTGCTGATGAGAAAAGGTATTTAAGCAGTTTATATTTACTAAAATAATTGCATGTCCATGTTCAATGCCAGTGATCTCTAGTGATTTGATAATTGCCTGTGCCCTCTGCTTCTGCTAACATATCAGTTAGCATAGTTCCCAGCTATCTCTGTAGACTACAGAACGTGCCCCCCCCCCCCCCCATGTTATTGGTGATATAGAGAGGGGGCAGTTTTCTGTATTCCTAAAACACTTTCTGTCCTAGGGTAACAATGCTGCTCTTCCATAGCTAATTGAGTATTGTCACCATGCACAGGAAGTGTGTTACTAGTAAGCTGCAAAAAGAAATAGTATACTTTAATATCTTTTTGTTCTTGAGTTTAGATAAGTTGTAATTTAAAACTTTCTACTTGTCCTTCAGGAAGGACTAGACTTTAAACGAATGTCCAGAATTTCAATATTTATAAATCAGCGGAGAATGGGCTGTGAAAATCCATATTTTACATTTATTAAGGTATTTCACAGGCCTCCTTTTATCTGCAAACACCTACAAGGACAAAGGATAATGTATGGTCTATCTCTGAAAGCTTTGGAAGCCTTCAGAGAAAAGTCTTGCTGTGAGAGTGGCTCTCCATCACTCTATCTGTAGAAACCATCACTGATTGCATCAGCAGTAATGAGGATCAGAGCCAGTACACAATGAGCGCAGATAGCCCACAGCATGGAAACACAGGCTCTCTGCTCATCACTGCTTTGAAAATTAACCAATTTCTCAAGAGAAACGCTATTGTGTTGGAACGGAGTTGTAGCCGGGACCAAAATAACTCTTTGCACAATGAAAATCAATTGTGGTTTTATCTGCAGACTGAGACAAAGAATGGGCCAGAAAATTACATACACAACAGTACATGATGCATATCTGATGTTAATAAAATACCAAAGGTGTCTATAGACTTTAGATGACTATGGTCTGATCCTGCCATTACCATCAGAATTGCGGAAGCATTGGGAAGGATGTCAGTGAGGGGTGCTTTGTGAATGGCAAAACACAGAGAAGGGGTGGAGGCACAACTCCAGAGCTAGTGTCCATCATGGACCAGCATGGACACCTGTTCAATGTGCCTGAGAGCAGGAGGTTTGGCTCCCAAGGTCAATGACAACTATTAAAGTAAAAAACACTTATGCCGCGTACACACAATCGGAATTCTCGTCGGAAAAAGCTCTGACGTGTTCTCGACGGAATTCCGTCGGAATTGCGCTCAAACTGTCTTGCCTACACATGGTCACACCAAATTCCGACCGTCAAGAACGCGGTGACTTACAACACTACAACGAGCCGAGTTCAATGCTTCCGAGCATGCGTCAAATTGTTTCCGAGCATGCGTTGAATTGTTTCCGATCATGCGTAGGAATTTTGCACGTCAGAATTGCTACAGACGATCAGAATTTCGGATAGAAACCTTTTCCGTCTGAAAAATTGAGAACATGCTCTCAATTCTTTGCTGTCGGAAATTCGGCCAGCAAAATTCCGATGGAGCCTACACACGGTCGCATTTTCCGATGAAAAGCTCTCATCTGTCTTATTCTGGCCGAAATTCCGATCGTGTGTATGCGGCATTACTGAATAAATGGTTGTTTAAGAAAACATTAAAGGTTTAAAAAGTAAAAAAAAAAAATGTGTATATATATATATATATATTAGCCAAGACATTGTGACCTGACCACCCACCATATCCCCATTGAGGCATGGACTCCACTAGACCTCTGAAGGTATGCTGTGGTGCAGATGCTCGATTGGATTGAGATCTGGAGGATTTGGAGGGCAAGTCAACAACTTGAACCTCGCAACCACTTAGACAATCAACACTTTGGTCAGTGCAATGAAAAATGCAATATATTTAATATAATGCATGAGTCTGAAGGCACAGAGTGCAGGGGTCAGGGGTGTGTAATGCAAAGAGTACAAGGGTCAGGAGGATGTAATGCACAATGTGTTGCAGTCAGTGCCGGCCGGGTTTAAGAGTACATAATTCATAAAATGCAGAGGTCAGGTATACACTATATTACCAAAAGTAATGGGACGCCTCCCTTTACACCCACATTAACTTTAATGGCATCCCAGTTTTAGTCTGTAGGGTTCAATATTAAGTTGGCCCACCCTTTGCAGCTATAACTTATGCACTTTGTGTGTTACATACACTATATTACCAAAAGTACGCCTGCTTTTACACACACATACATTTTAATGGCATCCCAGTCTTAGTCTGTAGGGTTCAATATTGAATTGACCCATCCTTTGCAGCTTTAACAGCTTCAACTCTTCTGGGAAGGCTGTCCACAAGGTTTAGGAGTGTGTCTATGGGAATGTTTGACCATTCTTCCAGAAGCGCATTTGCGAGGTCAGGCACTGATGTTGGAGAGAAGCTCTGGCTTGCAGTCTCTGCTCTAATTCATCCCAGAGTCCTAACCTCAACCCATTCGAACACCTTTGGATGAATTAGAGTGCAAGCCAGGCCTTTTCATCCAACATCAGTGCCTGACCTCTGGAAGAATGCACTTCTGGAAGAATGCTCAAACATTCCCATAGACACTCCCAAACCTTGTGGACAGCCTTCCCAGAGGAGTTGAAGCTGTTATAGCTGCAAAGCGTGGGCCAACTCAATATTGAACCCTACAGACTAAAGCCTCGTCAATGGCAGGCTCAGCTGAAGAAGGCTGCAGCTCGTCCGTCTGCGGGCCTGCTGACAGCTATTGAAAATGCCTGTGCTGGATTACATTATAATTTTTTTTGTTGATCATAAACTCCTATTTCCTCTGAACTACTGTTGTCTGTGTTTCTTGTATGTCTAATATGTTCTCAAATGGGCTTTATTTTGGACACTTGCTCCAATAGTGCAAATGTACCTTAAAGGGGAGTTCCAGGCATTTTAAAAGTCAGCTGACTTTTAAAAAAAAATGACACTTACCTGTTCCACGGTCCAGCGATGCGGCCGAACGGGGTGTCGCTCCTCTCCCCCTCCTCTTCGCCGGCACCGCCATTTCCACTAAGGGCACCCGGCCGTGACAGCTTTCCTCTTCACGGCCGGGCACGCACGGCGCATGCGCGAGCCGGGCTGCGCTCCAGGAGTGGATAGGCGATCCTGTCACGTGTCCCAGGAGATCGCCTAGAGGGAGGAGTCGCCTAGGCGGTTACTGGGCGGAAGGAGGAAGTGGGACAGGAAGTCCCCCTCCTAATGAAGCCCCCACTCCCCCCCCCAAAAAAATTACATGCCAAATGTGGCATGTAAGGGGGTGAGGAGTGGTTAAAGCTGAAGTTCCATTTTTAAGTGGAACTCCGCTTTAATTGCTACATAAGGTGACAATATCTTCTTCAGCTAACTATTATGGTGTGTTGTGGGTCTGCTACACACACAATGTTTTTGTTTTTAATGGCTCTAATGCATGAAGTTCAAAAACATAATGCCTTTCCAACTCCTTAAATTTTTTGGAGGCCTAAAAATTGCAGGAGTTGTCCACATTTAAAGCGGTGTTCCAGCTGAAATTTTGTTTTATTTTAAAGTCAGCAGCTACAAACACTGTAGCTGCTGACATTTATTGATGTCAGCCGCCCGAGGCCAATACGTCCATCGGATCGGGTCCTGGCGCCGCCATTCAAACTAAGGCAAACAGGCAGTGGAGCCTTGCGGCTTCACTGCCCATTTCCTACTGCGCATGCACGAGTTGCGATGCGCTTTGTGAATGGCCGGCTGTGTTCTGGGACACACACAGGTCCCAGAAGACAACGCGAGGAGGAGAAGAATGAAGACTACTGCAGAATAGGAAGTGGCAGATTAGGACAATCTGCCTAGCAACGGCCATTTCTGGTAAGTAAAAAAATATATATTTTTTTCTTTTTTTTTTTCACATTTTTAGGAGCCTTTTTATGTAATTATTTTTTTAGGGTGGACCTCCGCTTTAAGAGCACATTGTCACTGTAACCAAAACAACTTACAGAATACACTTGTAACTATTGAGCAATGAAATAATAAGCCACACATTGTTTAGTAAAAAACATTTTAATCAAAGCACATTCACATGTGCATTTTAAGTTTTTAAAACAAACCAACATCTTGGTGTATAACATGTATGTTTTGCATTATTTTTCTTTTTTTGTGGCTAAACAGGCATGTTCTAAAACATTAGATACACATCCCAAACTCAGTAACTTACAAAGTTTGCGTTTGGTAAAGTGAAGGCCAAACGACACATTAGTATCCCAAGACTGTGTGGATGTTGCCTTCCTCAGATGGGGTGATTTCACCCCTTTAAAAGCCAAAATTTGAAGCCACGTACATGTAGAGGCATAACAATTAAATGTTTCTTATGATCCCATGCCTAAAATGTGTGTAGTTACAAACAGCTATTTTTCTAAACCCACAAAACACACAGTGTGTCAATATGTGCTAGCTCCCATCACGGGGTATCAATGGACGCATTTCGGGGTGCAACCCCTTCCTCTGAGCTACTTTAATTATGAGGAAGGGGTTGCACCCCCAAAACGCATCCATTGATACCCTGTGATGGGAGATAGCACATGTTGACACGTGCTGTGTGTTTTGGGTTTTTTATAAAATAGATGTATGGAACTACACACATTTTAGGCATGGGATCATGGGGAAAATAGGAACGTTAAGGCCTAATTTGGGGACACCCTTAAAATTTGGGGTTTAGATTCTAAAAAATACAAACATTACAATTCACATTAGTTAGGGCAGTGTTTCCCAACTCTCCTCCTCAAGATGCAAACCCAGGTCATGTTTTCGAGATTTAATGAATTTGGCACAGGTGACGTTGTCATTTTCACTGTACGTAATTCGCACAGTTGTTTTTAGACTGAGGAAAATCTAGAAAACAGGGCCTGGTGGTGCACCTAGAGGAGTGGAATGTAGAAACACTGAGTTCTGTCCCTAAACTTTCACATTTTAAAATCATAAAAACATGGTAATTAATAAAAGGGCAAACAGGAGCCAACAAGTGGAACAATAAACTTCTGGCCAGGCAAGAGGAAATTAAAATTTGGCAAGCATGTCTACAAAATCTCTTATCCTTCGCTGTAAAGCAGTGGCAGCCTCCTTGATTTGCTCCAGGTCCTTCAAACAATGTAACATATCTGCACTCATTCTGCCAATAGTACATTGTGGAAGATCATGGCCTAGTAAGAAGAGTAAAAAGTATTAAGGGAATGATGGTCATGTGGCTGAGGCCCTACATAGCGCGTTATTGTCAAGTTACTAGTCAAATTCAGGAAATACTTACCTACCCAGTCTGTTGTTGCTTGCAACCTGCTTGCCCTTCAGACACTTACACTACTAGGAATGTAAACACTGCAACTACTCTGTAATCTTGGCCCTGGTGCCTGGGTCTTCCAAACTCGAGTACCTAGCAACACTGCCAGCTCCTTCCACCTCTTCTTTCTCCATGCTAATGTTAAGACACTACATACTTTGGTAATGTGTGGAGTGGGTGTTTGGTTTGGACATCTAAACACTCGACATGTAGACACATTTGAAGCAAGATTCCAATAATACTTGCGCAAACAAGAGGCTCCTGAATACTTTCTTCCTCTTCTGGTTTGCTTTGGCCCTCACTGTGACTCGCGTCAGAGGATTTGACGGCCACAATGTCAATGTCTGTGCTGGGTTCAGGAGTCAGATCCCATGGCTCCAAAGAAACATCCTGGGTGAGCTGACCACACTCACTTTCCTCTAAAAAGAAACAATACACCATTTATTAAGCCACCCCAAGTCACATCTGTTTCTAGCATCCATTTAGCTACATTAGTTGACCAACCTTGCACTTGGTCTGATGTCAGTGTTTGCTGTTGACTAGTGGACTCCACCATGCTGCAGTCTGGATGTTTTTCTGTGAAAAATGCATAAAAAAGGGAAGATGGCATTTTCCAGAGGACAAACACTTGACAAGTGTCAACATTGAAAAAGTCCTGCAATTGCCCCACACCCCTCCTGTCTCCTATGGGATATATGATGATCATCCTAGCAGGCATGACTCTGTGTGACTTGGAGCCCTGGGGCCTCTCCTCTACCCATGTCTACACTGGCAAAGCTGCATTAATGGGCACTGATGAGCCAGGCAGCAACCAGAAAGTGTTCTTTACCTCTTAAGTTCTGCCCTAAGCTCATGGCCTTTGGCCCATCTAGAAACACCCCTGTCTGTGACTAAATGAGTGTGTTTGAAGTTGGCACTTACATTTTTGGGGGGAAGATGGCCTTGTTGCCTCCCCTGTTGGGGCCCTAGCGAGGGTAGCTTCCCTTCATCCCTTGTGGTGGCTTGTCTGGAGCCTCCTTTTTTGGTGCCTCCCCGTTGAAAGATTACAGCCACAAGACCCCCAACAAGGCCGCTGGACTGGGTATTTTAACCCCTTCACCACTTACTAATTTCTATACTTTTTTTTTATAATAATGATTTTATTTGTTATATTTTCTATATTTTTGGATGCATAGAATGCCCTTTGTTGTTAAGTTCTTTGTATTTGGATGGCAGATAGCATGTCTAATTACATTTTGTGTCTGCACGATAAAAAAATTGTGTAGAATAATACTTGGCTATGTGTTTTACTTCAAATGACAGTTTGGGAGTAGGCAGTTACATTTCAAAAAATACAATGTAAAATTAACAAAGGACACCAACATAGTTGTATCTTTGATCTTAAGAACGACGGGATAATGGTGTGGTAACTTGACCAAAAAAACAAACAACAAGCATTATAATAATATTCTTGATATCACTAGAAAAAAAAGGCCTTTTAAAATAAGTTTGCCATAACTCCATTAGTATCACCAGCAAAGCAGCTTCATTATTATCCCATTAAAGAAGAAGAGAATGTGCGCTGCATTTCGACATTTCATAATTTGCCACGTCACAAATGTTAATTCTCCAATACGAACGCTAGTTTACAAGACCGACCGATTCTGGTTCGTTCCTTGCTTCCGATCATGCGTCTTTGTACTTTCAACTTTTGTGTGACGGATTTGTGTACTGACCATACAAAAATCAGACGTCAAACCGATGTCCGCCGCAAATTTACTAGTCTGACATCCAACATTTGTTGGCCAAAAGTTGGACAACAATTGTCAAAAGGAGCGTACTAACGGTAAGATTTTAGGACAGCAGTCTGTCAACAGACAATCCACTGCCAACAATCGTATCTTGTGTACGAGGCTTAAGACTGGCAGGCCATTAAAGTTTATGTGTGTGTAAAGGCAGGCGTACTTTTGGTAATATAGTGTATGTAACACAAAGTGCATGAGTTTGGAGCATGTAATGTCCAGAGTGCAGGGGTTGACGTATATAACGGGGATCAGAAGGACAAATTGAACAGTGAGTGCAGGATTCAGCAATAAATGTTTTCTTCTACTTTCCCCCTCCCTCAAATAAACATCCCCCCTCCCTCAAATAAAAAAAATTCAGCATTAACCACTTGCCGACCAGCCGCCATCATACTGCGGTAGGTCGGCACGTTCCCGCGAGCCGTCGTAGCTATACGTCGGCTCCTTTAAGCAGGTTATCAGACATACACGCGCTGCCGATGCTCGTCGCGATGACCGCCGGCCACGAGCGATCGCGGGCACGAGATGCAGAACAGGGACGTGTGTGTGTAAACACACAAATCCCTGTTCTGTTCTGAGAGGAGATGCAGATCGTGAGTTCCTAATAGCTAGGAACCACGATCTGTCATCTCCTATAGTCAGTCCCCTCCCCCTACAGTTAGAACACACCGTCAGGGAACACAGTTAACCCCTTGATCGCCCCCTAGTGTTAACCCCTTCCCAGCCAGTGACATTTATACAGTAATCAGTGCATTTTTATAGCAGTGATCGCTGTATAATTGTCAATCGTCCCAAAAACATGTCAAAAGTGTCGGATGTGTCTGCCATAATGTCGCAGTCATGATAAAAATCGCAGATCGGACCGACATATCTGTTCCAAAAACCCCTGAAATAGCCCTCTTGAATGGAAGCCTATTATAATGCCCTAAGCACCTTTGTACACTCATACATTTCATGTTGCTGGGCACCATACTTACAATAGCCCGAGCATGGAAACAGCCTACGGTGTCACTAGCTGCTGTTAAGAGGAAAATCTCATGGGTAATGGTACAAGAAAAAACGGTCAGTATAATCCAGACCACTACTGAAAAACATGACAAGATATGGCAGCCCTGGAGGACCTATCTGCAAAAGCCTCCACATCCTCATTAGTAGTACACAACCAATCTAATTCATTGTATGTCTCTGATGCCTAAAAATCTTTTCTCCCTCTTTCTTTTCCATCTCCTTCCTCCTTCTATATTCCACTCTGAACTACCCGGAATCCACTGGCACTCCTCCATATGCATACACCAGGGGAAAGTATGTCACTGACATTACTACAAGCCTAACTCTAGCAAACATCTGCAAATGGTAGTAAGGTCGACACATAAGTATTCTAGGTGCACCAAAGAAATTCACCAATTTCGCATTTTACTTTTCTACATCTCCACATTACCCAAGATGGGGACAAAGTGGGATGCTTAAGATGTCACTTCTACCCACTAGTAAAGGAATGTGTTTCTGTTTTATATTTTTGTGTTTTACACTGGTGGCAAATCTCCCTCCTCTCAACACAGTCTGATCCCGTTAGGGGTGTCGGGTCGAGGAAGATAGGTTGCAGTCGTGGGTAGAACAATCAACATGAACCCCACAAGTTTCCTCCTCCACTTTGTGTTCTAAGCATTCACGTGTTATAGTATCGATTGTGTCACAGACATCCGTTCAGATAACTGTTAATTATTCCAAAAATATATAAATTGCACTAATAAAAGTGACCACTCTAAAGCCCCATACACACGCTCGGACAATCCGCGGACCAGGTCGGTCGGACTTTGTCCGACGTACTTTGTCCGATGTTGGCGTTGCGTACACACGGTCGGACTACGTTGTCGGAATATCCGGTCCGGAAGAACGTCGTGACGTAAGTCGTCGTCCACGAGATTACAAAAGGGAAGTTCAGCACCACGTCAGGCACCCGTTGGGCTCCTTCTGCTGATCCCGTGTTTATCGAGAGTTAGTGGAAGTTTGGTGACTTAAGATTCGCGCTTCTCAGTTTTCTGACTCAGATCGTTACTGCTCTTCAGTTTGTGCTTGTCGTGCGTATCTGTTTATTAGTGCGTGTAGTCAGTTCGCATTTGTTGGTCATTGCGGCCTATATCTTGATATAGGACGCTTTGATTTGCACTGCTTATTGTCTGCTCGTTGCTGGTATTCACTTCGTTCTTTCAGGCCTTGCTGTTTATCGGTGCTTTCTGTTTGTCCGTTCTGACCAGCCGACCTTTTGTGACCTTCTGAGCGATGTTTCCCGTGCGTACTCGTCGCCGAGTTCGTGCTGTACGCGGAATTGGTGTCGGGCTTTTAGCTTTGACCCAAGACCCGTCCATGAACAGAGTGATGAGGAGTATGTGGACCAAGAATTGGTTGCTTCAGCGTGACCAGTTCTCGCACATGCCTTTGCTTCGTGAGATCCGGGAGAATAATCCTGATGATTTCAGGAACTTTCTCAGGATGACGGACCCCGATTTTCACCGTCTTTTGGCTTTGCTGACCCCCTTTATCAGCCGGCAGGATACCTGCATGAGACAAGCCATTACTCCGGAGCAGAGGCTTGTTGCCACGTTGAGGTACTTGGCGACAGGGAGAAGTCTTCAGGATTTGAAGTTCTCTTCAGGTATCTCTCCCCAGGCCCTGGGAATCATTATTCCAGAGACCTGTTCTGCCATCATTCAGGTCCTGCAGGAGGACTATATTAAGGTAACATTTCTACTTTACTATTCCCTTCTATGTATGCTCTGTTTGCTAATGACTTGTATTTTTGACCTCCTTCCCTAATTACCATGATTGCAATATGTTCTAATATGCTGTGCCCCTTTTCTCCTTCATGCATTTTTCCCTTCACTTACCTCACCAGCATGCTCTTCTGCCCCAATAGACACCTATGGCCTAGTCACTTAAGCAATGTCTTTTGTCTGCTGCATAGTATTGTTTGCCCCAAAACACCCCCTAAAATATGCACAAATGTTTGCTGTGTGGTTTACTTCATGTAGAGCCCCCTTTTTTTGTTCTTTTGGTGGGGGGGGGGGGCAAACTCATTAGGAACCCCCTCCCCCAACTGCTCTGTCAGATGGTACCAATCCTTTATCTGCTGGCTTTCCCAAGGTCAATACACACTATATACCTACCTCTTTATAGTGCGCATCTTTAGGGATGAATTCAGCAAAGCATGTAGTGCAAGGGGCTGCCTCCATACATTCCATTTCCTAATTTTTGGTCTTCTTTCCCTCCTATTAGCTTGCTTGGTAATTTAATAATGTCACACTGTGCCTGCCTTTTTTGGGGGGGGGGGGGGGGGGGGAATGTTATTTGATCTTTCCTGTGGCCTGCCAATAGTGTTAAGTACAGAGGGTCTGGCCAAACTAGGCCACATTATTGAGCCATTTGCCAATCAATGAAGGGCAGAGGGTTACCGGTCCCCCACCCCCCCCCCCCCCCAAAACCATAGTTATTGCCAATGTCCCATCAGAAGTGGGGGGATTGATGGGGGGGTGAGTAATCTGTGAAGGGGAGCCTCTACTTTTCTGTGTAAATACTTTCCAGCCTCCAATTTTATACAATGCTCTTGTTCCAAGATGTTGATTGTCTAATCTGCTTGCAATGTTTAGGTGCAAAGTGACTAATTTTTTTTTCTTGTTTCACTCCACAGTTCCCTTCCACGCCACAGGAATGGCAGACTGTGGCCTCCCACTTTGCCAGCCGTTGGGACTTTCCTAACTGCGGAGGGGCAATTGATGGGAAACACGTCCGCATCGTCCCACCGCCCAACTCGGGGTCCTACTATTATAATTATAAAGGGTTTAATAGTGTAGTGATGTTGGCGGTGGTGTCGGCAACATACGAGTTTATGTATGTGGACGTGGGGATGAACGGCCGGATATCGGATGGTGGGGCCATTACGCACACGGAGTTCTACTGGCGTCTCCAAAGTGGCAGTCTGTGCTTGCCACCTCCAGAGGAGAATGCCGAAGGACTCCCCTTCGTCTTTGTCGCAGATGAAGCGTTTGCGCTGACTCCCCATGTGATGAGGCCGTTCCCGATGAGGACCCTCACCCCGGACCAGAGGGTCTTCAACTACAGGCTGTCCAGAGCCAGAAGAGTGGTGGAGAACGCTTTTGGCATCCTGGCCAGCCGCTTCCGCCTGTTCCTGACGGCATTTAACTTGGCGGAATACAAACTGAACCACATAGTTCTTGCCTGTTGCATATTGCACAACTTCCTCAAAAGACATAACAGGAACTATGTGGTGCCCGTTGGCCCAGATGTGGAGGGCCCTCCAAATGCGGACCTCACAGCCCTTCGAGTGGCACGTCCAGGCTTGCCCCCTCTCAATGCCCGCGTGGTCCGGGACCAATATATGGAATACTTTGTGGGTAGGGGGGCCATTGCTCTGCCTGACGATGTGTGAGAGGCATTTTTTAATAAATCTGATATTTTAACCAACCTCTGATTTCTTGTCATTTCAGTCTTCTTTTTAGCTTATTTTACTTTGTCATTTTTTCCCTTTGCCTTCGACAGTGGTAATGCACTTTCTGGGCAAAAGGAGGTAACAGTCTCTTCTTCCCAAAAAGATTATTCTCATGTGTGTTTGCTACCTAATCTTTGGTCTAGAGAAGGTTTCTCCTGCATAACTGACACCCAAAATACTCCTTTTCAGCACCAGGTCTGACATGTGTGTATTCTCCAAAATGCTGTGCTCCGTGTTTTCGTACAAAGCACTGTGGGTGTCATTTACATAAGTCAAATCCGCTATGCTCTACAAGTGCATTGAAAAAGTTCCCTGGGAAAGGAAATTGCAGTGCAAAGTGGATTTGCCTTTAGTAAATAACACCCATTGCCCCCCATATCCTTTACATTTTACATACATAATGCATTGTTTTATTTAAATAAGGAAGCCACACATTTGGAAAAATAAAAAAGTTTACTTGGAAAACATTCACAAGTGCGTTTACAATCTTCACGCCAAAACTGACAACATCTTGGTTATTTACAACATTATTTACAAAGATTACGCAATTTGTAAAACCAGGCATGGAGCTAAGCAGAACCTATGAAGTAGGAAAGTTCAACTTTGTAAAGTGAAGACAAGATCAGACATGACTATATGTTCAAAGTGTGTTTGATCTTGCCTTCATCACATGGGGGGGTCACCCCCGAAAAGTGGAAATTTGGAACATGCACACAATTTGGTTATGAAAATGGTCATTAGATGGTAAAACACATGCCTAGAAGCTTCAAAAGTGCCATTTTCCATCATGGGGATGAATGGACGTTTTTTGGGGGTGCAACCCCTTCACCACAACCACTTTCGTAGTTCGTAAAGTGTTTGCACCCCCAAAAAAACGTTGCCATTCACCCACCATGATGGGAGCTAGCACATGTGGACACAATGTGTGCATGTTCCAAATTTCAGACAGTTTTTAAGTTGCAAATGTGTTCAGAAGCTGGCACAAATGTGTGTAAATTACTTGTTGCTTTTTCATATTTTTCCTAAAACATCAATGATGTTCTTCAATTTTTGTTGAACATCATTGATGTTTTGCTTTATGTAATCTAGATCTCTATTGCAGACCATTATCTCTCCGATGAGTACGTGGGCACTCTCTGTGGTAAAGTGCGATTTTTCTTCCACAACATCCACGTCACCTAAAAACCACAAACAAACAAAAATGGGGTGTTGGAAATGAGGCAGCCATACATGGATTAGCTTACCAGTAGCTGTGTTCTCCCACACTCACCTGTTGTGGTGACAATTTCTCCAAGTTCGATGATCTCTCCTTCCTCCTCCTCCTCCTCCTCTGCTTCTGCTCTTTCCCCTTTTTTGGTAGGTGTTGGTTTGGGGGTTTCCTCAGATGGCCCAAGTTTTCGCTCCCCTATGAGAATGTCCAAAAGGAAGATTTAGCAACACAAGCTATTGAGGGCAGAAATAGGAAATGACAAACATTGCTTGAAAGTGACGGACACTATTTTAGTTTGGCCAGTTACAAATGTCAACTACATGAATGAAGTCACTTTGTAAAGGTGCTAAACTGACTAGCTTTTTGGTAGAAGTTTGTGTGATGGAGACCCCCCTCTAGTATCCACTGGAGCACATGTGTGGAAAAGCATAATAAAAAGGGGGTTTGGGTGTCCCAGCACTAGTGCTCTAGAGTCCAGATGGGTAAACAGCTACTGAGTGACCTCTCCTTTACATTGAATAAATTGGCTTTACATTCTTGATGACATTTCTAGTGAGAACAAACTTCCTTTCCCCAAAAAAACACCAAACATCGTATTATAAGTGGCCGAACGATCGAGGTTGCGTACGATCGAATGCACACACACACGACCATGACAGTGGCAGAAAGATCGAGGCTGAGTACGATCGAATGCACAGACGAACCTGAAAGTGGCCATTTTGGAATGTACAACTTGGTAAAAATCAAAACACAATGGAGCAGTATGCAAGCAAGAAATCAAACACAAAACACAGCTACTTACTTTTTTGAAGAATTCTCTTGATCTTTCTGTACTGATCGGCCTCCCTCAGTTTCAGGTCTGACCAGCGTTTCCTGAGTTGCTCCTTGGATCGTTGTACCCCAAAATTATTGTACAGCCTTCTCACAACTTTAGACATGATCTTGGCCTTGCGGACATTGGGGTTGAGGTAAGGCCCATACTTCCCATCATAGTCGCTCCTCTTTAATATGTCCACCATCTCCAACATTTCTCCAAATGACATATTGGAGGCCTTGAATTTCAGGTTCTGGGATCGGGACGTTTCTGCCTCCGGACTTTCCTCGTCCTCCTCCTCGTTGGTGGGATATTTGTGGCGCACCTGCTGTGTCCCCGCCATGTGCTCTCCCCACTACGCCGTAAAGAGAAGGGGTGGGGAATAGACGAGAAAGATCGTCAGGGGCGGGCGGAGTTTGAAGCATGCGCAGTGTATATAAAACGTCACACGCCTGTGTCGTAGCCACGATCTGGGAGACGAGGGGAGAGAAAACTCACACGAGACGATCGCTACAAACGAAGGTACAATTTAACGTTGGTACATAACTAGCCTAGACTGATTTGAACTTGAGGCTTCTTTATGGAGAAGATTAGGAGAGTTTAGCCTGACATAATTTTGAGGGTTTTGTGTGTTGTTGTGTCTTGCAGAGATTGATATGAAGGGATTCAACGACATGAGTTTTCTCCCCCTCTTCATTGCCAAATACAGGGATTTTCCCATATTGTGGCAGGGTATACACCCACATTACACCAACAAACCAAAGAGGCACGCAGCCCTGGAGGAACTTGTGGAATTTGTCAAGCCAAGGTTCCCCACGGCAACTGTTGATGATATTAGAAAGAAAATTGGCAGCCTGAGGAGTGCGTATATCAGGGAGAGGAAGAAGGTCGTGAAGTCTGAGGAAACTGCAACTTCAGCAGATGAGGTCTATGTCCCCAAGCTCTGGTACTATCAGAGTCTCCATTTTCTGAAGGACCAGGCTGATGTCACGGAGCCAACCTCAACTCCTCCTTCCACGCTTCCTTGCGCACAGCCCACCCCTGATGAGGCTTCCGAGGAGCAACCTGGGCCTTCCAGTCTGGAAGAGGTGGAGGAGCCCAGCTTGTTCCAGGTATAGTAGTTTTGCTACCATTTAGGGGAATAATGAATGATGTTCACTTAATTCAGGATCGCCAATTGCTTAGTTCCTAACGTGTTTGACATATCAACAGACAGTGGTGTTGGAGACATTTGGGGCCAGAATCTAAACTGCTGGGCTGAGAATTGTATGGTTTTCTATTTGTAAACATTTTGCAACAGTCACTAGATGAGAATTGTGTGTGTTTGATGAACAAATAACTGAAACTATGTCCCTTTTTCCTACACAGGAAGACCTCAGCCAGGAGGTGGCTGTGGAAGGTGGCAGTCAGGAGGAGGCAGGGGTTAGTGGCAGCCACCAGCTGGGTAGTGGCAGCCAAGAGGGGGCTAGGCCTCGGAGCCTGACTGACACCCAAACCCCTCCCCTCCGCCCTCCGTACAAAAGGGCGAGAAGGGGGGGTTATGCGGCACAGTCAGCGCTCCGGATGATAAGAGAGGCTTCAGACTCCCTACATGCCACACCCGCCGATGAGGAGACCTTTGGCTCGGTGGTTGTCACAAAAATGATGGGTATGGAGGTGAGGCAACGCAACATGTGTGAGGGGCTCATCCTCCATGTCCTAAATAAGGGTAGGGCTGGGGAGATGACCCCAGTCACACATGTTTGCCATAGCTACCATGCTCCACCTCCTCCTCCTCCTCCTCCTCCTTCTGCCACCCCACCAGCACGACAGCCACAGCGTGCAAGGAAGCGTGGAAGGAAGACCTGAGAGTGACGACCTGCAATCAGTCTGGTCTGAGAGAAGATGGAGCCTCTCGTAGTACCAGAGCCTGGGGACCTAGATGGCATCTGCTGCAGTTCCGGATACTTTGGACTTCACGACCAGATTGCACTCCCCTTAATATACGTACTCCTCAGGCCCCCAATTTTCTACGCTTGAACAATGATGGTTGCCGTGGGGGGCCAAGGCTTTGCAAATTCCCCAAGTTTCACCATGGCTGCGTTCCTCTTTGGTTTGTTGGTGTGACCTAAATAAAGGTTTTTTGGATTTGAAATAATCATTGACTATTGTGTTTTACTTTGCTACAATGACAGTTTTTCTTTGAGTAGGCTGGTACATTTCACTAATCCTAAAGTAGAATTAACAAGGGGCAACAACAACAAACAACCTCCTAGTAAATTTAAGCAAGAAATACAAATGTAAATAATGTGTTTTTGGTAATTTGAGACACACAACCCCCCTCCAAAAAAAAAAAAAAAAAAAACATTCAAATATGTATTCCCCCCCAAAAAAAAAAAAAAAAGACAAAACATGGTAAAAAAATAACAAAGATTATTTTCCGTTCAGAGTAAAAATAAACATGTAGTGTATAAATGGTGCAAAGTAATAAAGAAGTAAGTTTGTGAGAAGTGCGGGTGAATAGGAGCAGCTAAAAGATGTCATTCTTGTTGCATTGTAAAGAAAAAGAGAATGCGCTGCATTAAAGACATTTTAACATTGCAGCGTGACGAATGTGCTGTGTCGATTAGGAAAGGTAGTTTTACCTGACCGAGCGCTTCCGTCACAGAATTTCTTCTGAGCATGCGTAGCACTTTGTCCGTCGGACAAGCGTACACACGCTCGGATTTGGTGTGATCGGACCGGGTTGACGGGAAATCTTTCCAGCAGGAGATAAGACTTTGTCCGACGGACAAACCGACGAACACTGTCCGATGGTGCATACACACGGTCTGATTTTTCAACAACCTTGTCCGATCGGACCAAATTGATGAAAAAGTCCGACCGTGTGTATGGGGCTTAAGTGTAAAATGACATTACAAATGAGTGATAAATAATAAATGTGAATCCATACACGTGCAAAAATTGCATAAAACATCCAATATATAATTAAATTAATAAAAATATATGTGCACTTAGTAAGTATATAAGTGCACATATATTTTTATTAATTTTATTATATATTGGATGTTTTATGTCATTTTTGCACATGTATGGATTCACATTTATTATTTATCACTCATTTGTAATGTAATTTTACACTCATGCCCCATACACACGGTCGGAATTTCCGATGGAAAATGTCCTATCGGACCATGTTGTCGGAAAATCCGACCGTGTGTGGGCTCCATCTGACTTTTTCCGTCGGAATTTTGAGATCCTGCTCTCAAATTTTCCGACAACAAAGTCCGATCGGACTTTTTCCGATCGTGTGTAGCGAATTCCGACGGACAAAGTGCCGCGCATGCTCAGATCAAATTACAAGACCAAAGCTATTGGCTACTAGCCTCTACGTAGTTCCGTCGTACGCAACGAACGTCACCACGTTCAGAATGATCGGATTTTCCGACAACTTTGTCCGACCGTGTGTATGCAACACCAGTGTCGGACAAAATCCGTAGGAAAAAATCCAAAGGATTTTGTGGTCGGAATTTCCGACCGTGTGTACTGGGCATTAGAGTGGTCTTTTATTAGCGCAATTTATATATTTTTTATTTCTTACACCATATGGATATTTGTTGGTTTTTATTGCAGCTTTTCATTTAGATTTAGGTGTTTGCTTTTGAGCGCGGTTTATCTCTTTCTTTTTTAACTCTTAATTATTGTCTTTCTTTGAAAAAATCTCAATAAAAACATTGAAAACAAAAAAAATATTCACAGATCCCCGCTATTACTAGTAAAAAAAAAGTAATAATAAAAATGCCATAAATCTTGCATTTTTTTTTTACCAAAAATATGTAGAAGAATACATATCTGCCTAAACTGAGAAGAAAATAGCTTTTTTTTAAAAAAAATTTGGGATATTTATTATAGCAAAAAGTGCAAAATATTGTGTTTTTTTTTTCAAAATTTTCGCTCTTTTTTGGTTTATATCGCAAAAAATAAAAACCGCAGAGATGATGAAATACCACCAAAATAAAACTCTATTTGTGGGAAAAAAAGAACGTCAATTTTGTTGGGGTACAGTGTCGCACAACTGCGCAATTGTCAGTTAAAGCGACGCAGTGCTGTATCACAAAAAATGCTCTGGTCATTGAGAAGCCAAATCTTCTGGGGCTGAAGTGGTTAATCTGCCCACTCACCCCCCTCCCCAGCACAAATTCCCTCTACAGGCCAAAATTCTCCCCAAACAAAAAAGTGAAATTCCCCACCCCATCCAAGTACATATGCCTCCCACCTTAAGAAATCTCCCACCCAGAGAAAAAAATTTGACTACCACCACAAATCTTCTTCCTCCCAAATCTCTCAAATTTCTCCTCCCAGCACTAATTTCCCTCCCTATCCCCCCTTCCAGCACAAATTCTCTTCCCTCCTCAAATCCCCTCCCAACACAAATCCTACTCCCCAAATTACCCCTTCCAGCACAAATGTTCTCCTTCCCAACACAAATCCTCTCCCCCAGCCCCCCTGCCCATCACAAATCTTGTTCCTCTCCAACACTCCCCCTCCAAAAAACTCCTCCCTCCCTCAAATCCCTAATCCCAGCAAAAATCCCCCTCCCAAAAAAATGTCCCTTCTTAGCACAGATCCTTCCCCCATCCACATCCCCACTCCCAGCATAAATCTTCGCCCCCGAGCATAAATGTTCTTACCGTCCCAGAATCCTCTACTAGCACAAATCACCCACACCAAAATTCCCTACATACCAGAAATTCTCTCCACTTCCCCAAAATCCTCCCGCCTAGGAAAAATCCTCTCCTTACCAAAAATCCCACCTCCCCCACTACCAATTTCCCCCCTCTCAGCACAAATTCTCATCCCCCATCCCAGCACAAATTGTTGTCCCCCCATCATGTTGTGCCATATGACACATCAGGGTCAAGGAAGGGCCTAACAGCTCAGAAGAGTATTGCTGTGACTGCAACTGGCAGAAAGAGAAGCCGCCTGCTGCAGTAGCTGGGCCCCCCTGCAGAACGCTGCTAGATAAATAGAGATACAGTAGCTATATATACTGTATACAGTGCATCCGGAAAGTACACATCACTTTTCTTTTTCCGCATTTTGTTATGTTACAGCCTTATTCCAAAATGGATTAAATTCATAATTTTACTCAAAATTCTACAAACATAATCACAGCCTGAAAGAAGTTTGTTTGAAATCTTTGCAAATTTACTTTTGGCCAGTTTCTCCCATTCTTTTTTGCAGGACCTCTCAAGCTCTATCAGGTTGGATGGGGGAGTGGGTGCACAGCCATTTTCAGATCTCTCCAAAAATGTTCAATCTGGTTCAAGTCTAGGCTCTGGCTGGGCCACTCAAGGACATTCGCAGAGTTGTCCTGTAGCCACTCCTTTGTTATCTTGGCTGTGTGCTAAGGGTTGTTGTCCTGATGGAAGAGGAACCTTCACCACAGTCTGAGGTCCAGAGTGCTCTGGAGCAAGTTTTCATCAAGGATGTCTCTGTACATTGCTGCATTCATCTTTCCCTTGATCCTGACTAGTCTCCCAGTTCCTGCTGCTGAAAAACATTCCCATAGCATATTGCTGCCACCACCATGCCTCACTGTAGGGATGGTATTGGCCAGATGATGACTGATGCCTGGTTTCCTCCAAACATGACGCTTGCCATTCAGGCCAAAGAGTTCCATCTTTGTTTCATCACACCAGAAAATTTTGTTTCTCTTGGTCTGAGGGTCCTTCAGGTGTCTTTTGGCAAACTCCAGGCGGGCTGTCATGTGCCTTTTACTGAGGAGTGGCTTCCCTCTGGCCACTCTACCATACAGGCCTAAAAAGTGGATTGATGCAAAGATGGTTGTTCTTCTGGAAGGTTCTTCTTTCTCCACAGAGGAATGCTGGAGCTCTGTCAGAGTGACCATCAGGTTCTTGGTCACCTCCCTGACTAAGACCATTTTACCCCGATTGCTCAGTTTGGCTGGGCGGCCCGATCTACGAAGAGTCCTGGTGGTTCCAAACTTCTTCCATTTACGGATGATGGAGGCCATTGTGCTGATTGGGACCTTCAATGCTGCAGACATTTTTCTGTACCCTTCCCCAGATCTGTGCCTCTATACAATCCTGTTTCGGAGGTCTACAGACAATTCCTTGGACTTCATGACTTGCTTGTGCTCTAACATGCACTGTTAACTGTGGGACCTTATATATACAGGAGTGTGTCTTTCCAAATCATGTCCAATTAACTGCATTTACCACAGGAGGACTCCAATCAAGTTGTAGAAACATCTCAAGGATGATCAGTGCAAAGAGGAGGCACCTGAACTCAATTTTGAGTGTCGTGGCAAAGGCTGTGAATACTTATATACATGTGATTTTATTTTTTATTTTTTTAATACATTTGCAAAGATTTCAAACAAACTTCTTTCATGTTGACATTATGGGGAATTGTTTGTAGAAATTTGAGGAAAATAATTAATTTTATTAATTTTGGAATAGGGCTGTGACGTAACAAAATGTGGAAAAAGTGAAGTGCTGTCAATACTTTCCGGATGCACTGTATATAAAATATATGCTAATCCCTTAAGTGAAAGACTGACATAAGTTTTCGGGTGAGTTGGAATCCTTATTTCTTTTTTTGCTATCAGCTTTGGGTAGACTAAATCTGTAATTTACTGAATATACACAGATTTAGGTCAAATGCCAACATGCAGTTCTGATTTCGAAAACTATTCCTGTGAAACTTCAACAAAAAATCATATTAGCTCCTGCAAAAACCTACAAACCAATTTTTTTTTCAGAAATCATTTTTATTTCCTTTTAACAATCTTGAATATTTACCAAATCTACAGTATTTTTCCCCATCCTTTCTTGGTTTGCGTCTTTGGTTTGGGGTGCAGTACGCTGTGATAGGAACCACCGCTGCGCACAGCCAGTCTGTCAAATCCGATTCTGCTATCTTTACAAAAAACATTATACAGTCTCTATATCTCCTGCTGCTACAAATGACAATATTTTAAGATACATTTCATAATATTTCACTTGTGTAACAGACATGTGAATTAAAGTTAAATGCGCAGATGCTGTTCTTAGTGTCTGCCTTGGAAACTTGCCCGTCCTGCTGATCTACTCAGTAAACCAAGAAAATTAATGAGCTCTCTTAATGAATTTTACATGCAAGTCTATAACTTATTGTTTTGTGACCAGCACGCTTTTGATTTATACGGCAATATCGCTAAAGGCCAAATTCGAACCGCGCTTAAAACTTTTACTTTTATTTTCTGTCTACGAGCTGCGTAATTAGTAGCGGTGCTAGAGTTTTTATCTCATTTGTTACGCACAGTTCATTGACCGCTGGAGCAGGTTTAGCAGGGACAGAAGATGAATGTGAAATTACGCACACACAAACAGAATGGGAACACTTGCAACCCAGCCAATCAAATTTTCTCTTGACTTAAAACCTAACTTTTTGCAAGGATAAAACATTTGAATCGTGCCCCCGCCCAGCTGATGAAGAATGAAATTCAGGTTTATTCTATTGTCAAAAACAGAGTATTACTTATCTTAAGCTGGCCATGTAATGTATAAATTGGCAAAAATGTGCTCAGTGGGTGGCCCTGTTGGCTGCTTCCCTCCCAATATTAATAAAATGAAAGGAACCAGTTGGAAAATTGTTAGCCAAAACCCATCCAATCAGATGCAGCCACTGTTTGGGTATTTATGCCCAAAATGTGTCCATCCACACCATACGAAAAAAATATCAGTGTATGGCACACAGTCTTCCTCCCCTTAGTCCTGGTTGCGATGGCCAGTCCCCCCACCAAAGCTGCTCTACTTGCCAATCTCATTCCTGTTCCTCTAGCCAACATCATGACCTACATAGGCATGTAAATGGGGTGTTCCAGGTGTGCCTGAGCACATCATAATCACCCCATGCAGTGCAAATTCCCCTAGCTACCCAAGTCCTCCCTCACGCAGCACTGCTGGTTTCCCTCTGTTCCTCTATCAGCGGTCTGTTTACACCCCTGATATTTCACCAAAGCCCCCCAACCGGCTCTTAAACAATGGTAAAAAAATAATATTGTAAAAAATTTTATTGTAAAGAATAATAATAAAAAATAAAAAAACAACTGAAATCATCCACTGCTCTACTGACACCGTCCTCTGCCTTACTGACATGTCCACTGCTCTTCTGACTGACACCATTCTCTGTTCTACAGACACCGTCTACTGCTCTACTGACACCATCTACTGCTATACTGACACCATCCTCTGCCTTACTGACATGTCCACTGCTCTGCTGACTGACACCATCCTCTGTTTTACTGACACCATCTACTGCTCTACTGACACCGTTCTCTGCCTTTGAGCTTTGGGGTGCACACCCCAATGTAATAGGCTGCGCACACCTATGATCACCTATGATGTAGGACTGGCAGCCACTGGTCCTTTATTGTATATATTGACATAGGTGGGCCCACCCACATTCCCATGCTGGAGAGCGTTGTTAAATACTGCCAGCTGTCGGGGGACCATGGAGTAGGTTAGTATTAATCTGGCCATACACCAGTAGAATTGTGTTCAAATATTTGACCTTTTGGTACTTTTATTTCGTTTTGTAATAGTTAGTGGGTCAAATAGACATTCGTTTTCAACCACAGTGACAAAAAAATTGGAAGGATAAGGGTGGAAATTTTTTTCTCCAATAAAACAAATTCCAACTGTGAATGTGGTAATAGGTTTGGGATTCCGTTCAAGTAGCAGGTCTGGACAAAAGAAATTAGTAGATTTAATGATGACAATAAATAATGTCCTGATCAATGATGTTTCTACAAACATTAGAATGAAAATGTAAATGTACAAGGCAAGCCTTAAGCCGGCCATAGATGGTTTGAATCTTGTCCAGTTCAGCAAGGGGCAGCCGAGATTCGATCCATGTATGGGCAGGCTGAATGTATCCATCGATCAACTTGGGTACAACCAGCATGTTGGATTTTTAGCGTGCGATTATTAGCAGTAGCTATAGCCGCTAGCAATAACCACTGTGTTCTGCCAGCGGGGACGGCTCCCCATGACCCCACCCAGGAAAACACAATAGTTCCATGGGAGGGATTCACCCATTACCACTGACTATGGTAATGGGGGAATCAAGCGATTTTTGTGCCCTGCTTTACTCTCTGTTAGATCATTCCCTAGAAAAACAAGCATTATATTCTGTATCAACTGGGAGGGAGACTTTTAATCATTTAATCCTTGCTCAGAGTTCAGGCCCATTGTCAGAGAAGGACTTTTTTCACCCATGCTCGTCATGCTATTGCTGTGTCCAATTCAGAAAAGTAAGGGGCTGGTAATTGACATATATACGGTCCCCTTCCCACACTCTCCGCCACTTGCCTACCTGCAGCAGCCCGTGGTGGAGGAAAGCCGACAGTGCTCCGGGGGGCGTGGGGGGTGTGGGCACACAGGGGGAATCAGATGTGGGTAGCACAGGGAGGGGGATCGGTGCAGTGGGACAGGAGGACAATTACAGAACAATGCACTTTGTCTCTCCCTCCAGCAGCTGAAAGCTGGTGGGAGGGACCAGGGGAGAAAATGTATTTCAGCTGCTGGAGGGAGAGACACAGACACAGTGCATCGCCCTGTAAATGTCCTCTCGTCCTTCTTTACCGATCCCCTTGCTGTCTGGACCCCCTACAGGAGGCCCAGTGAAACCTCCCTATCGGCGGCCCTGTACAGATGCACGACTTCACAGACAGAGTCAAGGCGTCCCGCAGACACGTTAGTTTTAGTGTTTCTCTATAACCAATACTAATAGCAATGCTCCCATCCAAAAAATGTTTTGTCTTTTGTGTTTTTGTACATATTACCTATGGCAGTAAGCCCCCTTCCCATACCACTTGCTTGACAATCCTTTGCCTATTAGCCTAGGAAATGGGGAGAACTGTCAGCTCCCACTGACTTCAATGGGGTTTGGATTCCTTACCTGAACTTTGGTCATGTTCGCCGAATCCCTCTCGGCCCAAGCCCAGGTGCCTTCAGCTCATCTCTACAAGGAAACATTATACAAGCATGTTAAATGCAAATATTTCTTGCTAAGCTTTTTAAAATGTTTTTCATAATTTAACTTTTGGACACAAGATGAACTTCCGTGAACAGCGAAGCCAAAATTGAGATGAAATTTTAACCATAAATAAAAATAGGGTTCTTTTTTTTCCCAGGAAAAAAAGGTGAAAATCAAGCTGTAATCTATAATTCAGAGATTTGAAGAACACTGTGAACTAAAAGAGAATGTGAATTTTAAATAAAGCTCCACATTTTGGCTCCTGGGAAATAGGAACCGCGAAAGGCAAAACTTGAAAGGGGTAAGGTGAGATCTATGAGTCCGAGGCTGCTAAGAGTCCAATTATACCAGATAGTAATAAAGTTAAAAGATCACTGAACCTAAAATCCAGCTTACATCATATGAAAGAGACACTAATAAGATTCACAAATATGTGTGAAAGTTTCAGGAGCTCTTCAGATGTGAAGAAAAGTCAAATAAGTTGTAATGATGGGGGAATTTTTTTAAAGTGTACATGGCAGACTTCATTAGGCATAGAGAGATGTGCAAAGTGGGGCAATCGATAGCAGGCAAACCCGATTTTTACTCTGATTGTAGCTTTATTTTTTGCTTTTAAATTGGACTTCTCATTTATTTTCATCAGTGAATTATTTATGTTTTTGCTATAGAGATTTCTTATTTTCACTGGGAAATTTTGCATTAGGGCTTAGCTCCACCCCCCAGGGAGATTAGTTGTATACTGAAGGGGTCAGAGGTTTCTGTCTTATTCATATATGAGTCCTTCATCCACTGAATACAAGATCAGCTGACACTCAAGGGACTCAGAGCAAAGGCTCATTGTACTTTGTTATTTTTAGCCACGAAAAGACATAAAAAAATATCTGGCGAAAGCCTAAAAACTGAAACAATCACACTTAAAAACGGCATGTATTGCACCTAAAAATGTAAAATTAACCACTTTCAGACCGGACCATTTTGCTGGCTTAAGACCAGACCACTTTTTGCGATTCGGCACTGCGTCGCTTTAACTGACAATTGCACGGTCGTACGACGTGGCTCCCAAACAAAATTGACGTCCTTTTTTTCCCACAAATAGAGCTTTCTTTTGGTGGTATTTGATCGCCCCTGCGGTTTTTATTTTTTGCGCTATAAACAAAAAAAGAATGACAATTTTGAAAAAAACGCATCATTTTTTACCTTTTGCTATAACAAATATCCCCCAAAAATATATAAAAAACATTTTTTTTCCTCAGCTTAGGCTGATACGTATTCTTCTACATATTTTTGGTAAAAAAAAAATTGCAATAAGCGATTATTGATTGGTTTGCGCAAAAGTTATAGCATTTACAAAATAGGGATAGTTTTATAGCATTTTTATTAATAATTGTTTTTTACTAGCTATGGCGGCGAACAGCGATTTTTATTGTGACTGCGACACATCGGACATTTTTGACACATTTTTGGGACCATTCACATTCATACAGCAATCAGAGCTATTTAAATACACTGATTCCTGTGTAAATGACACTGGCAGTGAAGGGGTTAACCACTAGGTGGCGGGGAGGGGTTAAGTGTTCCTAGGGGCGTGTTACTAACTGTGGGGGGGGCATGGCTGTGTTTTAGTGAACACTGATCTCTGCTCTAATCACAGGGAGCAGAGATCAGTGTCACTAGTTGCTAGGCAGAACGGGGAGATGCTGTTTACTTCTGCATCTTCCCGTTCAGCCTTCCCGTGAAACGATCGCGGGTATCCCTGCAGCGATCGAGTCCACGGGACCCACAAACGGACTCACGGGGGTTCCGGTCGGTGCGCACGTGATGGCACGGCGGCAATCTTAAAGGGACATACCTGTACGCCCTTTTGCCTGTCCGTGCCATTCTGCCGACGTACATCGTCGTGCACCGGTTGGGAAGTGGTTAAAGCAGCATTAAGCCCAAAAACAAAAATGTATTATATTGCGACTTACCAATTCTTAGATGTCGTTTCTGTATTAATTTTATTTGTATTTATTATTTAAGGTACTTATATAGCACAGTCAATTTATGCAGTGCTTTTACATATACATTCACTTCAGTCCCTACTCTCAAGGAGCTTACAATCTAAGGTCCCTAACTCATATTCATATACTAGGGCCAATTTTAGACAGAAGCCAGTTAACCTACCAGTGTGTCTTTGCAGTGGGGGAGGAAACCAGAGTACCTGGAGGAAACCCATGCAGGCACAGGGAGAACATGCAAGCTCCAGGTAGGTAGTGTTGTGGTTGGGATTCGAACCAGCGACCCTTTCTACTGCTAGACGAGAGTGCTACGCACTACACCACTGTGTCACCCGCATTTGTTTATTATTCCTTTAATTTCACCAGCCAGTAGGTCTGTAATTTTTCAAATTCCTTTTAAGAGACCAAGCTGTCCAGCAAAAATGGCAGTTAGAGGATTGAGACAAACCAATTACCACTGACAGGGGTGCTTACAGTGATCACTTTTTATTAATATATGTCAAACCTTTATCCTAAAAGAAAAAAAAAAGCTGCTTTAACTGGTTAAAACGTGTTAGCTGGAGTTTGGCTCTAGTTTGTTAGTTAAAGCGGGACTGTACTGAAAATTTTTTTTTTAAAAGCCAGCAGCTACAAATACTGCAGCTGCTGACTTTTAAAAAATGGACACTTACCTGTCCCTGGTTCCAGCGGTGTCGGCAGCAGAGGCCGATCGCTCGCTCGGCTCTCTGCTGTAGCCGGCGCCATTCTCGGTGAGGGAATCAGGAAGTGGCTTCACTTCCCGATTCCCTAGTGCGCATGCGCGAGTCGCGCGGCGCAATGAGAATCTTCAGCGCTGTCTGCCGGGACACGTGTGTGTCCCAGCAGACAGCGCGCCCGCACAGGAACTTGCGTAAACTCCCACGGGAGTTTATGCCAGAAGTGGGTGCAGATACCTGTCTTAGACAGGTATCTGCACCCCCCTCCCCCCTGAAAGGTGCCAAATGTGACACCGGAGGGGGGGAGGGTTCCGAAAAGCGGGAGTTCCACTTTAGGGTGGAATCCCGCTTTAAGTCCTTGTAAATCTGCTAGTATGTCTAATGCCGCGTACACACGGTCGGAATTCTCGTTGGAAAAAGCTCTGATGGTTTTCTCGTCGGAATTCCGACGGAATTTCTCTCAAACTGTCTTGCCTACACACGGTCACACCAAATTCCGACGGTCAATAACACCACGACATACAACACGTTCGACTGCACTATAGAAGGGAAGTTTAATGCTTCCGAGCATGCGTCAAACTGTTTCCGAGCATGCGTCGAAATTTTGCGTGTCGGAATTGCATACACACGATCGGAAAATCCGATAGAAAGGTTTTCCGTCGGAAAAATTAAGAACAGGTTCTCAATCCAAAGTCCGTCGGAAATTCTGACAGAAAAAGACCGATGGGCATACACACAGTCGGAAAATCCGATGAAAAGCTCCCATCGGAAATTCCGACCGTGTGTACGCGGCATTACACTCCCCTAACCCCAGATTGACAATACTGCTGTCCAAAGGTGTCTCCATTGCTCCTGCATCCAGAGCAGGGAACTTCTAAAACAGGAAGTGTGTTACTCACAGGATCGCCAGATTTAAAAAAAAAAAGGGGGAAAAGAGCCTAAAAATGGACACTAATGCAGTCACCACATATAAGGATTATTAAGCTACATTATATTCAATTTGTTGTTTTTCGATTTACCACTTTAACTCAGTAGCTTACTATTACCCTGAACCAAATTGCAAACCTTAAATGAATCCCTAAACACAATTGTAAATTAAACATGTGTCATATATTGTCATTTACCAGTACTTGGATGTGGTGGCTATAAAGTGGCTTTGTTTCCCATTATTTTCACCTGATGATCCCTCCAGTAGCACTCTTCCTATCCTAGAGTGAGAACACTCACACATTGTACTGTGTCTAGGGAGGAGAAACATTGTCATCCTAAAACAGGTTGACAGAACCCGCTTCCTCTTCTCTGCTCTATGAGGGGGAGGTGTTTTGTAGTCTACCGAGATAGCTAGAAGTGTATGTGATTTTCTGTATCTAATAATAATAATAAGTATTTTGTATCATTTATCTAACAGATAATTAGTATACAGTGCCTTGAAAAAGTATTCTTACCCCTTGAAATTTTCCACATTTTGTCAAATTACAACCAAAAACGTAAATGTATTTTATGTGATAGACCAACACAAAGTGGCACATAATTGTGAAGTGGAAGGAAAATGATAAATGGTTTTAATTTTTTTTTACCAATAAATAACTGAAAAGAGTGGTGTGCCTCGCTCAATACTTTGTAGAACCACCTTTCACTGCAATTACAGCTGCAAGTCTTTTTGGGGATCTCTACCAGCTTTGCCCATCTAGAGAGTGATATTTTTTCCCATTCTGCTTTGCAAAAAGCTCAACCTCTGTCAGATTGGATGGAGAGCGTCTGTGAACAGCAATTTTCAAGTCTTGCCACAGATTCCCAATTAGATTTAGGTTGGGACTTTGACTGGGCCATTCTAACACATGAATATGCTTTAAACCCTTCCATTGTAGCTCTGGCTGTGTGTTTAGGGTTGTTGTTCTGCTGGAAGGTGAACCTCCACCCCAGTCTCAAGTCTTTTGCAGACTCTAACAGGTTTTTTTCTAAGATTGCCTTGTATTTGGCTCCATCCATCTTTCCATTAACTGAACAGCTTCCCTGTCCCTGCTGAAGAAAAGCCTCCCCACAACATGATGCTGCCACCACCATGTTTCACTGTGGGGATGGTGTGTTCAGGGTGATGTGCAGTGTTAGTTTTCTGCCCCATATAGCGTTTTGCTTTTAGGCCAAAAAGCTACATTTTGGTGTCATCTGACCAGATCACCTTCTTCCACATGTTTGCTGTTTCCCCCACATGGCTTCTCGCAAACTGGACTTCTTATGTCTTGCTTTCAACAATGGGTTTCTTCTTGCCACTCTTCCATAAAGACCAGATTTGTGGAGTGCATGACTAATAGTTGTCCTGCGGACAGATTCTCCCACCTGAGCTGTGGATCTCTGCAGCTTCTCCAGTTACCATGGACCTCTTGGCTGCTTCTCTGATTAATGCTCTCCTTGGCCAGCCTGTCAGTTTAGGTGGACGGCCATGTCTTGGTAGGTTTGCAGTTGTTCCATACTCTTTCCATCTTTGGTTGATGGATTGAACAGTGCTCTGTGAGATGTTCAAAGCTTGAGATATTTTTTTTATAACCTAACCCTGCTTTAAACACCTTGGTGTGTTCCTTGGCCTTCATGGTGTTGTTTGATCACTAAGATTCTCTAACAAACCTCTGAGGGCTTTACAGAACAGCTATATTTATACTGAGATGAAATTACTCACAGGTGGACTCTATTTACTAATTAGGTGACTTCTGAGGACAATTGGATCCACTAGATTTTAATTAGGGGTATCAGAGTAAAGGGGGCTGAATACAAATGCACACCACACTTTTCACATATTTATTTATTTAACAAAAATGTAAAAACCCTTTATCATTTTTCTTCCACTTCACAATTATGTGCCACTTTGTGTTGGTCTATCATATAAAATCCCAGAAAAATACATTTATGTTTTTGGTAGTAACATGACAAAATGTGGAAAATGTCAAGGGGTGTGAATACTTTTTCATGGAACTGTAGATATCAAAAGGGAGATAATAAGACAAGATCATTGTTAGGCTTTATACACGTATACCATTTAACCTCATCCCTAAAATGAGTCCAGTCATCAAAATTTACTTTTAAAATGTATATCTGAGCAACATTTTTTTTTAAAAAAGCATGTTCAATCTCTAAAAATCATTTATCTAATACATGCACATTTCCAAAGTTTACCCCTTTAAAACATGTATGTATGTGTCAGCGATGACAGAGGCAAAGAAATGTAAATCAGCACTTTGATCTGTAAGTTTTAAAAGCAGTATGTAGCCACTAACAGAGTTTAAGTGTTTAAAAAAAGCAGACAAGTCGGTGGTCAACCGTAGACACATTAGTCAAAAAATACTATATATATATATATACATATATTAAAAAGGAGTTTCCATAAAAAAAAAAAAATCAAAAGTCAGCAGCTACAAATACTGCAGCTGCTGACTTTTAATAATCGGACACTTACCTGTCCCAGGGTCCAGCGATGCGGGGGAACGAGGCCCCGCTTGCCCCCCCCCTCCGCTCGGCGGCGCCAGCATTGTAACTGTGGGCACCCGGCTGTAGCTTCACAGCTGGGCACCCACTGCCGCGATTGGCCACGCAGTCATCTGGGACCTGTCAAGTGTTCCAGATGATTGACAGGAGGGAGGGGGCAGAGCTGGGCCCTTCCTGCTCCGAGGGGAAGTGATGTCACCAGTCCAGGCACTGAAGAAGGCAGACTACGAGGGACCCCCTAGCAACAGGCATTTAGAGGTGAGTTAAAAAATATATTTTTTCCAAAATGTTTTTTTTAGGAATTTTAACTATTTTTTTTTTCTGTGCAACACCACTTTAACCACTTGCCGACCGCCCCATGTAGATATACGTCGGCAGAATGGCACGTACAGGCAGAACCACGTACCTGTACGTGCCATTCTTTAGGCGGTTGGGGGGTCCGATCGGACCCCCCTCCGCCGGCGGGGACGGTCGGCATCGCTTCAGGAGCGATCCGGGACGAGGGGACGGCCAGTGGTTTCTGGCCACCCCCTCGCGATCGCTCCTGGCGAATGAAAAGCTTCCCCTTCCTGTCTATTGTATAGACAGGAAGGCGGAAGTGATGTCACGCTCGGTGCGCCGGTCTATGTGACCGGAGACGCCGAGCGGCGAACATGTTAAGGTTAGTGCACAACAGTACACTGACACCAGTACAGTTAGGCACACAAAACACCCCCCTGTCACCCCCTGATCACCCCCCAGATCACCCCCTCCCCCCCCAGTCACAGTGTCACTAATTGCAGTGATCATTTATTTACGGATCACTGCATTTAGTGTCAGTGTGACTGTAATAACTGTCAGGGCAGTTAGTTTTAGGTCCTAGGTAGCCCCCTACCCCCCCCTAATAAAGGTTTAACCCCCTGATTGCCCCTAGTTAACCCCTTCACCCCCTTTTGCCAGTGTCACTAAGCGATCGTTTTTCTGATCGCTGCATTGTGTCGCTAGGTAACCATTTTTTTTTTATTTTAACCGCCATGTTTTATATAGGTTCATAAATAGTTTTATAGGTCAGGTACCCCCATATTACAACCTAAATAAAGGTTTTAACCCCCTGATTGCCCCTAGAGTTAACCCTTTCACCAGTAATCACCGTATAACTGTCACTGGTGACGCTGGTTAGCCAGTTAGTTATTTCGTTATTTAGGTTCCCCGTCAGGTTTTTATATAGCGTCAGGTACCCCCATATATTACCTAATAAAGGTTTAACCCCCTGATTGCCCCTAGTTAACCCTTTCACCCCCTTTTGCCAGTGTCACTAAGCGATCGTTTTTCTGATCGCTGCATTAGTGTCGCTAGGTAACCAGTTTTTTTTTAGGTTAACCGCCATGTTTATATAGGTTCATAAATAGGTTTATAGGTCAGGTACCCCCATATTACAACCTAAATAAAGGTTTTAACCCCCTGATTGCCCCTAGAGTTAACCCTTTCACCAGTGATCACTGTATAACTGTCACTGGTGACGCTGGTTAGCCAGTTAGTTATTTCGTTATTTAGGTTCCCCGTCAGGTTTTTATATAGCGTCAGGTACCCCCATATATTACCTAATAAAGGTTTAACCCCCTGATTGCCCCTAGTTAACCCTTTCACCCCCTTTTGCCAGTGTCACTAAGCGATCGTTTTTCTGATCGCTGCATTAGTGTCGCTAGGTAACCAGTTTTTTTTTGTATTACTGTTACGGGTGACGCTGGTTAGTTAGCTTGTTTTTTATACTGTCAGGGCACCCGCCATTTATTACCCAATAACGGTTTAACCCCCTGATCGCCCGGCGGGTGATATCAATTAGGTTTTAGGGTCAAATAAGGTCTGCGTCGCCCCAGGTTAGTGCCAGTACCGCAAACACCCACGCGCAAAGCATACACCTCCCTTAGTGGTATAGTATCTGAACAGATCAATATCTGATCTGATCAGATCTATACTAGCGTCCCAGCAGTTTAGGGTTCCAAAAAAACGCATTGTTAGCGGGATCAGCCCAGATACCTGCTAGCACCTGCGTTTTCCCCCTCCGCCCAGCCCAGCCCACCCAAGTGCAGTATCGATCGATCACTGTCACTTACAAAACACTAAGCACACATAACTGCAGTGTTCGCAGAGTCAGGCCTGATCCCTGCGATCGCTAACATTTTTTTTGTGGTAGCGTTTTGATTCAGTCGCTAACAGTCAGGAGCTTTTTTACCTGTGAATCTCAAAAAAATAAAAAAAAAACAAAAATAGTTGTCGTTTTATTGTTCTCTCTCTCTCTCTATTGTTGCTCTTTTTTTACTCCATTCTATTCTGCAATGTTTTATTATGTTTTATCATGTTTTATCATGCTTGCTTTTCAGGTATGTAATTTTGTTTACTGTGTTTTAGTGTTGAGCATTTTTTTGTTTTCAGGTGCGCCATTCAGTTGCAGCGCGGATTTATTTATCTTGACAGCAACAGCGTTTGCTCCCACGATACATAAAGCCGCGACTCCAACGCTGTAGGAGGTGATTTCACCACCACAGTTAAAAAAAAAGAGCATATGTGCCGACGCATGGGGGCAGCAGGGGGGGCGGAGGAGCGATTGGCTCCTAATGCCACGTACATACGGTCGAAATTCCGACCGTGTGTACACGGCATAACTTTTGCGGGAGGATGCCCCCATGCATCGGCATATATAAATGGTGCATGTATGCCCATCATTAGAAGTGGGTGGATGAAGGGAGGTATTCTAATGGTGGGCATACCCACCAATCAATCTCTTTTTTTCGTTCAGCCAAGAGGCTGCATGAAAAAAAAAAAGATTACAATATATGTCCAGTATGTTGCTGGACTTTGAATGGTTATACCAGAATGATGCCTACAGGTTTAGGTATCATCTTGGTATCATTCTTTTCAGCCAGTGATCGGCTTTCATGTAAAAGCAATTCTAGCGGGTAATTAGCCTCTAGACTGCTTTTACAAGCAGTAGGAGGGAATGTCCCCCCTCCCGGATATAAACCGCGCCATTGGGAAATTGGGAAAGCATTTTATCACACCAATCTTGGTGTGGTCAGATGCTTTGAGGGCAGAGGAAAGATCTAGGGTCTAATAGACCCCAATTTTTTCAAAAAAAGAGTACCTGTCACTGCCTATTGCTATCATAGGGGATATTTACATTCCCTGAGATAACAATAAAAATCATAACAAAGAAAAAAAATGGAAGGAACAGTTTAAAAATAGAATAAAAAAGCTAAATAAATAAAAAAAAAACTAAAAAAAAAAAAAAAAAAAAAAGCACCCCTGCCCCCCCTTCTCTTGCGCAAAGGCGTACACAAGCGTTGGTCTGGCGTCATATGTAAACAGCAATTGCAGCATGCATGTGAGGTATCACCGCGAAGGTCAGATCGAGGGCAGTAATTTTAGCAGTAGACCTCCTCCGTGAATCTAATGTGGTATCATGTAAAGGCTTTTAAAGGCTTTTAAAAATGTATGTAGTTTGTCGCCACTGCGTGTTTGTGCGCAATTTTAAAGCATGTCGTGTTTGGTATCCATGTACTCGGCCTAAGATCATATTTTTTATTTCATCAAAAATTTGAGCAATATAGTGTGTTTTAGTGCATTAAAATAAAAAAAAGTGTATTTTTTCCACAAAAAATGCGTTTGAAAAATCGCTGCGCAAATACTGTGTGGAAAAAAAAAATGCAACACCCACCATTTTAATCTGTAGGGCCTTTGCTTTAACAATATATATAGTGTTTGGGGGTTCAACGTAATTTTCTTGCAAAAAAAAAATATGTTTTCATGTAAACAAAAAGTGTCAGAAAGGGCTTTGTCTTCAAGTGGTTAGAAGAGTGGGTGACGTGTGACATAGGCTTCTAAATGTTGTGCATAAAATGCCAGGACAGTTCAAACCCCCCCCAAATGACCCCATTTTGGAAAGTAGACACCCCAAGCTATTTGCTGAGAGCAATGTTGAGCCCATTAAATATTTTTTTTTTTTGTCCCAAGAGATTGAATAATGAAAAAAAAAAAAAATATATATTTTTTTTTACAAAAAGTTGTCACTAAATGATATATTGCTCAAACATGTCATGGGCATATGTGGAAATACACCCCAAAATACATTCTGTTGCTTCTCCTGAGTACGGGGATACCACATGTGTGGGACTTTTTGGGAGCCTAGCTGCGTACGGAACCCCAAAAACCAAGCACCGCCTTCAGGCTTTCTAAGGGAGTAATTTTTTTATTTCACTTCTCACTGCCAATCACAGTTTCGGAGGCCATGGAATGCCCAGATGGCATAAAACCCCCCAAAATGACCCCATTTTGGAAAGTAGACACCCCAAGCTATTTGCTGAGAGGTATTGTGAGTATTTTGCAGATGTCGCTTTTTGTCACAAAGTTTTGAAAATTGAAAAAAGAAAAAAAAAAATTTTTTTTCTTTACTTTCTTCATTTTCAAAAACAAATGAGAGCTGTAAAATACTCACCATGCCTCTCAACAAATAGCTTGGGGTGTCTACTTTCCAAAATGGGGTCATTTGGGGGGGTTTTGTGCTATTTTGGCATTTTATGGCCTTCGAAACTGTGATAGGTAGTGAGGAGTGAAATCAAAAATTTGCACCCTTAGAAATCCTGAAGGCGGTGCTTGGGTTTCGGGGCCCCGTACGCGGCTAGGCTCCCAAAAAGTCCCACACATGTGGTATCCCCATACTCAGGAGAAGCAGCAAAATGTATTTTGGGGTGCAATTCCACATATAACTATGGCATGTGTGAGCAATATATCATTTAGTGACAACTTTTTGAAGAAAAAAAAAATTATTTTTTATTTTTGTCTTTATTCAATCACTTGGGACTAAAAAAAAAAATATTCAATGGGCTCAACATGCCTCTCAGCAAATAGCTTGGGGTGTCTACTTTCCAAAATGGGGTCATTTGGGGGGGGTTTTGTACTTCTCTGCCATTTTAGCACCTCAAGAAATGAAATAGGCAGTCATAAATTAAAAGCGGTGTAAATTCCAGAAAATGTACTCTAGTTTGTAGACGCTATAACTTTTGCGCAAACCAATAAATATACGCTTATTGGCATTTTTTTTACTAAAGACATGTGGCTGAATACATTTTGGCCCAAATGTTTGACTAAAATTGAGTTTATTAGATTTTTTTTATAACAAAAAGTAGAAAATCTCTTTTTTTTTCAAAATTTTCGCTCTTTTTCCGTTTATATCGCAAAAAATAAAAAAATCACAGAGGCAATCAAATACCATCAAAAGAAAGCTCTATTTGTGGGAAGAAAAGGACGCAAATTTCGTTTCGTTACAAAATTGCATGACCGCGCAATTACCAGTTAAAGTAGTGCAGTGCGAAATTGAAAAAAGACCTCTGGTCCTTAAGCTGACAATTGGTCCGGGGCTGAAGTGGTTAAGGAAAAATTTTAAAATTACAGTGTATATCATGGCAATTACAAAAAATAGTACATTTCCTAAATACATGAACAATTCCCCATGTTTTAGCCCTAAAAAAGTTGCAAAAAAGTACAGAAAATATATACAGTATATTGATCTGTCAGATATCCAGTGAGCCCTGCCCAGGTTTCCCCTGCTTCACTACAGAACACCTCCCTTCCCATCTGATCTCCATATGATTGGAGGAGGTGTTTTGCAGTCCAACAGGGTGAACTCAGGCAGGGCTGATACAACTTGTGGGGATTTCTGTGCAGCAAAGGCAATAGTTGTCAGTCCAATCAGGTTTGCTTCTTATTGTTGTTGTTATTATTATTATCGGATCTATAATGGTTTTACATTAAAACATCTTAGCCACCTGTAAACAAACTTTAGGTTCACATACAGTGGTGTGAAAAAGTGTTTGCCCCCTTCCTCATTTCCTGTTCCTTTGCATGTTTGTCACACTTAAGTGTTTCGGAACATCAAACCAATTTAAACAATAGTCAAGGACAACACAAGTAAACACAAAATGCAATTTGTAAATGAAGGTGTTTATTATTAAAGGTGAAAAAAAATCCAAACCATCATGGCCCTGTGTGAAAAAGTTATTGCCCCCCTTGTTAAAACATACTATAACTGTGGTTGTCCACACCTGAGTTCAATTTCTCTAGCCACACCCAGGCCTGATTATTGCCACATCTGTTCACAATCAAGGCATCACTTAAATAGGAGCTGCTTGACACAGTAAGGTCCACCAGAAAATCCTTAAAAGCTACACATCATGCCGAGACCCAAAGAAATTCAGGAACAATTGAGAAAGAAAGTAATTGAGATCTATCAGTCTGGAAAGGGTTATAAAGCCATTTCCAAAGCTTTGGGAATCCAGCGAACCACAGTGAGAGCCATTATCCACAAATGGCGAAGACATGGAACAGTGGTGAACCTTCCCAGGAGTGGCCGGCCGCCCAAAATTACCCCAAGAGCGCAGCGACGACTCATCCAAGAGGTCACAAAAGACCCCACAACAACGTCCAAGGAACTGCAGGCCTCACTTGCCTCAGTTAAGGTCAGCGTTCATGCCTCCACCATCAGGAAAAGACTGGGCAAAAATGGCCTGCATGGCAGAGTTCCAAGGAGAAAACCACTGCTGAGCAAAAAGAACATCAAAGCTCGTCTCAATTTCTCCACAACACATCTTGATGATCCCCAAGACTTTTGGGACAACATTCTGTGGACCGATGAGACAAAAGTGGAACTCTTTGGAAGGTGTGTGTCCAAGTATATCTGGCGTAGAAGGAACACTGCATTTCAGAAAAAGAACATTATACCAACAGTAAAATATGGTGGTGGTAGTGTGATGGTCTGGGGCTGTTTTGCTGCTTCAGGACCTGGAAGACTTGCCGTGATAAAAGGAACTATGAATTCTGCTGTCTACCAAGAGATCCTGAAGGAGAATGTCCGACCATCTGTTCGTGTACTCAAGCTGAAACGAACTTGGGTTCTGCAGCAGGACAATGATCCTAAACACACCAGCAAGTCCACCACCGAATGGCTGAAGAAAAACAAAATGAAGACTTTGGAGTGGCCTAGCCAAAGTCCTGACCTGAATCCTATTGAGATGTTGTGGTATGACCTTAAAAAGGCCGTTCATGCTCGAAAACCCTCTAATGTAACTGAATTAGGACAATTCTGCAAAGATGAGTGGGCCAAAATTCCTCCAGGACGCTGTAAAAGCCTCATTGCACGTTATCGCAAACGCTTGGTTGCAGTTGTTGCTGCTAAGGGTGGCCCAACCAGTTATTAGGTTTAGGGGGCAATCACTTTTTCACACAGGGCCATGATGGTTTGGATTTTTTTTCACCTTTAATAATAAACACCTTCATTTACAAATTGCATTTTGTGTTTACTTGTGTTGTCCTTGACTATTGTTTAAATTGGTTTGATGTTCCGAAACACTTAAGTGTGACAAACATGCAAAGGAACAGGAAATGAGGAAGGGGGCAAACACTTTTTCACACCACTGTATATGTGGGTTCGGGAATGCATGTAAATCGCACACATTCCTGCACCCACAGACAAAACTTGTTGCTTTTAAGAATACACACGCGGGGATAACATTAATTCTTAATGGCGTCCCCGTGCATCTGAAAATGCAGAGCGTTAATGAGTGTGGGAAATCACATGGAGCACCATGCGATTCCTATGCAGCTGCAAATTTTAAAATGTGAAAGGGACCTTTTTCCTGCATTTCCCGCAGGTACACAGCCCATGCAAATGAATAGGCTGCACAAACACAAACCACAGCAACCACATGAGTGTGAGAGTATCTGAGAAGTGGCGCCAGCCATTACTGCCCACTCCCAAGGCCTGGTTCTCCAGTGAGTGTTGGAGGAGCAGAGCAGAGAGCAGTGATTGATAGTCACTGCTCTCCACTCAGAGCAGACCAAGAACTGAGCAATTAGCGGTCATTTTGATTCCTTTTGGGGTTAATTAAACACTTGCCAACCGGGCCATGGCCGAAAGACGACTACAGCGCGGTCGGCTTATTCTGGGAGGGCGTCCATGGACGTCCTCCCAGAATCTTGCTCCCACGGACCCCTGGGGCGCGCACCCGGGAACATCCGGACCCAGCGCATCGTGGATCACGGTAATCAGGCGCTGATAGCGGCCGTTTACCACGTGATCGCTCAGTCAAATGGCGGAGCGATCACTTGTAAACAAACCGGCGTCACGTCATGATTCCGGTTCCCCCCTCCCCTCTCTGTACTGATCGGTACAGTGAGAGGGGAGAGGGGGAGAGATGGCAGCAGCGCTGTGGGCTGGATGTGTAGTGCCCACAGCGCTACTCAGTGACACTAATCTGCAATACGCTGCCCATACTCTACAACACTGTGCAATACTCTGCCAATACTCTGCAACACTGTGCAATACTCTGCCAATACTTGCCACTCTGCAACACTGCAATACTCTGCCAATACTCTGCAACACTGTAATACTATGCCAATACTCTGAAATACTCTGCCAATGCTCGCCAATACTCTGCCAATACTCTGCAATAAATTTTAACAGAAACAAATCTTTTTTTTTTTACCGAATTTTCAGTCTTTTTTGATTTATACTGCAAAAAATAGAAACCCAGCAGTGATTAAATACCACCAAAAGAAAGCTCTATTTGTGTGAAAAAAGGACAAAAATTTCATATGGGTACAGTGTCAGTCAATTGTCAGTCAAAATGTAATTGTCAGTCAAAATGTGAGAGCACCGAAAGCTGAAAATTGGTTTGGTTAGGAAGGGGGTTTAAGTGCCCAGTGGTCAAGTGGTTAAGGCTCCTTTCACACTGATACGTTTTTCCTGTGTTTTTACATTGCAAGAAAAAACGCAAGAAAAATGTTTCCCTTTAAATCATATGGGACTTTTCACACCAATGCACTGTGGGTGCAGTGCATTTCTAAAAGTCCCGCATGCTGCATTTTTGGTGTAGTTTGGAAAACTGCACCAAAAACACAGCTTCCCATTGAAATGAATGGAAATCGTGGCAAAATTGCGGTAAAAACAGACCACAATTTGTGTTTTTGGTGCATTTTTGAGTCACGTGTCCATTTATCACGGGTGCAGGTAACCCAAAAAAAGCACCAGAATCGCAGTAAAAATGCTTAAGTTTAAGCCGCGATTTTGCTACAGAGCAGTTGTGAAATGGCCCTTACTAAAGGAGAGTGCAAAATCTGGTAAAGCTCTGTATAGAAACCAATCAGCTTCTAACTTCAGCTTGTTCAATTAAGATTTGGCAATAAAACATTTAAGCTGATTGGTTTCTATGCAGAGCTGCACCAGATTTTACACTCTCTAGTTTTAGTAAATCAACTCTATTGTGTCATTCCTGCCTGTCTCAGAGATGGATTGAAGGATGTTCCTCCTAGTACAATGTACTTTCATACATGCAGGGCAGGGACAAGGGGTGGGCAGGAGGAGTAGCTGCCCTGGGCGTCAAGGTTTATTGGAGGGATGGGAGCGCACTGACCCTAACGCTAATGGAAGGGGGGGTGAGGTTTGGCATCTTTGCCCTGGATGACCTTGTCCCGGTTTTCTGCCGAGAAAGTTCCCCTCGGCAGATAAGGACCCCCCTGTACTGCGCAGGCGCATCGCTTGCGCAGTACGAAGCATAACGAAGCCACCGGAAATAACCGAAGCAAAAGACAGTTAATCAGCTGTACACAGCGCCTGTAACAGGGCCACTCGGTACGCTTCGGGCACGGCCTCGCTGCACTCGGCACATTTTTATTCTAACTCTATGTCCACTTGGATGGTGGGGCTCGAACCTGGACATAGGTTAGAATGTAGTGCGCAGGCGCCGTGTACAGCTGACTGACTTCGGCTATTTTCAGAACTCCGTTGTGCTTCATTGTGCTTCGTACTGCGCAAGCGCAGTGCCTGCACAGTACAGGGGGGTCCTTATCCGCCGGGGGAACTTTCTCGGCAAGACACCGGCACTGCATACATGTAGATACTCACTTGGGGGTTCTGGGCCACTAGTTTAGAACCTCCTCCTCCCATTCTTGACCATCGGGCCAAAAGAGTCTACTGCAGAGAAACAAGTGACAGAGAGACCATGACCATAGCATGAATGGGACCACTCTCTCCAAGCTACCAACAAACTTGTTACTACAGCTGAGAAGCTCACAATTGGAAATAAAATTCATATAAAAATAAAAGTCAACCCCCCCCCCCCCAAAAAAAAGGCCGTCTCTACTTTCCTTGCCTGAATCTAGCCTATAAAAAACCCGCTGTCATTTATTGTCAAAATAAACATCTCTCTTTTCCATGGGACCACCCCTTTAATAAAAGTAAACAGTTGCAGCGAGCACAAAAATGAATTTGAAACGATCTACTCTGAGTTGTTACTGGTAGAATTCCTTTAATGGGTATGATGAAATAACATGACAAGCATCCTGGTCCATTCCCGCGTCTTCATATCTGCAAATAAAGAATGTCAGGTTTTAGATGTCAATATCGCAGCGGCAATCACTGGCATGAAGACAAAACGGATAGATTTACTGGGAGCCGCTAACAAATACAATCACCTATAGCCATTGTGGCTGAATGAGCTTCAACAAGTTCATATATCACTCGACCGGCAGCCAAAAGTGCAGGAGATCTATCAAAGTAATACAGCTTGAATAACTGTTTATTGGATTCATCTGGAGGAGCTTGTGGTCCGGCTTTGCCCAGAGAGACATTGACAAATAACTCTCTGGTTTAGCTTTCCTTAATGCTGAATAGATTATAGACAATCATTTAGGTTATAATGATCCAAACAGCCTGTTCATAATCACTGTACATCACTATAGCTGGCCCTATACGGCTGATTTCCTCTTTTGATTTTTAAAGGATACATAGTGACAACTGCGTCTAACAGGCTTTCTTATCTCCAGTCCTCAAGTACCCCCCCCCCCCCAACAGGTCATATACTCAGGATTATCCTTACTTTGTAGAGAAGATGTTCTCTGTATTGACACCATTGCCATTTAAAACAAGATGTGTTGGCGCAGCTTAGACTTTGGTCCAGGTCCATATTTTGATTGGAGTTTAATGTGCTGGCTTAGTCAAGGGTAGCTCACTAGATTCCTATGGGCCCAAAAAGGTGATATGATGAAAAAGCTGTGATGGATAGCTCTTGTCATAATAATAAATAGATATATCCAGCGTGTTTCGGGGCTTAGAGGCCTCCCTCATCAGGGCTTGTAGGAGTTGATATTGGGGAGGTAACTGGAGGTAAAAGCAGTAACATGGGGTTTGATTTGTAAACTTGTGGTTATAAGGCTCATTCAGGTCACCAGTCTAGCTGGTGGTCACACATACAGTATATCAATATTTTGGTTGTGTAATGGCAGGGGGCTCTTTAAGTGTTCATTTATAGTCAATTGTGACAATACTTTTACATATACAGATTAACCACTTAAAACGGAGCTCCACCCTAAAGTGGAACTTCTGCTCATCGGATTCCCCCCCCCCCTTCGGTGTCACAATTAACACCTTTTGGGGGGAGGGGGAACAGGATACCTGTCTTTGACAGGTATCCTTTCCCACTTCCGGGAGTCCGGCCGTGACGTCACCGCGGGTCTCCCTCCTCCTCCTTTCCCGTCCGCCAGGCTAATAGGAGAGAGGAGTGGGGCCTTGCGCATGCGCAGTAGGGTTCCCCGCGTGAAGCCGAAAGGCTACACTGCCAGGTTCCCGTACACGCAATGGCGGCGGCAGCACCTGACAGCTGATGGAAACAACAGCTGCGGTGCCGACATTGAGGGACTGCAGGATAGGTAAGTGTTAATTTATTAAAAGCCAGCAGCTGCAGTATGTGTAGCTGCTGGCTTTTATTTTTTATTTTTTTCCTGGAACACCTCTTTAAGGACCGAAGCCTCTTTCTGAGATTTGTTGTTTACAAGTTAAAAACAATTTTTTTTTGCTAGAAAATTACTTAGAACCCCCAAACATTATACATTTTTTTTTCAAACACCCTAGAGAATAAAATGGCGGTCGTTGCAATACTTTCTGTCACACCGTATTTGCGCGGCGGTCTTACAAGCGCAATTTTTTGGGAAAAAATACACTTTCTTAAATTAAAAAATAAGACTTAATAACAGTAAAGTTAGCCCATTTTTTTTTTTATATTGTGAAAGATAATGTCACCTTGAGTTAAATGGTACCTAACATGTCACGCTTCAAATATGCGCCTGCTCGTGGAATGGCGACAAACTTTTACCCTTATAAATCTCCATAGGTGACGTTTAAAAAATTCTACAGGTTGCATGTTTTGAGTTACAGAGGAGGTCTAGGACTAGAATTATTGCTCTCACTCTACTGATCGCGGTGATACCTCATGTGTGTGGTTTGAACACCATTTTCATATGCGGCACAAATCAAGTATGCATTCGCTTCTGCACGTGAGCTCGGCGGGACGAGGCGCGTTTAAAAAAATGTGACTTTTTTTTTTCTTATTTATTTTACCTTTTATTTTTTATTTGTACACTGTTCTTGTAAAAAAAATGGTGTCACTTTTATTCCTATTACGAGGAATGTAAACATAGAAAAAAGCATGACAGGACCTCTTAAATATGAGATCTGGGGTCAAAAAGACCCCAGATCTCATATTTACACTAAAATTCAATAAAAAAAATAAATAAAAAAATGTTGTCATTTAAAAAATAAAAAAAAGTCCCTTTAAGAGCTATGGGCGGAAGTTACGTTTTGACATCACTTCCGCCTTGCAATGGTATGGAGACAGGTGGGGGCCATCTTCCCCTCACTCATCTCCATACCCAGGAAGGAGAGGCATCAGATCACCTCCGTCGCTACCGACGGCTCAGGTAAGCGGCGGAGGGCACCAGAATCTGCCGCAGAGACCACTATTATCAGAAACCGGACCGCTCGCTAAAGAAGAGGATACCGGGGTTATGGCAGCTAGCTGCTTGCATAACAACGATATTCCTCTTCAAAGACAGGATGTATATCGGTGTGCGGCGGTCCAGAAGTGGTTAAAGTGCATAGTGCTAATTAATAATATAGTGCACAATTCGTGTAAACTAATAATCCAGTGCCACAATTAATTAATGACAGTGATTCAAAATATTGCATCAAACACAAAGCCCATAAATCTTTTTTTGGTGCAACTTCTTAAGACCATCACCAACAGCAAGCTTCATGTAGATCACCCGGTGGATGTGAGTTAATTGCCTACTCACCAGACCACCATGACCTCTTTAAAGCGGTTCTGAACTGTGTGTTGTTTTTTTTTTTTTTTTTTAATGCAATGCAAAGGATTGGGAGGTAAATTGGGGGACTCACATGTTCCATCTTCCTAATTTATTGCTGCCGGTTTTCCTCCTATAAAATTATTTCTATAAATGTTTTCTTGCTGGGTGCCATCTTGCCTGTGGGCATGTGAAACCACACAGGCACTTCAGATGGCCCAGCATGCACCGTCGTTACTGCGCCGATCTCGCGCATGCGCAGTAACGGCAAAGTGCAGCTCACGTTCTCCGAAATCTCGCGAGATTTTGGCACATCTGCCGACATCTCGCAAGATTTCGGAAGATGTGGCCGAAATCTCGCGAGATTTCTGAAGATGTCCGCACTGACTCCTGGGATCAACGACACCAGATCCCAGGCGACAGTGCGGTGTGACGACGATCGACGCAGAGACCCCGCCCACCGCCGCAGAGACAGAGGAAAGGAAGTCAGCGATTACAAGGTAAGTGGAAAAAAAAAAAAAAAACACACTTCATTTAGTACTCTTTGCCTGATTTGTAAGGCAAAGAGATTTACTAAATGAAATGTGTGCACAACCACTTTAACTGAAAAGAAGGTCAGGTTACGCTGTTAGCATGGATCATGGATCAGCGGTCCTGCTGGTGTACCAAGGAGATGTAAATGGGAACCTTGTTGTTTGTCCACCGCGATAGCCCATTAAAAGATAGATAGGAATGGGACCATAGTGTAACACAGTTTATTTAAAAAAAGGTAAAAACATACGCCAAATGGCTGCTTAGATTAGTGGGTGCCTTCTCCTGGCACTGAGGATATTAGCATGAATCACCTGACAGATGGATACTGAAGCCATCCTGCTTGCGCTGTTGTTGATCGGTGTGCGTCCCAGCGCCGTAGTAAGATGAAACCGAAAGTGACGTGACCGGGATGCGCCTCGGCATATGTTTCGTCTTACAACGTCATCTGACGAGGCCTTTCACTAGTATATCAATATTATCATATGAAGTATAACTAAAGCCAAAACTTTTTTTTTGTTTTTATTTGGATAGAGCAGCCTTTTTCAACCATTTAGGTTTCTTCAGGGGTGCCTTGACAAAATGCCCAAAAATTGCCCAAAAATTGTATACAAACCAGTGGGTGGACGAAGCCTGCCTTTTTAGTTACGCAAAGCCACAGGTTTTTTTTTTTTTTATTCTGCATCATAACAACGTTCTAGCTGCTGGCATCCTAACAATCAATTGTGTCATTTGTAAATAAGTCACTTCTAATAGCACCCTGATCGCGGCGCGATTTTTCCGCAATTGGTCGTGCGTCAATTGTGGTAAAATGGTGCAAACAGAATTGCGGGATGCCTGTTGCTCAAAAGAAATACAATAACTTATTTTGGGCGACGGGCGTCCCGCGATTCTGTTTGCGTGATTTTACTGAGCATGCGTAGGAATTTGGCTCGTCGGAATTTGTACAGACGATTGGAATTTTGGATCGGAACTTTTTCCGACCCAAAAATAGAGAACATGCTCTCAATCTTTTGCTTGGCGGGAATTTCACCAGCAAAAGTCCGATGGAGCATACACACGGTCGGAATTTCCGACCAAAAGTTCTCATCGGACTTTTGCTGGTGGAATTTCTGATCGTGTGTACGGGGCACTAGAGTCTTTTTTAGCAGGACAACGACCCTAAACATACAGCCAGAGCAACAATGGAATGGTTTAGATCAGGGGTCTTCAAACTACGGCCCTCCAGTTGTTCAGGAACTACAATTCCCATCATGCCTAGTCATGTCTCTGAATGTCAGAGTTTCACAATGCCTCATGGGATGTGTAGTTCTGCAACAGCTGGAGGGCCGTCGTTTGAGGATCCCTGGTTTAGATCAAAGCATATTCATGTGTTAGAATGGCCCAGTCAAAGTCCAGACCTAAATCCAATTGAGAATCTGTGGCAAGACTTGAAAAATTGCTGTTCACAGACGCTCTCCATCCAATCTGACAGAGCTTGAGCTATTTTGCATAGAAAAACGGGCAAAAATGTCACTCTCTAGATGGGCAAAGCTGGTAGAGACATAACCAAAAAGACTTTCAGCTGTAATTGCAGTGAAAGGTGGTTCTACAAAGTATTGACTCAGGGGGGCTGAATACAAATTCCCCCCACACTTTTCACATATTTATGTGTAAAACATTTTGAGAACCATTTTCCTTCCACTTTTTTTTCCAATTATGTGCCACTTTTTGTTGGATTACCACATAAGATTCTAATGAAATTAATTTTACGTTTTTGGTTGTAACATGACAAAATGTGGAAAATGTCAAGGGGTATGAATACTTTTTCAAGGCACTGTATAGTATAGTAGACATGTGCACAATAGAAAAATGTGTTTATTTTCGTTTCGTTTCTTTCGTTTCCGTTGATTCGTAACGATTCGTAAATTCGTAAGGCGCTGGTGTTCGTATTCGTAACGATTCGTAAATTCGTAAGTCGTTCGTATTCGTAACGATTCGTATTTTCGTAAGAGTTATTTTTTCGTTGATTCGTTTTTCCGTCAGTTTAATTTTCATTTATTCGAAATACGAACGCATTCGTATTTTCGTAGATTTAGTTACATTTATACTTTCGTTAGATTGATTTATTCGTACTTTCGTAACATTGTTTTCGTAGATTCGTAATCGGAGCATAATTCATAATTTTATGTAATGTGTATGCTATTATTACATTTTAAGAGACACGGAAAATTACGTATCGAAAAAAAAAAAAGTTACGAATGTACGAATTTTTTCGTTTTAATCCATTCGAAGCACGTTAAGCAGCGCCATTGTAAGAGACACGGAAAATTACGAATCGAAAAAAAAAAGTTACGAATGTACGAAGTTTTTCGTTCAATCCATTCGAAGCACGTTAAGCAGCGCCATTGTAAGAGACACGGAAAATTACGATTCGAAAAAAAAAAAAAAAGTTACGAATGTACGAATTTTTTCGTTCAATCCATTCGAAGCACGTTAGGCAGCGCCATTGTAAGGGACACGGAAAATTACCAATTCAGCAAAAAAAAAAAAAAGTTACGAATGTACGAATTTTTTCGTTCATTTTGATTTTCGTTGTTCCTGTTTTAGTTTTTTTTCGGATTTTCTTCTTTCGTAGTTTCGTTGTTTCTAATTTGGTTATTTCGGATTTTCGTTGTTTTTCGGATTCGTTCGATTCGAACATTCGTTAAAATTTTTAGCGAATCGCTCGTTCATCCGTACGATAACGAATGAACGAATGTAACAAATTTTAACGAAAAACGAAATGAATTGCACAGTCCTAACATGCTTTTACATGTAATATAATTCACACTGCTTTAACGAGACAGAAAAATCTGTGAATAAAGCTCTGTTAGGTCCCAGGCATGATGCAAGCTTTGCGGTTTATCCTATTTATAAAATATTAACATTCAGCAATATCTTGGTCAATGTCTTTACACTTCTGTAAGTCACCCGAGGCACAGAAACACATATTACTCCATGCTGCTATTTAAACATCTGTACTGCTTGTGGCTAAATTGTAAAACTGGATTATCCTGAGCTGGTCACCGGAAAGAACGGCTCGTCTATGATTCTTAAAGGGTCACCAACACTTTGTCCTTTTATTGATTGTTATTGGGCAAACCGAATCTGTCCCTAATGTAAAGGGTACATGGAAGGGCATTGATTTTACTCCTTGTGTAGTCCAGTCTCCAACTTAAAAAAATGTACTGGTAAAAGTACAGAAACGTTTTTTTCATTTCAAATGCTTACTTGAAGGGTTTTTTCATGCAATAAACACATGCACTTTCAAAAATACCTTTGAACTTGCTAGGGAATTTGACCACGTCACGATTATATTTCCTAGCACAGCCATCGTTCACCCTCCCTCCTGCCAGCTCATAGCACTCTCCTCTTCTAGGAGTATCTAACTACTGTCTGTACTGGTCCAGCTCCTTCAACCGTTACCTCCCTACATCAGGGCCGTCTTATGCCGCATACACACGATCGGACTATCCGGCGTACTTAGTCCGATGGACTTAGTCCGGCGGACAATCCACCAGACTTTCCAGCGGAGGTCCGCTGGACTTTCCAAACGAGCGGACTTGCCCACAAACGCTCGGACTTTTCCGGCGGACTAGGTCCGACAGACAATCCACCGGAACTTTGGCGGAGCCTCAACATGGGGGGTGCTTTGGTGAAGAGGGGGCCCTGCGGCCCCCCCCCCCCAAAGCACCTTGTCCCCATGTTGATGAGGACAAGGGCCTCTTCTCGACAACCCTGGCCGTTGGTTGTCGTGGTCTGCGGGCGGGGGGCTTATCGGAATCCGGGAGCCCCCTTTAATAAGGGGGCCCCAGATACCGGCCCCCCACCCTATGTGAATGAGTATGGGGTACGATGTACCCCTACCCATTCACCTAAGGGAAAAAGTGTTAAAAAAAAAACACAAATACTTTATTAGACAGCTCCGGGGGTCTTCTCCCGACTTCGGGGGTCTTCTCGCCAGGCACCTCCGCTATCTTTTGCTCTTTTATCGCTCTTTTACTAGCGGAGGAGCCCGGCTTTCTCCTTCGTCGCTGCCGCCGTCCGGGGGGTCTTCTTCCGTCTTCGGGGGGTCTTGTCCAGCTCTTCGTTTCTTCTGTCGGGCCTCCGCTATCTTCTTGCAGCTCTTTTACTAGCGTTGGCCCGGTCTTCTGGTTCGCTGCTGTTGTCGCCGCCGCCGCCTTCTGCTTCTTCTTCTTTCTTCTCCCGATGTTGACACGACTCCGCTTGTAATGGCCCTGACGCGTTGCGCGGCCACTTATATAGGGACAAGGGGCGGGGTCACCGACATGGTGACCCCGCCCTTATGATGTCACAGTCCCAGGGGATGCTCGGACTGTGACATCATACAGGGCGGGGTCACCATGTGACATCAGCTGGTGCCCCCCCCCTTATACCATAAGCTACCCCTTGTGTTGTGACCCCACTACATCCTTGATACCCCCTACACTGTGGCCTCTCTACATCCCTAATACCTCTAGCACTATAGCCACCCCAAGCATTGCTACCCCTATACACTCCAGATCCCCCCTGAGCATTATTTTCCCCCATATACCCTTGATATCCCCCAGCACCATTATTCCATCCATGTAGTACCCCCTTTTTCAGTGGAGATACAGTGCATGTCAACTTTTGGCTATGTGCCTACCTCCAGCAATGGACTCACCTATACCAATCAAGCAGGCAGAAGGAGGGGCGGAGGAGGGAGCATCCCTCTGGGCATTCCAAGCCTTCTGCAGGCAGGCTATCAGTGCTGCCAACTCAGCAGTTCTCACTCCAGCTCCTACCCCACAGCCTCCAAGTCCTGAGCATTCAATCTGCATGGGGTTGGGTTGCCCCTCCCTGCTGGCTGTGAAATAATAGGTATCGTTCTGCACAGCATGGTGCACCGCTGCCAGCCTGCCTCCCCTGTGTATCCATCACTCTAAGTGCCATCATGGGCCCCCAATTTTGGGGCAGCATGGGCTCAAGGACCAGCTGCTTTGGGGAAAGTGCAGGGGCCCCCCATGCAGCCGGTGATTGATGATTTTTGATGATTTTTGATACCTTTTTTTGCCAATTTTTGGAAAAATGAAAGCAAACTGTTCTGAATCAGAACATATTCAATACTCATATAAAGCAAATATAAATATACTGTATATACAATTAGATAAAACTATTTCATTATATAAATTTAACCACTTACTTACTGGACACCTAAACCCCCCTCCTGCCCAGACTAATTTTCAGCTTTTAGCGCTGTCACTCTTTGAATGACAATTGCGCAGTCATACATTTTTATAATTTTTTCCCACAAATAGAGCTTTCTTTTGGTGGCCTTTGATCCCCTCTGGGTTTTTTATTTTTGTTAGGGCCAGTTCACTCCATAGAAATGCAGTCTGGACGTGCTCCAGATGCTTTTTTGCATGCACGTTTTTGATGCGTTCCAGTGCGTTTTTGATGCGGTTTTGGTGCATTTTTGATGCAGTCCAGTGTATTTCCCCCCCCCTTTTATTTCCTTAACCTTAAATAAGAACATGGGTGTTTCAGTGCGTTTTTGGTGCTTTTAGGTGTGTTCCCGTGAGTTTTTGATGCTTTTTACAGTGTTCCAGTACAGTCCAGTGCAGGAAAAATGCAGCATGTTCTATTTTTTTTTTCTGGAACTGGAACGCACTGGAACTGCAAGCACTGGTGTGAACTATGCCATTGAAAACCAAGAGCCTGTTCTTAATTTGATTTTCCGATCGTGTGTATGCCTTTCCGACACGCAAAATTCCGACGCATGCTCGGAAACAATTAGACGCATGCTCGGAAGCATTAAACTTCCCTTTTATAGTGCAGTCGAACGTGTTGTATGCCGTGGTGTTATTGACCGTCGGAATTTGGTGTGACCGTGTGTAGGCAAGACAGTTTGAGTGAAATTCTGTCGGAATTCCGACGGGAAAACCATCTGAGCTTTTTCCGACGAGAATTCCGACCGTGTGTATGCGGCATTAAAGGTAACAAAGTTTTTTATTTTAACAAGATAACAAAAGTTTAACAATTACATGTGCAAACGATCAAAAAAGAGAAAGATTGAGAAGTAGTACTAATAGGGCCTACGTAGGAATAAGTCTGACAACCTCCAATAAGACTCGTAATCAGATATGCGATACAGAGATGCAATACAAAACCATTGATTTAACGGTAAACGTAATAAATTGGTTAAAGAAATGCTGAGTCTTGTCACGGGGGTAAGTCAGGCGTGTAGGTCCAAATTAGTTGACATGGTGGCTCGACATGTCCCGCTCTTAGAATAGCGCTTCTTCAGGAGCAGTTAACTCGTAGGGTTATAAACAACAAAAAAGTGCACAAAGTTGTCAAGTTGCTGGTAAGCAACTAAATAGCATTGGATTATTTTCAAAAAATAAATAAATAAATAAATGCAAATATATAGTGGCATGCAGTCCCTCTCACAGGGTAGAATTCACAGGAATCCAATCAGATCATAATAGGGTATAGTTGGCAATCAGGTCGGAGACTGATAGATAAGCCCAGAGCAGTCTTCACACAGACTGCAATCTCTTGTGAGAGAAAGGGCAAACAACGTCCAGTTCCTTCTTAGTGCTTGACAGAACTGCACCTACGGCCAGACTATAAGAGATTGTAGTCTGTGTGAAGACTGCTCTGGGCTGATTACGAGTCTTATTGGAGGTTGTCAGACTAAAGGCCCGTACACACGATCAGACTTTTTGACAACAAACATGCAAATGAGCTGTTTTGGACCAACATCCGACTGTGTGTACACTCCATCGGACCAACTTTTTCAGTTTTCATCAGACTTTTGTTGGCTGTACGAACGGACCAACTTTCTGCCAACAAACGTCAGATGGAGCAAAGTCTGACCGCGTGTACACAAAACCATCGGACTTTTGTACAAAGTACAAACACGCATGCTCAGAACCAATGCAAAAGATCAGACAACAATACAGAAGTTGGCCAAAGGTGGCGCTGGAGTATTTGAATGTCCTCTTTTGAAGTGTCGTCAGTACGTTGAAACGTCACTACGTTTGTGTTTGTTGCCTAAAAAGTCTGATCGTGTGTATGCAATACAAACTTGGGGCCAACGTCCTTTGTACAAAAATCCACAGGAAAGTTTGTACAAAGTCCGATCGTGTGTATGCCCCTTTATTCCTACGTAGGCTGTATTAGTACTACTTCTCAATCTTTGGGCTCTTTCACACGGACGGTCCGTATGTCCGTTTTTCATCCTTCCGTTTTCGGATGAAAAACGGACATACATGTATCCCTATGGGATAGCTGGTGTCAGCGGATGAGCATCCGCTGACACCCGATCTCGTCCGTGTCCGCTATGGTCCGTTTCTGCAGACGGAGGAAAACCCTATTTTTCATCCATCTGCAGAGTCACTCGATCTCCCATAGGGGAGAGCGGCGCTCTGACAGGTCCATCCCTCCACAGAGTGCAGAGACGGACCTGTCATCTTCCTTCTCAGCGGAGATCGCTCCGGCGATCCCCGCTGAGCAAGCGGATATACACGGGGCGGATCAGCACTGATCCGCCCCGTGTGAAAGAACCCTTTCTCTTTTTTGATCGTTTGCACATGTAATTGTTCAACTTTTGTTATCTTGTTAAAATAAATAACTTTGTTACCTAGTACTCATGTGCCTTTGAAAGTCCACAAAATATTAGAGTCTCCTTTTCATATAACGCGGATCTGAAGGAGCTAAATAACGAAATCACCCCCTATGACTCCAGTTCTCCACGACTACATATTTCTTTCACCTTGGAAAATACAAATAAGCACACTGGACATGTGATAAAATATTAAATAACAAATCCAACAAAACATTCACTATGTGAATCCATTGATGTGCTGAACCCACCAGCTTCTAGTATCTGTCTGGTGATAAGATTTCCTGCAGTAACTTGGAATCTCGCCATCTTCCACAAAGGTAAAGAGGAAGTAAACTCCAACAATAAACGTCTCTTATCTGGTCCCTGTTGATCTGTCAAATATACCATTGAAAACATTTTGTTATATCCGTCTGATAAGTACAAATAGAAAAACATCTGTTGATACTGTCATAAATTCAGTACTGTCCTGTGCCTTGTGCACAATTCCTGTGTTATCTTATGAAATCCGATTGGCGTGCCAAGTTCCTACACTATATTGTCAAATATATTGGGACACCTGCCTTTACACGCACATAAACTTTAATGGCATCTCAGTCTTAAAGTGGGGTTGCACACAAAAAAAAAATAAATTCATAAAAATTCCTAAAAAAAAAATAAAAAAAAACATTTGGAAATTTTTGTATTTTTAACTCACCTCTAAATGCCTGTTGCTAGGGGGTCCCTCGTAGTCTGCCTCCTTCAGTGCCTGGGCTGGTGACATCACTGGTGACATCACTTCCCCTCTGTGCAGGAAGGTCCCAGCTCTGCCCCCTCCCTCCTGTCAGTCATCTGGGACACGTGACAGGTCCCAGATGACTGCGCGGCCAATCACGTGTGCGCATGCGTAGTGGGTGCCCGGCTGTGAAGCCACAGCCGGGTGCCCATAGTTAGAATGCCGGCGCCGCCGAGAGGAGGGGGGAAAGGGATGTACCTGTACGCCCATTTGCCTGTCCGGGTCCCGCGGACATCGAGTCCGCGGGACCCGCGATCACACTCACGGAGCTCGCGGCAGGGTCGCGTGCGCGCCACACAGCTGCAAATTTAAAGGAATGTACCTGTACGCCCATTTGCCTGTCAATGCCATTCTGCCGACGTAAATGTACATGCGGCGGTCGGCAAGAGGTTAAGGCGATTTGGAAGCGCTGCCCATTCATTGTAATGGGCAGGGTGTTTTGGGAGCACTAAATACAGCTCTCCCAACCCGCCCCAAACATGCTGCTTGCAGGACTTTTGGTAACGTCCCGCAAGCAGACCACCCGAGTGTGAAAATTCACACTGCAGTGAATGGGAGGCAGTTTTCAGGTGCTTAGAGGCTATTTCAAGCACTAAAGCCCTTGAAAACCGCTCCCTTAGAATGGTTCAGCAATTTTCTGTATTGAAAACCGCTCCCCAAGTGTAAAAGGGGTCTAAAACCTATAAACTGATTGGTTACTACACACAGCTGCACCAGATTATTTGAGGAACCAGTTTTAGTAAATATCCCCCATTGCATCCAATACCACCAATGATTCCAAGAAGATATATATTATATATTAACTGATACTTGATGTTTATGAACCATCTATGCAAAGCTAAGACTATCTGTTTTTATTGTGATACTTACAATCAAAACATGTTATATTTTCCTTTCCCTGATCGATGCCCCTTTGCCTACACCTTGCCCTGACCCTCTCTCCTCTACATTCCCCTTGGCAAGCCCTACAATTAATTAAGTGTTCTCCGCATTTTTCTGATTGTTGGTGCAATCTTCTCATCTCATCTTGATTGTAGGCCTCTGAAGATGTTGTGTTGCAGATAACCCTGACAATTCACACTGGGAATGTTTGTATTTTTTTCACTCTTTGCATATGTGAAAATAAAGATTATTTTTTATTAATTTTTTTAAAAAATATTTCCAAGCAGGATTTATCATTTTAAAGAATGTATTTTACATGTAATAACCACTTGACCTTCAGAAGATTTACCACCCCCCACCTTCATGACCGGCCATTTTTTGTCTTATGGCACTGCATTACTTTAACTGACAATTGCACGGTCATGCGACACTGCACCCAGATAACATTTATGTCCTTTTTTTTCTCACAAATAGAGCTTTTTTTTGGTGTTATTTGTTCACCTGTGAGTTTTTTATTTTTTGCGCTATGAACAAAAAAGGCCGACAATTTCGAAAAAAAAACCAATATTTTTGACTTTCCGCTATAAAACATATCCAATAAAAAAATTTGAAAAAATCGAACTTCTTCTAACTTCGGTGCTCTGCGCCCCGAACCCAACCTTTTTCAAGCCTCAGGCTCTAATCATGGGGCTTGAATGCATTCCCTGCATGCATCCCCGCATGGAAACTAGGGGGGGCAGAACCCCTGCGCCCCTTATGGACCAGCTGCTCCTGGCCGGCGGACATCGAGATCTCAGTGGGAGCAAGCCGCCGGTGTCACATATGCATGCCCCCTACCCAGAAGAGCCGGACCACATATATACAATGCTGTCAAAAAGTATTTGCCCCTTTCTGATTTTTTATTCTTTTGCAGATTTGGCACACTTAAATTACTCAGATCATCTAGCAAATTTTATTCTTACACAAAGATAACCCCAGTAAATACAAAATGCAGTTTTTAAATGATGGTTTAATTTATTAAGGCAAAAAAGATGTCCAAACCTGCCTGGCTTTATGTGAAAAAGTAATTGCCTCCTAAACCTAATAACTGGTAGTGCCACCCTTGGCTGGAACAACTGCAATCAAGCATTTGCGATAACTGGCAATGAGTCTTTCACATTGCTGTGGAGGAATTTTGGCCCACTCTTCTTGTTTTAATTCAGCCACATTGTGGGTTTTCCAGCATGAATGGTCTGTGTAAGATCATGATACAGCATCTCAATTGGATTTAAGTCCGGGCTTTGACTAGGCCACTCCAAAACCAAAATTTTGCTTTCTTTGAACCATTTGGAGGTGGACTTTCTGTTGTGTTTAGGATCATTGTCCTGCTGCATAACCCAAGTGCACTTGAGCTTGAGGTCACAAACTGATGGCCGGACATTCTCCTTAAGGCCCCTTTCACACGGTCGGACCGTTCAGATCCGCCTGTCAGTTTTGACGGCGGATCTGAACGGGCGCTCCATGTTAGTCTATGGAGCGTCGGATGTCAGCGGAGACATCTCCGCTGACATCCGACCCGGTCCGATCCGCCAAAAGCAGACGTATGGCTATACGTCCAGATCCGTCGCTGGCGGATCGGATCGGGTGAGATCTGATGAAAACGGACACACTGTCCGTTTTCATCCGATCTCTCCATAGAGATCAGCGGCGCTCGCAAGCCCCTCCCCGCTCAGTGAGCAGAGAGAGGCTTGTCATCCGCCGGTTCAGCGGAGATCAACGAAGAGATCTCCCGCTGAGCCGGCGGACAGAGGCGGGCTCCGTCCAAGCGGAGCCCGCCTCGTGTGAAAGGGACCTTAGGATGTTCTGGTATGCCAGATTTAATGGGACCCACACCTTCCAAAAAGTAAAATTTTTGTCTCATCAGTCCACAGAATATTTGCCAAAAATCTTGGGGATAATCAAGATGTTTTTTGGTAAATGTGAGATGAGTCTTTGTGTTCTTTTTGGTCAGCAGTGGATTTGGCCTTGGAACTCTCCCATTTTTGCCCAGTCTCTCTAGTTAGTCAGGTTGAAAAAAGACACAAGTCCATCCAGCTCAACCATAAAAAATAAATAAAATAAAAAAATATCGTACAATCCAATATATACAAATTCTATACCCAGAGTTGATCCAGAAGAAGGCAAAAAACCCCAGCAGAGCATGCTCTAATTTGCTACAGCAGGGGAAAAAATTCCTTCCTGATCCCCCGAGTTCCTAAAACCACAGTTGGGTTTTAGGGTTAATTGTTCTAAATTCTGGTTTTGGCTGGATTGCAGTGTGTTCTGCTTGGCCATAGGTGTCTGTGTCACCTCTGGCAAGCATAGGAACGCAGTCCAGTTGGACGCATTGGGTGCCAATCTTTCTTGGAACCAACCAGTGAGTGGATTGTCTCGCTGTGCATTCTGGGTTCCGGTCCAGATCACTTCATCTTTTTGGTCATGGTCCTCCTGACAAGCCCTCAGGGGCCCTCGTGGCCTGGGGTGCGGATCCATCCATTTACGAGTCTCGGGACTGGCTAGCCCGAGGCACAGTAACTGGAAGGAGGATTCTAAGGTGGTCCGGTGCCGTCTCAGTTTTGGAGAGGCCCAGCAACTGAGAACGCAACCAGGGGAGGACTCTTCGGGAGAGGGCCACGCACAAGGCTGGCTGCTCAGCAAGAGCCTGGAGGCTAAGTTGAAAGGACACCAGGTGAATCCACCCTCGTACGGTATCGCCGGACCGGCTGCAAGATACTGGTACCGTATGAGGGTTCTCTAAATTAGATTATCCTTCAGTTACAACCAAGTTTGTGTCAGAGACTTTTCACTTACAAGTTCTACAACCAAGTCTGTGGCAGAGACTTTTCTTTATCTGAATCACCTATCGGCTGCTAAATCTACTGAGAGGAGATTTATCCGGTAGCAGTATTATCCAGTTGCGAATGGCTATTCCCTTGAGTATATAGTGAGAGTCTTTTAGTTCCAAGCAGAACTCCAACGGGGAAATTTTGTCATTATAGTCCTAAGCCCCATACACACGGTCGGATTATCCGATGGATTCTGTCCTATCGGACAATGTTGTCGTAAATTCTGACCGTGTGTAGGCACCATCGGACAGTGTACGTCGGATTGTCCGACGGACAAAGTCCTATCTCCTGCTGGATAGATTTTTCGACAACGAAGTCCGATCACACCAAATCCGATCGTGTGTAGCGTAGTCCGACGGACAAAGTGCTACGCATGCTCAGATCACATTACAAGACCAAATCTATTGGCTACTAGCCTCTACGTAGTCCCGTCATAGGCAACAAACGTCACCATGTTCAGAATGATCGGATTTTCCGACAACTTTGTCCGACCGTGTGTATGCAACACCAACATCGGACAAAGTACGACGGACATGATCCGACGGACCTGGTCCTCGGATAATCCAAGCGTGTGTATGGGGCTTTAGAGATGGAAACAGATTCCGCCTAACTGCGTCTGCACTACACTTAAAGTGTTGCTAAACCCAGGAGCCTGCATTCACTATATCTGGTCCCCCACAGAACATGGAAATGCAATTATTTTAGTAACCATAAACTGCTAAATACCTTTTCTCATCAGCAGTATATAGCAGTCTTGTGACTTCTATCAGTGTCTGGCCAAGCACTGGTTAAAGCTTGTAGGAGGAGTTTTCATTCTATTCTGACTGTCCTATGAGGCTGCATGACCCCTGACCCTCTGACTGGACAGTGTTGATTGGCCCAGTGCCGATCACATGCACCCTCACAAAAAAAAAAAAAAACTGAGTATGTGCAAAGTTCTGCCAAGGCTCTGTACTATCAGGAAATGGATTGGAGACAGTAACAGAAGAGGAGGATCAGAGAAGACAGGATCAAACAGCCTTTTTACACAATGCACTGAACCCCTTAGGTTCCACAGTGAGTATAACAAGCATGCCATACTGTATATACAGACTGATTTTACTGTTGTGGGTTTAGTAACACTTTAAATATCACACATTTTCTGGGTGGAATTGGCCTTTTTTTTTTTTTCTAACACATTTACCCAAAGCTATCAAATAAATAAGATAAACTTAAAAAAGGGCAATTTGCTTTGTACCTACAACGTTTGCTGCCAAAGTTTATGCCATTTTTTTTCTTGATCGCCCTCCCTCTTTGTTGGTCATCAGTTTGGGACAACTGGCAGCACAGTAAGTATTATTCCCAGATACCCATTTACAGATCTGATAGGAGTTTTAAATAAATTAGGGCAGGCAACCAGATGTTAATTCTCCTAATTAACTTCATTATCCACTATGCTCCACTAAGCAAAAGATCACACTGACATCTGCAGTTCAGCAGCATCTGGAGAAACACAGGTTGCCGAAACCCCGAACACAACAATAGCTCATTAGAATCACAGGATTCTGTCATCCTGTTACATTGTCCACGTCAGGTGTCTGCCTCTCCATACTCCGCACGCTATTCTGCTGATTCGCTTATTAGCGATAAGTCAAGCCAGTAACAAAGCAATGAGGCAGGGAAAAAAAGATAATCCAAAGTCATTCATTAACTAAATGAAAAGTGATCCAAAAGTGTGAAGGACATTTCCATTTTCTGTTCACATTTTCCTTCCAGCTCCAGCACTTATAAATGATTCAGTTAGTTAGCAGCTCGGGCTGAGTAATAAAAGACTGTTAATCTTTCTTCTCACAAGTCACAGTGTCCACCGTGAAACGTAGACTATGAAGATGAAGATCTATAATGAAAATAGAAGTAAAGGCAAAGGCAAAACTTTTTTTTTAATTAATTTTGGATACAGTCAGGGCCACTGATAAGGCAGTACAGCCAGCTCTACTGTACTGGGCCCGGGCCTCATCAGTTTAAAAGGGGGGCCCAGGCACCTGCTGACCAGGAGGGCCAGCTGTACTGTCTTATTGCAGACACCGATCCTCTTCAGTCTCCCACTTAGGGTTGCCACCTGTCCAGGATTCACCCGGAGAGTCCGGGTTTTGAATCATCTGTCAAGGTTTAATTTAATCAGACAGGGCTGTGGCTCCACAAGTAACCGAGATAGTCACACACAAATCTGTTGCTATAGAGGAGCTATGGGCAGCTGTCTGGGGGGCAGGATCAGCATCAATACTGGGCAGGGTGATGATGTCAGCAAAAGCAATTTGGCCACACCCACATTTTTCTGCGGCACGCGATGTGCACCCCATTATTACTCTCCTGGGGGCACCCAAAGTGTTCAGGTTTGGCTTGAAGAAAAGGTGGCAACCCTACTCCCACTGCAGCACTGCCAGCTTCTCCTCTAACTCCCTCTGGCTGCACTGCAAGGGGATTGGTTCTGGCACATGCGCCCCTTCCATCTACTGTTTGGGCCCCCCTGTGTGCCCCTTTCCCCCGCAGCTCCTCCGGCTTTAATACTCTCCCGCTGGCACACATGGGTGTCATTTACTGGCCCCATTCCTGTGTTTACTATGCTTCAGTTTGTGAATGAGCAGGAAGCAGGACTGAGCTGTCCCAACAGACCCCATCACTGTTTACGATCCTGAGCCATTTAGAAGGGCTCCTAAAAAATGCAACTGCTGTAATAGCAAAGTAATAACATGATTGGGAAGCCCACCTCCCGTCTGTAAGAGCCCCTTACAGGGTAAGTGGGAACAAGAGGCTAAAAGAAATAGTCTTGAAACAGATATAGAAATGTAGCACCCTCTAGTGTGTGCTAGATGTAGGATAGTTTTTTTTTTTGTAGTGTAGGTGTGTTAGCATAGGTCAATTTTGTTAGCTCGGGGCTAAATAAAAATAAAGTGATATTGCGCTGTTTCATATGTGTAGATATAAAAACCATACAATATACATCCAAAATTCAGAAAAATCACAAACAACAGTGATAATTGTGATGGTAAATGTGCAAATAAAGTGTTCAAAATAGACTTGAAATCTAAGTGTTCAAATATAATTAATAAATAGTCCTTTGATATAATAATAATCCCAAAGAGTCTTTCTGCTTCCACCAACACCTCAGTGCTCACTGAACTCTCACCTCATAGGTACATCACATGAGCCTTGGATCAACCTCCAATATGGATAAGCTGGTCCATCCCTTCAGAGACTCCTCCGCTTATCCTCAAATAGAGATCCAGACTCGCATATAAATATGAAGTAGACAAAAGAGCCTCCAATAGTGTAGTACCATTAAAAAAGACCATTTATTAAAGCAATAACTGCTTACATCTAAATTGAGCAAGCTGCACTCGAAAGGATAAAAACATTGGCGTTTTCCGCCTCTTATGTCACTTCCGGTCCGCTGTGTACTCCGGCCATGCCCTACGTGTTACGTCAAGTCACGTGACTTCTTCAGGGAAACTGGATTGGCTGTTCAAACAATCAATTTATATACTGGGGACAGCAAGTGTACCAAGCACCATTTTGTTGTAGATAGAGCTGGAAATAAAATTGCGGCCATTTTCCCTGTGTCTAATTTGATGGATATAGACAATAGAGGACCAAGTAAACAATTGCATGGCCATTTCCCTGAGGATTGTAGTAGGTCGGACATTTTTCCTAAGACATTACTTGTTTTAGCTCAGGGCTAAGCCTGAGCTGTGAATCCGGGTCAGTGTGCAGTGAGTCAGGGCTGGATGACAGCTCCTTTGGTGCCTCCCCTGGTCTAGAAGGTGGTAGAAACTTCTAGATTTAGTGGGTGGAGGTTAGGAGGAGCTGGTTGGAATATTTATGAGGGTCTCAGCCAATCTCCAGTAAAGGGCTGGCAGGGGGTGACCTTAAGCTGGGGCTCAGGTGCTGAAAGGATCCTGCCATAACACGGAGGAAGTCCATTCTGGAGACACAGGAGCAAGGAGAGAGGACAGCAGGAGCTGGTCAGCACTACTGGGAGATCTCCTGAGAGTCAGCCAGGTGGGCTGGTGAGTGTCAGTCTGGAGGACTGTGGTGGAGAAGTCAGCCTGGAGGGCTAGTAAAAGGGGCAGCTGCAGCCAGGTGGGTTTTCAGGTGATCCCAGGACCTAAAGAGGTGGTTCCAGAACAGCCCGCAGCAAAAGCCAGCAGGGAATAGGCAAGGGCTGGCATGAAAACAGTTAACAGTCCATTTTTTGTTCTGGCCGTTTAAGAATAGGGGTGGGGCTTGCGGTAGAGAAAGGGAGGTTCAGCCCTCCCCAGCGTCAGTTCGTCTGGAGCAAAGTTTAGTGCGGCCAGACATGGAGGAGCTCCTGCAAAATATCAGGGCGGCGGCGGCGGCAAACGGGGAGGCCTGGATGCGGGCCCAGGTAGACAGGGTGTTAGGGGGTGATGGAGGGGGGACCTGTGGACATCGGCCGGGCGCGGCACTCCTGCCCGCCGGAGCGGTACTCCCCGGAGGACTACAGGGCCGCAGGTGGCCTGGGGGATGGATTGATTGTGAATGGCGGCGAACCGCCAGCCAAGCGGCCGGCGAGGGGGGGGGGGCGGCAAAGCGGTGTCACCATCCATGGCTGGGGGGAGCGGGGGGGGGCCCAACAAGCGGTGCAACGGCCCAGGCACCACGCGGAGCTCCACACAGGCCTCAGGCCTACCTCATGCGGCGGGGGCGGTGCCTCAGAACGGCGGTCTCGGAGTGAGGGGGCAAAGAGGAAGGGGGGTATGGGGGGGCCCACACAACGTCCGAGGGCATGAGCAGGAGGAATACATCTGGGGGGACCCAGGCACAGACCCAGGGTGGCGGCCCGCCAGCTGGGGGGGACAGGAAGACCGGCCGGAACAAGAGGGGAGCACCGGGGGGGGGGTCCCGGGTAGAGGATGGGGCCCAGAAAGACTCCCAAGGGGGCGGTCCGCCTACTGGGGGAAGAAGGACAAATGTGACGGGTGGCGGTCGGCCCAGTCAGAGGGCTGCGGCGCTCAGGGCCAGTGCGAACAGGCCCAGGGACAACGTTGGCAGCCAGGGGGACGGAGGCGATCCGCCTGCCCAGGCACAGGAAAGAGGGAGGAGCCATTCGGTCAGCGACCAGGAAAAGCATCCAGCTGGGGCCAGGGGCGTTCAGCCCAGGCCCGGGATGTCAGCTCAGGGTTACAGAGGCGAGCGGCCTAACCCCAGGACAGCAACACAGGGTTACAGAGGCGTGCGGCCTAACCCCAGGACAGTGGCACAGGACGCAGCAGGGATCGGCGACAAGGGCCCAAAGAAGTGCACTGCAAAGTCGGCGGAGGGGAGGAGAAGGAGCCAGCGGGAGCGGAGCTCGTCTGCATCCGGGGGCAAATCCTCTGGAGGGCAGGCTATGTCCACAGCGAGCGAGGTCGCGGAATTGTCGGAGGGCGAGCTGGCTGGATCCGAGGACGAGGTCGTTGAAGGACGGTCGGCGACGGTGGATGCAGGACCTTCGGCTGGTGCGATCGCTTCCAGGCAGCCCGGTAAGTCATGCTCTTGTCATGGGTTTGGAAGAGGTGTTAGGGGGAATGGGGCAGCCGCGTGGGACGGGGAGGGGGGTGCCGGGAGGGTGGTGCCTTGCTGGGGAACAGGGTTCCCGAGCCCTTACCTGGGGACGGGGGCCTCAGGGGCTTCCTGGAGGGCCTGAAGGAGCTGGGGGGCAGGTTTGAGCCTACACCAGCGGGCCCCCCGGGGCCGGCCAGGGCCTGGGTTCCACAAGGGGAGGTTAGCTGGGTGGGGTGGGCGGTACAAGGTACAGGGGGGGAGGGAGCGTCAGTAAAGGTCGGGGAAGCGGTGGTGGCGGATCCGCCCGCGGTGCCTCAGGGGGGGGGGGGTGAGGCGGATCTCGGGGGACTTGGTGGTGGCGGTTTCGCCCGCAGTGTCCCCGGCGGCTGAGGGGGAAAAGGGGGGGATAAACCCAAAAAACAAGACATCGGGAGGCTGGCAGATTCAGCACATTGCGAGGTGTATGTGTGTTTCGAAGGGCCGCTGGGGGCCCACTTGAAACAAGAGGTCAGGGAAAAAATTTGGAAAGGGGAGTATGTGGAGATATTTTCATTCCTTCCCCTGGAAAAATGTAATTTGGATCGTGTGAAGCCAGAGGATACCAAGAAGGAAGACGAGGAGAAAAGGAGATACAGATTGATACCACGCACTTTCCAGAATTGGCTACAGGCATTCGCCATTCTGGCAAGTGTGATCGGTGAAAAAGAGCCTGAGCATTGCTCTGCACTTTTTTGTTACCTTGACGCCATAGGGGAGGCGCACCGGACCTACGGGGGACTGTCCTGGCTTAGGTATGATGAGCAGTTTCGGCAAAGGAGGGCAGTGAGAACAGCTCTTTGTTGGGATCACAAAGACATCAGTCTTTGGATGCATTTAATGTCATCGGCAAAGACAACTGGGCAGTTTTTTCAGGGGGGGGCGGTGGATCTGGGGCTTCAGGTCAATTGGCCGCAAAAAAGAAAGGAGTATGCTGGCAATACAACGAAGGAAGTTGTAAGTTCGGCAACGGCTGTAAATACAAGCACGAGTGCTCAGGGTGCGGAGGCACGCACCCAGGATCTCGATGCTTCAAGCAGGGAAAAGGCAAGGCCAGCGAGTCCACTAGCAAAGGGGAGGACGCCGGTGAGGGTGGAAAGAATGCGCCATTTTCTAGATAGATACCCGGATGGGGCGGCGGCGCAGTTACTTAGGCAGGGTTTTTCGGAGGGTTTCAGGATTCCTGACACATTGGGCATACCTCCTCCAATTGCGGACAATTTGCGGTCCGCTTTGAAACATCAGGGGGTGGTGTCGGACAAATTACACAAGGAGGTAGCTCTGGGCAGGATGGCGGGCCCCTTCCCCGATAAACCCATTCCGGAACTGGTGGTTTCTCCATTGGGGGTTGTCCCCAAGAAGGAACCGAACAAATTCCGGCTCATTCACCACCTGTCTTATCCAAAAGGGGGGTCGGTGAATGATGCCATTGATCCCGAAGTTTGTGCGGTCTCGTACACATCTTTCGATGCGGCGGTTTTTTGGGTACGAAAGTACGGCAGGGGGGCACAAATGGCGAAAACAGACATTGAGGCGGCGTTCAGGTTGCTACCCGTTCACCCTGATAGCTTTTATCTATTGGGTTGCAGGTGGCTAGGGGAGTATTATGTCAATAAGTGTCTGCTCCATCTCGTGTGCTTTTTTCGAATGCTTCAGCTCATTTGTGGAATGGGTGGTGAGGGACGTCACAGGGCTGAATTCGGTGATCCATTATTTGGACGACTTCCTGTGTGTGGGGCCACCCGCATCGAATGTTTGCGCGGTGCTCCTGACAACGCTGGAAAGGGTGGCGGGGGATTTCGGCATTCCTCTTGCTCCGGACAAGACGGAAGGGCCCAGGACGACCATCAGTTTTCTGGGGATTGTCCTTGATTCCGTGGCTATGGAATGTAGGTTGCCAGAAGGAAAGTTAGATGCGCTGAAGGTGGAAGTTAGGGCGATGGTGGGTCGGCGAAAAGTTCAGCTTAGGGCTTTGCAATCGGTTCTGGGCAAACTCAATTTTGCATGTAGGATCATACCTATGGGCAGGATCTTCAGCAGAAGGTTAGCGGCAAGCACGGGGGGGGGGTGGAATCGCCCAGGCATTATGTGACACTTTCAAGGGAACACAAGGATGACCTGAGGATGTGGCATGTGTTTTTGGACAATTTCAACGGCAGAGCATTGTGGATGACCGGGCCGGTGAGTAATTTCGACCTGGAATTGTTCACAGACGCGGCAGGTTCGTGGGTTACGGGGCCTTCTTTCAGGGGCGCTGGAGTGCCGGCCCTTGGCATGACAGCTGGGAGCGGGAGGGGCTCCTCAAGAACATGCTTTTGCTGGAGTTGTTTCCTGTAGTGCTGCCAGATGAATTGCGGGGGGAATGCTTCCGGGATCTGAAGGTTCGTTTCCACATTGACAACTTGGGGGTAGTACAGGTGATTAACAAAGTGTCAGCGGCGTCTCCGCCGGTGGTGCGTTTGTTGAGACACCTGGTGCTTCGGTGCATGCAGCAAAATATCTTTATTCATGCAGTGCACTTACCAGGACTCGACAACGTGATTGCTGATGCTCTCTCTCGCTTTCAGTGGGAACGATTTCGGGAGCTGGCTCCGGAGGCAGAACGTTGTGGGGTCCCGTGTCCATTGGCACTGTGGAGGATAGCCCTGGACGGGTAGCAGATTGGATCCGGCAATCAGTGAGCGAAGGTACATGGAGCGCGTACAGGAAAGTATGGGAGGAATGGGTTGCTTTTTAATCGCAGGCCACGGAGGGCGAGGGGGAGCTCCGTTTACTCTTTATTTATTTTGTCGCCAGGCACATGGAAAATGGTATTTCCGTGTCGAGGCTGGGGAAGGTGATGGTAGCCATGGCCTTTTGGTTCAAGCTCGGGGGTGGGAAGGATTGGACCAAAGAGTTTTGGGCCCGGCAGGCGGTGAAGGGTTACCGAAAGGGGAAGAGGGTCCGGGACGAGAGGAGGCCGGTTCCGTTCGAACTTTTGGGCAGGCTGGTGGACAGCTTGTCTGGGGTTTGCGTATCCGATTATGAAGTGGGGCTTTTCCACACGGCCTTCGTGTTGGCATTTTTTGGAGCTTTTCGGATAGGGGAGCTGGTGAGTTCGTCAAAAACAAAAGGGGATGGTTTAGCTGTGGGCGATGTGCATTGCGGTACAGATAGGGTGGCATTTCACGTGAGGAAATCAAAGACGGATCAGGAAGGTCGAGGCAAGGAAGTGGTGGTATTCGCCATTCCAGACGCCAAGCTTTGCCCCGTATTGGTCACGACTGTTTATCTGGGACAGAGGCCGGCTGTCGCGGGTCCTCTCTTAATTCATTGCAACGGGGAGGCGCTGTCGCGTTTCCAGTTCATTGGGGTATTTAAAAAGTGTTTGGCTCATCTGGATCTCGGGGGACAGAAGTACTCGTCGCATTCATTTAGGATAGGTGCGGCGACCGAGGCAGTTCGGTGGGGTTTGGATGAGGAGGCGGTTAAAAAGATTGGACGGTGGGAATCCAGTCGATTTAGGTCATATGTGAGTCTGGATTTGGTGGGTGATAAGTTTGTGTAAGTTATGTGCCGGCATGGGTTCGTGTGGTGCACTATGGTGAAGTTCAACTGGGGTTTTTGTGTTTTTCTTCTTTTTCAGACACAGCTCCGAGCCTCGTATGGATTATGGGGCATTCCTATGTATGCTGGGGAGCCAGGAGGGGTGATGCCAGGCCAGACGGGAGACAGCTGGGGTTTTCCAGGAGGGAGGCTTATATAAAATGGCTAGGTTTCCCAGGGATGCTTTGGAACCGCCTGGTACCGGAAGCGCACAAATTTGCGCGATGGGACAGGCCTCCTGAGGTCTTAGTTATCCACGTGGGGGGTAATGACCTTGGTCTAAGGACAAAATTGGACTTAACCAGGGATATTAAATATGATTTTTGACGACTACAGGCGGCTTTCCCAAAAACGGTCATTGTGTGGTCAGACATGATAGCTCGGACTTCCTGGCGGTTTGCCAGGTCTGTCGAGCTTATCAATAAAGCCAGAAAAAAAAAAAGTGAACCAGGAGGCCAGCAGGTTTTTTGTTAAACATGGAGGCCTCGCGATTAGGCACAGGGAGTTGGAGGTAGATACGTGGCGGTACCTTAAGGCGGATGGGGTGCACCTGAATGAAGTGGGCACAGACATCTGGGCCGTAGGAATTCAGGATGGGATAGAGAGAGCGCTGAGGGTGTGGAGGTGCGCTCAAGGTTAAGGTTTTAACCTTGTTTGCTGTGGCGGATGTTGGCTGACGCAGGTAGAGAGAAGATACCCCCTCCCCACAGAGAATTTGATGCGGGACCCATTGGAGATATGGGCCTGTTTTGTTAATATTCCTTATAGGAGATGTAGGGAATATGGTGGATGACTGCACTGCGGGAATAGTTTTGTCTCTGAGCTAGCATGTCAGGTTGAGGCCTAGTTTACAGTTGATGGGACAGCAGTGCACGATGTTTTGTTTATGGTAAAATGGGTGGGGGGGTAAGGTCCTCCTGCAGACCAATGCCACGCTTTATTAATATGTTTGTTTATTGGTTTATTTGTTTATGGTATTTTGTTTATTTTGTTTATTAAATAAAGGGGCTGCTACGGCCCATTAACACTCCAGCTACGGTGTGGTCTCCATTATTGGGAAGTTAAAGGTGGGAGTGTTACAGCCGGGTAGCATTAAAATGAGGTAGGTTATACTTGTTCATGGATCAGTATCCACAGGAGGAAGAGTACAAGCTGGACAATGTAATCTTTTTGCTACACAACCAAAGGGCCTCCGGTTCCTGCCGGTAATGGGCCATTGCATTTAATCTGACCAAATGACTGTCAGATCTTTACATGGTGATCCAGTTGGGGTTCTGCAAGAAAATGTGTGCTGGAGGAAGAAGTGTAGCTGTGTATAGAGACCGTATATAGGAAGAGTTTCCCTGAAGTTCTGCTAAAGTTACATTGGCATCCCATAACCTCCCATCCCTATCCAAGTTATTACCCTCAATAAATAACAAAAAACAAAGTCACAGACTGTTCTCTGTCTGTGGAGTGCATGTGAAAATTTGGTGTGAGCAGTGAGCTGCAAGTGTGCAGCTCATTGTACATGAGCGGACAGGCAGGTAGGTAATTTTAATGCAAGAGAGACAAAACATTTCTCTTCTGCATTAAAAATCCTGCCTGTTCGCCCATTTTTATTTATTACCTGAAGTTCCACTTTAAGGCCCACCTGCCATGCTGACACATATGTGCGTTAAGCTGGTGGGAAGAGGGTTAAATAAACATGCACTGAGCAAATAACATAATTTCGTAATTATCTGAGAGAATGAAGGACTTAATTCTCCCGCTCTACAAGACTCTGGTCCAGCCGCACCTAGAGTATGCTGTTCAGTTGTTCTCAGGAAGGATGTACTGGAAATGGAGCGAGTACAAAGAAGGGCAAGAAAGCTAATAAAGGGTCTGGAAGATATTAGTTATGAGGAAAGGTTGCGAGAACTGAACTTATTCTCTCTGGAGAAGAGATGCTTGAGAGGGGATATGATTTCAATTTACAAATACCGTACTGGTGACCCCACAATAGGGATAAAACTTTTTTGCGAAAGGGAGTTTAACAAGACACGTGGTCACTCATTAAAATGAGAAGAAAAGAGGTTTAACATTAAACTACATAGAGGGTTCTTTACTGTAAGAGCGGCAAGGATGTGGAATTCCCTTGCACAGGCAGTGGTCTCAGCAGAAGGCATCAATAGTTTCAAGAAACTATTAGATAAGCACCTGAACGACCGCAACATACAGAGATATACAATGTATTACTGACATATAATCACACACATAGGTTGGACTTGATGGACTTGTGTCTTTTGTCGACCTCACCTACTATGTAACTATGTATAAGTCAGGAGGAACTTCTCCTAATGCCTACAGCTATAGAGGTCAGTGAGAACTTGTTTTAAAGCTTATTTACTGCTTGTTAACTATATGTAAATAATTGAATGTGCATAATCCGGCCACAGGTTTACTTTAAAGAGACACTCGGGTTGATTTACAAAAACTGGTGTAGCTGTGTATGGTAGCCAATCAGCCTGTAACTTTAGCTTGTTCAAATAAGCTTTGACAAAAAAACAAAAAAACAAAACTGGAAGCGGATTGGTTTCTTTAGACAGCTGCATCAGATTTTGCACTCTCCAGTTTTAGTAAATCAACCACATTGTCCCCTTGCCAATTCAGGTCAAAGTGCTGCAAAAGGCCACCCCTGACCACTTTGTACTCACCTCTGCTGCTCTTTCTTCTGTAGCCCGTACTGCAAAATACCCTGGGTGGGGAATCCCAGTTTAACTGCGGCTCCTTAGGAGGTGCGCTACAGAAAGAAGACTCACAAAGGTGCCTGCACAAAGTCTTAAATCCCTAGCACAGTACCCTGTGAGAATGAATAAATCAAAGAGTCTCTTATGCAAACACTGACTTCCTGAAGTCAGAGCTCTGACACACCCACTTCCTACTCGTGCATTATGCTATTAGACCATTATGCCCCGTAAACACAATCTGACTTTCCGACAACAAAACCGTGGATTTTTGTTCGAAGGTTGTTGGCTCCAACTTGTCTTGCATACACACAGTCACAGAAATGTTGGCCAACAATTACGAACGTAGTGACATACTAGACGTACTACGTGGTTTTTCAGCTCTTTAGCGCCATTTTTTGAGCTCCTTCTGCTAATTTCATGTTAGTAGAAGTTTGGTGAGTGTTGATTCACATTTTTCTTTTTTCGTTTTTCAGCGCTATTATTATTATTCTTGATATCACTTGAAAAAAAAAAAGCCTTTGGAAATTTGTTTGCAATAACTTCATCAGTATCACCAGCAAAGCAGCTTCATTATTATCCCATTAAAGAAGAAGAGAATTGTGCGCTGCATTTGGAGATTTCATAGTTTACAAGACCGGCTGCTTCTGCTTCTGAGCATGCGTGGACTTTTGTCCGACGGACTTGTGTACACACGATCGGACAATCCGACAACAAACATTTGTTGGTGGAAAATTTGAGAACCTGCTAGCCAAAATGTCTGATGGAGCATACACACGCAGGGCCGGATTTCCCACAAGGCCACCAAGGCCAGGCCTCGGGCGGCAGTGGTGCAGGAGCAGCGCCACTCCTGCAGCGACTTCTCGGCTTTCGTGGCCGCCCCCCCGCCAGGGTCGCAAATCAGCGCTGAAAATCCCCACTGTCTGTCACAGACAGCCGGCATGAGCAGCACGCACACGCAGTGCCAGTGCTGATTTTTATTTGATCAAGGAGCGGGCCGTGGGTGGGTGGGGCCTTGAGCTCCACTGATGCTCTGGCCCCGCCCCTTGCTATGCTGCCTGCAAGCAAGCGTGATCGGACTTGGAGGAACAGAGGCCTAGGAGGAGTCTGACCGTGGCGCGGAGTGGAGTGGGGTCAAGTGAAACTAGCAGCAGCAGCAGTGTGGAGGAATTGATCAGATTCGGAGCTGAGCTGGCCAGGAGGACAAGGTAGGTCTTCTTTATCCTCCCCTGGCTCCCTTACCCCATGTGTAGAACTGGAAAAGTAGAAAGTTTTAAAATGTAATGGGCACACTGGCTGCATTTGATGGGTACACTGGTAGCATATGATGGGCACACTGGCAGCGTTTGATGGCAGTGTGGCAGCATTTGATGGGCACAGTGCCATTCTTTAATGGGCACAGTGGCAGCATTTGGCACAGTGGCAGCATTTGAGGGCACAGTGGCAGTGTTTGATAGCACAGTGGCAGCATTTGAGGGCACAGTGGCAGCGTTTGATGGGCACAGTGGCAGCGTTTGGGCACAGTGGCAGCGTTTGATGGCACAGTGGCAGCGTTTAATGATTTACGATCATCTTTGGGTCAAGAAAGACTGAACAGTTTAGCTTTACTTGCCATTGAGTCAGAACTTTTAAATACTTTGTCCTACGAAGATATTATGGATGAGTTTGCCAAAAGAAAAGTTAGAACTAAAAAATTGTAGGGCGTTTCTTACTGCTATAATTTTTAAAAGGCATTTTCTGCATTACAGAGTATTTTCAGTCTGTACAATTAAAGCCAGTTATTTTCAGTGTTCTCGTGTGTGGAGATATGTTTTTAATCGATATTTTGTAGCAGTCATCATAAAGGATGAGAATGGTGTTGTGTGTGTGTGGGGGGGGCGCATTGAAGGACCAGGCCTTGGGGCGGGAAAGGGAGTAAATCCGGGCCTGTACACACGGTTGGACTTTCTGCCAACAAGCTCACATCCAACATCTGTTGTCGGAAAATCCGATCGTGTGTACGGGGCATAACAGTGATCAGCAGCCTAAATGAGCATTCACAGGAGGAGGTGGGTCAGATCTAATTTTTGGCTACAGGAGAACAATAGCACCAAGATGTAACAAAGAATGACAAACGGGGCTTTATTAAAATAAAAGGCAATTATTTATGATCTGCAGTGCTTTAATAAACTGAAGGCCATTCGGTTAGGATTTGTACTTTAAATGACAGTTTCTTACAAAGAATTTTTTAAGCTTGTATTGATCTCTTCCAGTTTGTTAAAAAAAAAGCAAAAATTCTCTAAAGTAAATCTCTTTCTTTCATTTATTTATTTTTTTTATAAAAGAAAAATGGAACTACAAAGTGACCAAAATTAATGAGGCCAAACAATTATTTTGTTGCAGCTGTTACAAGTATGTCCGCTGTTTATTTGGCTTTGATGGCAAGCTATCAATCATGCATGAGACCCGCGGAATGTTCATTGATACGGTGTCAGTCACTGGCTGACCCCGTCCCTGCATCGCGCCACCGGGCACTGGAAAAATACTCAGCGGGATTGAGTTAATGTAAGCTTTCAAGTTCTGCCAAAATCAAGATTTCAGTGAAACCTTTTTTTTTTTTTGCAAGCTGCGTTTGCTTTGTAATTTTGTCACTAAGAGTTTTTCAGGAAAATACAGAAAAAAAAAAAAACAGTATATGGTCTTCTCATATCTTCATCATCAAAAAATATTGTTGGGTTCCTTGCAGCGCTGTGATCCAGGGTTAATTTCAAACTATCTGCATCTGTTCCTTCATTTTCAGCTTACTGGTGGGAAGCAACATAAAATGTCAGAACACAAATTCTCAGCATGAATAAAGTGGAACTAAACTCTCTCATTCAACATTAACTATTTTTAATTCTTATGCTGCTAGCATTAGTAAATAGATAAGAAAGTATATATTATTTACTATCCAGCGCTGCCCAGCACCGCCCTCTCCTATCCATGCGTCCGACTCCTTGCAGGACACCGGACTCATGAATTCCAATGGAGGGGGTGTTTTTTTGAAGCACATGATTACAACCAGAGGCTCTAATAGGCTTCAAAATAGGGTGGACTCGGGGCGCAGAGCACTGCACTCTGAGCCCAACCAGATGTGTTACATAGCAAATTAATATTCGCTATTGTAACACTGGCCAATCAGGAAGCGGTTCTGAGACCCGTCACATGATTGGCTAAATGGCGGCACAGTGATGTAGTGGCTAGCACTCTTACCTAGCAGTAAGAAGGGTCGCTGGTTCGAATCCCAACCACGACACTACCTGCCTGGAGTTTGCATGTTCTCCCTGTGCCCGCGTGGGTTTCCTCCGGATACTGCGGTTTTCTCCCACAATCCAAAGACATGCAGGTAGGTTAATTGGCTTTTGTCCAAAAATTGGCCCTAGTATATTAATGGGGACCTTGGATTGTGGGCTCCTTGAGGGTAGGGACCGATGTGAGTGTGCAATGTACAAGGATAGGGACAATTGTAGACACTCACTCAGGTTGAACTGGATGGACTGGTGTTTTTATTCAACCTTACTAACTATGAAAACTATAACTATGAAAACTATGAAATGTGGCCTAGGTGGAGGGGAGGGGAGAGGAGACGCAGGGGAAGCTTGCGGGCCGGCTGTCGGTCGCCCAGAGGGAAGCTAGGCTGGACGCTGGGAGGGGGAGGGAGGAGACGCGCCACTGGAGGAGACGCACCGGTCGCCCAGAGGGAAGCTAGGCTGGCCGCTGGGAGGAGGAGAGAGGAGACCCCCCCCCCCCCCCAAAAAAAAATATACCACTAGCCACCACTGTTTACTTGTTTTAAACTCTTTTTTACATTTCTTCAGCTGATTCCTTTTTTCTGGCTTAGACCAACATGATGCCTAGGTTTAGGGTTAGTGTACACAGGCTTCAATGCCCAGAAACACTTTCTGCTGCTTATGAGTGCTTTTGTGTTTTATAACAATCTAGGGCACATATGAGACATGTTAAATGTGCATTTACATTGTATGGAGGAACAAAGACAGAGCAACAATTTGCATAGCAAAAGCAACAATACATACAACTTAAAGTGTTTCTGCACCCAGGACCCTTCACTCACTATATTTGGTCTCCCACAGTACACAGAGCATGGAAATACAATTATTTTAGTAAATATAAACTGCTAAATACCTTTTCACAGCAGCAGTATATAGCAGTCTTGTGACTTCAATCAGTGTCTGGTTAAAGCTTGTAGGAGGTGTTTTCATTCTCCTCTGACTGTCCTAGGAGGCTGCATGACCCCTAACCCTCTGTCTGGACAGTGCTGATTGGCCCTGTGCCAATTACATGCACCCTCTAAAAAAAAAGCAACACACACCAAACTGAGCATGTGCAGAGTGCCCACAAGGCTCTGTTCTATCAAGAGATGGATTGGGGACTGTAAAAGAAGGGGAGGATCAGAGAAGACAGAATCAAACAGCCTTTTTACACAATGCAGAGGATTAACCCCTTAGGTTCCACAGTGAATATAACAATCGTGCTTTACTGCATATACAGACTGATTTTACTATTGTGGCTTTAGTAACACTTTAACACAGTTCCATAAGATTCAACTCATACAATGCATGCACATAGCTAGGAACTCTCCAACTTTTTCCATGGAATTGGCCCAACACTTCAAGGGTTAAATGTTCCTTTAGATTTAGGGGACCACAAAAAGCCTCTTCTCCACTATGATCCAGTGGTCGCAGGTCCTCTGATGTCATCAAGTACAGTGCAGAACCCATAACCCCTCAGTGAGCGTGAGGAAATCAACGGACAGTCCACTGCCAGAGCGCAGAGGACTAGAAGAGAGCACCAACTACCAGAGGAGTGGAAGATCGGGTAGGTAAAAGGGCTTTTTGTGGCCTCCTAGACATAAACCAGCGTTTAACCCTTGCAGGATGGGGTCAGTTCCACTACAGGGGGGTGTTTTTTTCTCTCCCCAGAGATGGGCTTTAAGGGGCGTGAGAAGCAGTTCAGTGGGCTTCAGTTATTGTCACTGCTATTGCCACTGTTAGGCCCCTTTCAGACATAAATGTCCATTTTGACGGACTCCGCTTGCTCAGCAGGGATCGATACGTTGATCCCTGCTGAGCCGGCGGATGACAAGTCCATCTCTGCATACTGTGCAGAGGTGGACCTGTCAGAGCCCTGCTCTCCTTTATGGGGGAATCGGATGAAAATGGACCGCTTGTTCGTTTTCATCCGATCCACCAGACGGATGGAAAAAAGGGTTTCCATCCATCTGCATTTAGCGGATCGGAGCGGATCGGATGTCAGCGGACATGTCCCTGCTGACATCCGTCGCTCCATAGAGGTGACCGTTCAGGTCCACCTGAAAAACTGACAGGTGGACCTGAACACTGGTATGTGTGAAAGGGGCCTTATTGTCATTGCCTGCATATTGTCACAAATACCCCCTTGTTGGCTGTATATTTTAAAAATTGCCCATTTGTTGCCTGTACATTGACACAATTGCACAGTTGTTGCCTGTACATTGTCACAGTTGCACATTTGTTGCCTGTACATTGTCACAGTTGCCCATTTGCTACCTGTACATTGTCACAGTTGCCCATTTGTTGCCTGTACATTGTCACAATTACTCATTTGTTGCCTGTACATTGTCACAGTTACTCATTTGTTGCCTGTACATTGTCACAGTTACTCATTTGTTGCCTGTACATTGTCACAGTTGCCCATTTGTTGCCTGTACATTGTCACAGCTGCCCATTTGTTGCCTGTACATTGTCACAGTTGCCCATTTGTTGCCTGTACATTGTCACAATTTCCCAGTTGCTGCCTGCATATTGTAATAATTGCCTACTTTTTGCCCAGGTATTTCAATGGCTGCCCATTTGTTGCTTGTGTATTGTAATTAATGACCATCTATAGGCAATGCATTGTCAGAGTTGATTTTTTTTTGGACCATATTACTATGCTGAACTGCCCTTTAGCAGAACAGATGCACAGCAGTGCCATTAATTGGTAATGGCACCACCCATGCATCTGCTAATGCTTGCATTTTTGAGCACGCTAAACCGCATTCAGCACCACGGGGCTTGGATGTGTCACATTTTTGGAAAAGAGTCAGGGACTTCTTTTCTGCATTTCTTGTATTGAAATGAATGGGCATCCCTACACATGACATGTGGGAATGTGGGCGCAATCAGTCAGTACATCAGTACATAAAAATTTTTTAGGGGCAACACAGTTCAACACTACACTACAGTATGCATATCATTAGCTGTTTCAGCGGAATGGTCCTGTAATGTGGAATTATTTTATTTTTTTTCTATTTAGAGCAGGAAATTCTCTTAAACTTGATTTGGGGAATTTAATCTAACTGCACAGCCATGCAATTTGCTGCTAATCTACTTTAGCCAATATAGTCGTCTCAATTGTTGCTATAAAAAAATAAAAAAAAAGGCTCGTTGTCTACAGAGAGCAGGTACTGTATCTCCTCCACAATGTCCCTCTATTATATAAGTAATATTCCTTCATTTAACATTATTATAAGAAGTTTAAAGCCATAGTCCATCTTTTTTTTTGTTGCCTTGAATGCAGCAAAGGTTTGCAGAATTCTAAAGGACTCTATGGTAGCCTAGTTGCTTAATGCTTTGTATTAATAAATGTATTTTTGCATAGAAAATTTTTTTTTTTATAAACAAAACTCCTGTACTTTCTTAAATTATCTTTAATCTGTCCGAGACCAGGAGGCATTAAAGCCTGGGTACTCAGAAAAAAAGTTAGCTTCAGTATTTATCTGTTAAAAGCCAAATTCTAGGCAGATATAAGGCCCCTTTCACACTGGGGCGGTGAGCCGCGGTGACGGTAAAGCAGCGCTATATTTAGCGCTGCTTTACCGTCGTTTTCACCGCGGTTTTCGGCCGCTCGCGGTGCGGTTTTACCCCCCGCGAGCGGCCGAAAAAGGGTTAAAACACCCCCCGCAGAGCGCCGCTGTAGCCGCGGTATTGCCGCGGTAACCGCGGTATTGCCGTGGTTTTACCGCGGTCTCCCATTGTAATCAATGGGAAGGAGCGGTATAGGATCGGTGAACACACCGCTCCTATCCCGCTCCAAAGATGCTGCTAGCAGGACTTTTTTTGGCATCCTGCTAGCGCACCGCTCCAGTGTGAAAGCCCGCCGGCTTTCACACTGGAGTTAAAGGGGCAGGATTTTTTCATGCGGTGAACAGGCGCTATTTTTAGCGCTGCACCGCATGAAAAACGCCCCGGTGTGAAAGGGGCCTAAAGGACACAAAATAATGCAGCTCTGCATTCATGAATACATAATAAAAAAATATATATTTTCTGGATTGTGGAAGGAAGAAGCAGCATGCTATAATTTATGCAAATGAGTCACGTGACCATGTTATCAGTAACCACTTATGGAACGCCTTGCGCCGATATATGTGGGCAGAATGGCACGGCTGGGCGAAAGGACGTACCTGTACGTCCTCCTTTAAGTGCCTAGCTGTGGGTCGCGTGCGCGCCGCCGGCAGCACGCTCGCGACCCGGTCCTGAGCTCCGTGACCGTGGCCGCAGGACCAGTGGACCCGATCGCCGCTGGTGTCCTGCGATCGGGTCACAGAGCTGAAGAACGAGAAAAGGTCTGTGTAAACAAACCTCTCCCCCTGCTTCCTACTGAGCCTGTCACTGATCACCTGTTCCCTGTTATAGGGAAAGACGATCAGTGATGTCAGACGCCAAGCCACGCCCCCCCCTACAGTTAAAAAAAACACACATACACTTAACCCCTCTCCGCCCCCTAGTGGTTAACTCCTTCACTGCCAGTGTCATTTACACAGGAATCAGTGCATTTAAATAGCACTGATTGCTGTATAAATGACAATGGTGTCAAAAATGTCCGATGTATCCGCCATAATGTTGCAGTCACAATAAAAATCGCTGATCATCGCCATTACTAGTAAAAAAAAAAATAATAATAAAAATGCTATAAATCTATCCCCTATTTTGTAGACGCTGTAGCGTTTGCATCGGCACCCCCACAGTGCAGCGGAATCGTGCCGACCTGCCGCAGTATAATGGCGGCGGCTGGTTGGCAAGCTGTTAAAATTATGCAATTTTTTCCTAAAATGGTACATTTTATCAGATTAAACATTTAATATGTTTACTATTTTCTATAGTGAATAAAATATATGTTTATAAGATTTTCAAATCATTGCATTCTGTTTTTATGTAGATTTTACACAGCATCCCAACTTTTTTGTAATAGATGTAGGAATAGATGTAGGAATTTTGTTGTCAGCCCAAACACAGAATTACAGTCCGTAAACACGATCCGATAATCTGATGACAGATCATCCATTTTTCTTTGCATGCTAGTCGCAAATTGAAATTGAAGACTTTACTATAACTACGAAATTTCCCGTACCACAGAATAAAAAATTGAAAGTGATGTCATGTGTTGTAGTGTATTTGTATTGTATTTTCAGATGACAACTGTACTGATTAAATGAAAATCGTACAATCTGGTATCGTACAAGATACATTTTCGCGCTTCTCCGATCAGATAATATGGGATGAACTGTCAAGATCGGCTATAGAAAGCTGTGTACTAACGGTCAGATTATTGTATGATCGATTTGCAGTCTTTATTTTTCGTACAATTTTCGGATCGTGTGTACGGGCCATGGGGTGTTCACTGGAATTCTGTATTTGTTTGCACTTGAAATATTTTAGCAAAATAAAACTTGGGGAAATATGCATGTATATCAGAGCTGTACTAAATATGTTTTTTCCGATACTGTGGGACTTTTTAGGCTCAAATGTAAAATGAGTACATTAACCAATTGCCGCCTGCCATATAGCAAAATGACGTCGGCAAAGTGGTTTCGATATCCTGACCAGACATCATATGACATCGCCAGGATATCAAGCCGCTGCACGCCTCCGGGGGCACGCATCGCGGCGATCGTTGTTGCGGTGTGTCAGTCTGAGACACCGCAACTCCGATCTAGGTAAAGAGTCTCTGACCGAGACTCTTTACCACATGATCAGCCATGTCCAATCATGGATGATCACAGTGTAAACAGGAAGAGCTGTTGATTGGCTTTTCCTCACTTGCATCTGTCAGACGTGAGTAGAGGAGAGCCGATCGGCTGTTCTCTTGACAGGGGGGGGGGGTCTGTGCTGATTATCAGCACAGCCCCCCCCCCCCCACCGAGGATGCCCACACTGGACCACCAGGAATGTCACCACCAGGTATGCCACCCTAGACCACCAGGGATGCCAATCAGTGCCCACAATGGATGCCAATCAGTGCCCACAATGGGCATCACTGATTGGCAGGCATTATTGTTGGTACTGATGGATTAGCATCCATCAGTACCATCTATTAGTGTACATTAGTGCCACCTATCAGTGTCCATCCATGCCCATATGTGCCACCTATCAGTGCTTATCTGTGCTGCCTATCGGTGCCCATCCATGCCGCCTATCAGTGCCCATCCGTGCCGCCTATCAGTGCCCATCCGTGCCGCCTATCAGTGCCCATCAGTGCCACCTATGTGTACCCATTAGTGCTGCATATCAGTGTGACCTATCAGTGCCGCCTATCAGTGCTGCATATTATTATTATTATACACGATTTATATGGCGCTAACAGTTTACGCAGCGCTTTACAATGTATAGGGGTGACAACACAATTACAGTACAGTTCAATACAAAAGGTACAGGAGGGCCCTGCTGGTAGAGCTTACATTCTAAAGGGAGGGGGTGGTGGTACAAAAGGATATAGCTGCAGAGAATGATTTGATGGGGGTGGCATATTAGTGCCCATCATCAGTGCCCATCAGTGCCACCTCATTGGTGCCATCTCATCGGTGCCCATCAGTGCGCATAAGTGCAGCCCCATCAGTGCCCATCAGTGAATGAGAAAACGTACTTATTTACAAAGTTTTGTAACAGTAACATTTTTTTTTCCAAATTTTCGGTCTTTTTTTTCATTTGTTTAGCAGAAAATAAAAATTCCAGAGATGATCAAATACCACCAAAAGCAACCTCTATTTGTGTGGGAACAAAATGGCCGCGCAATTGTCATTCAAAGTCGACAGCGCTGAAAGCTAAAAATTGGTCTGGGCAGGAAGGTGTATAAATGCCCTGTATTGAAATGGTTAACAAAGTATAAAGTTTATTATTACATGATAAAAACATTGGTGCCTAGCTCACCATTACTATACATAAAACAGCAAGTTGTACATAGGCTTATGAAAAGCTGATTGTTGATATGGTTGTATCATCTCGGTGGACTGACACGTTTCGGGAGCAGAGAGTAAATATGTTTTTTAAAATTTTGGCCTGACATACACTTTAATTTTTAGGTCATCTCTCCATGTAAATAGGACTTTTTTAACTACAATTTGACCACTGAATTGTGAGACTCTTTGGAACTTTATTAGTTGCCACATGCTGCTTTGAAACCTCACAGATCAAAGTGCTGACTGACATAACTTTGTTATAGCCGACACATTCTGCTTATTGCCAGTCAGTCTAATAAGACTCACCTTTGCAGCTGTGTTTGTAATTGTAATTTAGTTACTTCAAAGTAAAATCCCTTTTCATATGGTGTTTCTGTTATTTTGTCCACCCCCCGTATATACTAATTTCTGAGATCACATTAACCTATACAGGAATAATTCAGGGGATCAAAATAAATGCATCATTCTCTTTGCATTAATTTAATTTTCTTTATAATAAAGAACCATGGGTGGCAATGTTGCTAGAGGACATGTAACTAGTTTAACAGGGAACATAAAAAATAATCATTTTAATAATGGTTCTAAACCTACGGGGAAGCCTTAGTGAAGTTTTTGTTATTTTAGAAGTCAGTTACTAACTTTAATTAGCTATACACGACTCAGTATTTCTAATATATGTCAGCCAACCACTATCTGAGGGGAAGCCATGTTGTATTTTTGGTTCCTGTCCATAGTATGCTTTAGTATAAGACTGTGGTGAGGATTTGTCCTTTACTGTTTAGGAAAAAAGTGCAGCAGCTGGGCTGAGAGGACCTGCTATGGCCATCAAATAAAATGGGGTGGAGGAGCGCAGGGTCTCTAATATCCACCAGCTCCGTGATGTCGTCATGGAGGAGTGGAAGAGGACTCCAGTGGTGACCTGTGAAGCTCTGGTGAACTCCATGCCCAAGAGAGTTAAGGCAGTGCTGGAAAAAATTGGTGGCCACACAAAATATTTACACTTTGGGCTCAATTTGGACATTTTCACTTAGGGGTGTACTCACTTTTGTTGCCAGCAGTTTAGACATTAATGGCTGTGTGTTGAGTTATTTTGAGGGGACAGAAAATGTACATTGTTATACAAGCTGTACACTCACTACTTTACATTGTAGCAAAGTGTCATTAATTCAGTGTTGTTGCATTAAAAGATTTAATAAAATATTTACAAAAATGTGAGGGGTGTACTCACTTTTGTGAGATACTGTATATGCAGCCTCACTGGACTCGACTTTTTGCCGTGGCAAAGCCTTCCTACACACACATGAACTTTAATGGCCGTAGGGTTCAATATTGAGTTGGCCCACCCTTTGCAGCTATAACAGCTTCAACTCTTCTAGGAAGGCTGTCCACAAGGTTTAGGACTGTCTATGGGAAAGTTTGACCATTCTTCCAGAAGCACATTTGTGAGGTCAAAAGCAGGTGTACCAATTTTTTTGGTAATATAGTGTATGTGTATCTGTCTTTGTGCCGGGAGCATGTCATGCCTCACTATACTAACAATCGGGACCCAGGACTCCCAATTCCAGGTCACCTGATCGCTGTGGTAGCCTCTGATTAGTTACCACAGTGATCAGTCACTGTGCCACGGTCTGGAGTCGGGCTTGGCAGCCAGTAGCTATAGCAGTGGAGCAGCACCCACCGACAAGTGGAACAGGTATACATGCAGGTCACCCTGGCTGATGACACGGGTTAAACTGAGGTTCGGGGTCTAAGTAATTCACCAGAGTTCCTGATGGTGGAGATGGGTTTTGCTGCATGTTAGTACCAGGTCGTGGTCCTCCAGATTGCCCCACCAGGAGGTGAGCAAGCCAGGGTCCAGTAGCAGATTTAGCAGGTAGGGATTAGGCAGAAATGTAGTCAGTAAACAGGCCAAAGGTCAGTAATGAATGGTTGCAGGTTGGAATTAAGCAGAAGCGTAGTCGAGGAATAAGCCAAAGGTTGGTAACTATTGGTAACGAAGATAAAAACGGCAGCAGGAGAGACAAAATCGAGATATTGGCTGGAGGGAGCACAATAATCTGGAAAACAGGAAGTGCACAGACATGACTTAAATCAGGAGTACATAGGAGGAGCAAAGAGTTCAAGGTTCAAGACAAACAAGATTCAAGGCAGGATCATTCAAGGAATTGTCCTGAGAACTGTCCAGAATGCCAGGTGGCTCAGCAAGAAAAGTAATTGCCAACTACAGCAGAGGTCCCAGGTTCAAGTCCAGGCCATGGCACACTGTGAAACCCACCCCTGTGTTTCTCTCTGTGAATGGAGAGGAAAGATACGGTGTATCTTTCTCTCTCCTTGCAGAGAGAAAAAAAGAGTGCGGAAAAGAAAATAATAATGAGATTTGGGTCAGTATATTTTGGGCAGGATTTTTATTTTTTTATTATTATCAATGTGAATTGGTGTCTATGTCAGTGTTTTATAGGTAGAACAAAAAAAAAGAAAAATGCACACTATTGTTTCTGGGCTGTACTACGGGTACATACAAAAAAGAACATACACATATGTGGTATCACTGCGATTTATTTTGGTTTGTCCTTTGGTGGTAGGTTACGGTAGTTACAAATGTAACAAGAAATATAAAATTTTACAAAAATAAATAACAAACATGTTTTGCACAGATGATCCCCGATCCTCCTCTTCTCAGGTCCACCGGCGGTGATCCAGGCCCCTCCCTCCTGAGCTGCTGCTCTTCATGTCCATTCACACACTGAGCTGTGGCTCGGCCCTGCAGCTCAGCCCCGCTCCCTCTCTCCTCATTAGCTCACTGGCCAATGCCTCCCACTGCTGTCTCAGCCAATCAGGAGAGAGAGTAGCTGGAGAGCTGAGGCACTAGTGCACATTGCTGGATCGAGAGGAAACTCAGATAAGTGTTAGGGGGGTCTGCTGCACATAGAAGGTTTTTTACCTTCATTCATAGAATGCACAAAGGTAAAAAAAAAACTGCAGCATTTAGAACCACTATAAGAAAACCTGTGTAGCACTTACCCCCGAAGGAGCTGCTGATATTTGATTGGGCTTACCGTTACCTCACTGTTCCACCGCGTCTGTCATAGAGGTCCCATTGAGATAGTTGTTCACAGATTTCAGCTTCAAACACTTAGACTCTTTTTCCAATGCTTTTATTGACAGAAAAAAATCAGATAGAGGGATAGAGGGTTAAGGAAGATTCAGTTACCTTGTATTGCGGGTCACGGGTACTTCTCTGATCCAGAGGACAAGCAACTTCCACAAACTGGATCTAGCAACCACCGGATAGGCCTCTCTCACTGGCCTAGCAGCCGGTGCGATGCTCGGTCATAGTCTATGCAACAGACTTGAAGAATATAGTAGAACAGTTGCACAATCCTCTGCCACAGTATTGTGTAACCAATAACTTTTGCAAAGTCACGTTACAGTCACACAGTACCAGTATCTTTCAGCCAAGCCGGCGATACTGTGAGGTTGATGACCCGAAATGCGTCCTCCAATTGAGTCTCCAGGCTCTTCTTGAGATACCAGCCTTGTTGCTCGGTCCTCTCTGAGAAAAGTCCTCCCCTGGTTTCTCCAATTGCTTGGCTTCTCCCTGCAGGCAAGACAGCACAGGACCACCCCTGGATCAGTAGGCCCCAGAACTTCTGGGCCTACCTTCAGTAACGAAGCCTCGGGCCAGCCGGCCCCAAGACAGTTGAATGGCTACGGTACACCTTAGGCCAGGAGGGCCATCAGGTCGGAGCACCACCCTGGACAACGGTGTCTGTTCCTTAAGTACCCTCTCCCAGAATGCACAGCGGGTAAACCACTCCCACTGACTAGTTTCCGGGCAAAGAGGTACTCAATACACCCAGCTCATTGCACTTTCCAACACTGACCGATGATGAGAGTGCCACCCACGGTCAAGTGGAAAAATACACAACCCAGCAGAACTGGAACAGAAACCAGAAATTTAACATAATCAGTGTGAGCTGAACTACAGCTCAGACAAACCTAAATTTTCACCTATAGTGTCTGCCCATCAGGAGCAGGGCGCTACACCTCTAAGAGAGAGAGACTTTGGAGGCTGCCATTGTTGAGCTCTCCTAATGAAAATGTATGTTGCCAGCAGTCATGCTAATCCATGGCTTCAATGCTTTCTTAGACATGGATACAAGTCAATGTGCTTAGGAATATAACTGACTTCACTGTGACTTTCTGATCTGAATGCATGTTCCAGGGCAGTCACTCTAAGAAAAGACTAAAGCACGGACAGCCAAGTAACTTAAACAATGTCAGCGTTGTCAGCCCCAATATCTCTCTCACGCTAGGTTTCCTTTAAGCTGGCCATAAACAGCTTGATTTAAAGGAAGTGATACTCTTGGCTGTGAACATTGCTTGAGATTATCGTGATATTTCACCTCTTCTTCAGAGTGATAACAAGCACCTTAGGCACTAAGAAGCATTCATTATTGTTGCAAACTGGAAAATCTCTCTTCACCATTTCTCAATGCTCCTGCGAGCTTGGGCAGATATTTCCTACCTGTCATTCTTAGTGAGATATGTGCCCATCTATGGAGAACTTCAGTGTAGGAGATTGTGCTAACTACAAAGCATTGCTTGTTGACGCATTCATTATGCTGCATTTGAAGGTCTTGATCTTGTTCTTGTATACAGAGAGTTTTATCTCTTATTTATGTATCAAGCTATTCCAAGATCTTGTTCTCGGTTTGAGTTGTAGCGCCTATTTATCTGTCCAGCTATTTGAAGATACCTATCTGCTTCTTTGGTTCCAGTTTATATCTCCCTATTCCTCTCTTTTAGGAGATTGCTGGTGCAACACTTTCATAGGGCATCCGATAAAGTCATCTGAAGCTCCACATAATGAATGCCTCTGTTTGAAGTTTTTGTTTTATATCTACTTTAGTTTATTCCTTTTTTTCCTGCATTGTCCAGTCCTGTCCAGAATGCGTCTTGCTGTAATACACCTAGCATTCCTAATAGCTCAGAGCGCCATATTGCCTTTTCCCTGCTCCAAGCTCCCAGGTGTGTGCCGTGCGTATCTATCCATCTAACTACAGTGTATCGGCATGCTGTTGTCTAACCATCAGGGCTCTATTTACCATAATTGTACACCAGTATCTAGGGCTGGGGTAGAGTGTCAGCACCAAGCCTAGAAGCCCAGCTCCAGCCAAAATGTTTTATTTCGTTTTTGAACAAAATCCTAACAAACTGTATCACTCTCCTAGTTTAACGTGAGCTGCTAGTAAATGTAGCCTAATGCCCCGTACACACGAGCGGAAATTCCCCCAGCAAAAGATTGAGAGCAGGTTCTCAATTTTTCAGTCGGAAAAAGTTCCGATCGGAAATTCCGATCGTCTGTACCAAAATTATTATGCATGCTAGGAAACAATTCGACGCATGCTCTGAAGCATTGCACTTAATTTTCTCGGCTCATCGTAGTGTTGTATGTCACCGCGTTCTTGACGGTCAAAAGTTCTGAGAACTTTTGTGTGACCGTGTGTATGCAAGCCAAGCTTGAGCGGCATTCCGTTGGATAAACCATCCAAGATTTTTCCGACGAAAATTCCGCTCGTGTCTCGTTCTGCAAACAGTGGAGTGGGGGTTGATTGCTCAGGGCTGCTCAGTTTCTTACAGACTGCTGCTCTGCTACTTCCCATTGTCTTCTAGAGGCTTCTAGAAGCATAGTGGGAGGGAGAGCAAGATAGGCAGCTTAAATATTTATGGCACTTCAGCCAATCCCTGAGGAGGTGTGCTCAGAAGGCAGAGGGAGAGCCCTTAAATAGCTGGAGGCAGAAAAGAACAGTGATCCTGAGTCCAGTCCTGCAGGAGGGGACCCCTGTGCAGGAGAGCTAGAGAAGCCCATGTGAAGACATTGAGGTCCCAGACAGGCTTAGCTAGGGAACCTTTTCAAAGATCCATTGTCTGAGGTTCAAGTTGGGTCAGGAGGAGGCTTACTAGAGAGAGCCAGGAGGAAGTTGATGGGAAAAAGTCCATCTGTTCTGTGGGGGTAAATCTACATCTCTCTCTCTAGGAAAAGCCTGTGGATATTTGAAGGAGGCAACCAGTAAACCTGTAGCTAAGTGATGTAAACTCTTAATGCTAAGAAGTGACAGTGTGTAGCTTTGAACCCCTTGAGGGAAAACAAGTCACCAATAGCATTAGGAATCCTATTGGACATTCAGTGTGCAACCAGAAGTACAGCCAGCAGTGTGTGAAGTACAGCCAGAGGTTGAGGAGTTCTCACGTTGTTCAGTTGTAGTTCATCTGGGTATCCTATGCTCACTATCCCTTTCCAAGTTTATGGTCCAATAAAAAACATAAAAAGAACCTCAGACTGTTTTCTGAGCAAGTGAAATAATGAAGAAAATGCTATGTGCCTGATTGCCTGTGTTTTAAAGGGTAAAAAAAGGACCAAATTCCAGTGGCTCCTAGGGATATGTGCTACAAACCACATACAAAGCCATCCCCTGCACTCTAGCTCCCTCATCATCCCCTCCCATGCTTACCTCCATGACTTCTTTAGAGCCTCTTCTGTTTTCTGGAACACCTTTCCCCAATCTGTCCAGCTATCTCCTACTCTGTCTTTTCAGAGAAGGCTACCCCACCTTGCTTACTGCACATTCTCAGCACCGTAACTTAGATGTCACAGGCAGCTCCCAAAACATACTTGGAATTGGGAGTGTCCAATCGTATGACCGCTATCACAGACAATCCCAGCAGTCACATGATTCGATTGCCACCTTCGTCTCCCGGCATTTAGAGTTTTTTAAAAGTGGTTCTTCAGTCACTGGAAAAAAATTAAAAGTCAGCAGCTGCAAATACTGTAGCTGCTGACATTTATTTAAAGGACACTTACCTGTCCATGGATCCAGGGCTATCTTTGCCTGGGCCAGTTCTACCCTGGTCAAGTCCTGAAACGCGTAGTCGCAGCAACAGAGACATTTGCGTTCCATGCTTACCATGGCAGCTTCCTCTTCCGGGTACTGTGTCTCCGCCCAGGGCTCCAACAACACAATTCCATACACGCGGTCTATGGCAGCCCTCACCTCCGAGTACAGTGCTCTCGCCAGGGCTCAAGTGATGCCATCCATACACACCGCCATGGATTCTTTGCCTGCTTGGTACAACCTGCGTCTCTAATGGTCGGCTCCCTACTCTGGATTTTCTGATCCCAGACACAGTTATCCATTAATGCCCTGGCCAGCCTTCAGTCAGCGCGGTAACATTATTATCAATGTTCAATGGAATACATACTGATTTTAACCTTTATTTGTAAACAAACTAGTACATCAGATGCACTCTGTGGGTCATTAATATTACTGTTTAACATTGATCACCCCAGCGCCTGAGCACTGTCAGCTCTTGTTGTTGTTTTTGATTTATCCAGCATTCAATCCTATACTATGTGACACCATATGTATATGAGTCCTGCACTGGGTGTTTTCACAGCCAACAGCACCTGAAACCCAGGTTTCTTGTGAATGATTCTGTAGCCTCCCGGGACCTGAAATATGTCCCAAGAGGTTGCGGGCAGGGAGGGGTGGTGGAGAATGTTTGGTGAAATCATGTAGTGGAAGTGGGATCGGGTACCTGCCAAAACGAGGTACCCGTCCCCCCAAAAAAATTTAAATAAAGTGCCAATAATGTTTGAGGAGGATTCTTAAAAGCAAAAACTGTAGGGGGCAAGGGGTTAAACTAACTGTAGGGTGAAGAGAGTGGAAGAAATTATACCAAAATGATCCCATAACAAAAGGGGTGGAGCTTGTATAAAAGGTCATCATCACTCAGGAGTACTTGGGTCAACTTGTATTTATAGCCCTGTGGTCAGTTCATTGCCATTTTGTCTCTGTGTTTTCTGGGGTTCCTTATCGATTTGATTTCCTGTCCTTTATTTTTATATTGCTTTCTCGTTTTCCAGCCATGACCTCTCTGCATTGCTCTTCATCCCACCCCTGAGGTTTATTCACACTACAACATGTTTTGTTAAAAAACCCAGTCACAATTAATGGGCTGAAATGCAAAGCAACGCACATGGAAATTTTTATTGTAGCACAGGACACAGTGATTTGTGTTGGGCTGTATTGCAGCATACATGTGTTTTGGAGGTGTGTTGAGGTAGCAATCACAATGAATGCCACTACAACACACCAACATATGTAAAGTGTATTGTCTTTGAGTTACAGTAATGGGCCCAGTTTAAATAGACCTTTAGAACTAGATCTGTCTTCCTTTGCTTGGTTTCTTCTTTTCTAGTCCTAGGCCTAGGAGTCCTGAAAGACATAGATGAGCGAGTTTGGGGTGGAGGAACTTTTTTTAATATATTTTTGGGGGATATTTATTATAGCAAAAAGTAAAAAATAATGTGTTTTTTTTCAAAATTGTCACTCTTTTTTTGTTTATAGCGCAAAAAATAAAAACCGCAGAAGTAATCAAATACCAGCTCTATTTGTGGGAAAATAAGGACGTCAATTTTGTTTGGGAGCCACAGTGATAAAGTGATGCAGTGTCGAATCGCAAAAAACGATCTGGTCATCCTTCCGGGGCTGAAGTGGTTAATAACACTTTAAGGATAGTGATCATACAAAGCCATTTATTATCACATAGTTGTTTGGCTCCTTTTTAAATTATAATGATAACAGAAATCACCCAAATGGCCCTGATCAAAAGCTTACATACCCTGGAATGTTTGGCCTTGGTGCAGACACACAAGGTGACACACACAGCTAAAATAGCAATTAAAGGTTAATTTCCCACATCTGTGGCTTTTTAAATTGCAATTAGTGTCTATGTATAAATAGTCAATTAGTTTGTTAGCTCTCACATGGATGCACTGAGCAGGCTAGATTTTGAGCCATGGGGAGCAGAAAAGAACTGTCAAAAGACCTGCGTAACAAGGTAATAGAACTTTATAAAGATGAAAAAGGATATAAAAAGATATCCAAAGCCTTCAACATGCCAGTCAGTACTGTTCAATCACTTATTAGGAAATTCAGGGATCTCTTGTTTTATACGAAGCCAAGGTCAGGTAGATCAAGAAAGGTTGCAGCCACACCTGTCAGAAGAATTGTTCAGGATACAAAGAAAAACTCAGGTAACAGGTAAACTCAGGAGAAATAAAGGCTGCTCTGGAAAAAGATGGTGTGGTTGTTTCAAGGAGTACAATAGAACAATACTTGAACAAAAATAAGCTGCATGTTCCTGCTGTCATAAATAAGCCTTTACTGTGCCAATGCCACAAAACAGCCCGGTTACAATATGCCCGGCAACACATTGACACATCTCACAGCTTCTGGCACACTGTAAGCTGGAGTGATGAGACCAAAATAGAGCTTTATGGTCGCAACCATGTTTGGAGAGGGGTCAACAAGGCCTATAGCAATAATAATACCACCCCTACTGTGAAGCATGATGGTAGCTCACTGATGTTTGGGGGGTAAGCTTAAAAGGCACAGGAAATCTTGTGAAAAATTATGGCAAGATGAATGCAGCATGTGATCAGAAAAAAATAGCAGACAACGTGCATTCTTCTGCATGAAAGCTGCGAATGGGACGCTCTTGGACTTTCCAGCATGACAATGACCCTGAGCACAAGGCCAAGTTGACCCTCCAGTGGCTATAGCAGAAAAAGGTGAGGGTTCTGGATTGGCCATCACAGTCGCCTGACCTTAATATCATCGAGCTACTCTGAGGAGATCTCAAATGTGTGGTTCATGCAAGACAACCAAAGACTTTGCATGACCTGGAGTCATTTTGCCAAGACGAATGGACAGCTTTACCACCTGCAAGAATTCAGGGCCTCATAGACAACTATTGCATAAGACTGCGAGCTGTCAATTATGCTAAAGGGGCAATACAAAGTATTAAGAACTAAGGGTTTGTAGACTTTTGAATAGGGGTCATTTCATTTGCTTACTTGTTTTGTTTTATGATTGTGCCATTCTGTTATGATATACAGTTACAGAACATAAATCCTATAAGAAATAAAATAAATGGTGTGACGGAACGTCCCTTGAGTGCTTCCGTCAGTATATCGCTTCCTAAGTCCTGGAACACAAGTCCAATGGATCTGGCTATAGTAACCCCCAAGAACCAGACAAAACCAGTCTTGGAGTACATCAGGAATAGCCTTCTTTATTTGAGATCTCACACAAATATATACACGAGGATGACAATACAAACTGTAACCAGAAACCTAATTAACATGAGCTAATTACCAATCCTTTAGACAGCCTAGGTGACTCAGAGAACAGGTGACTCAGGTGACCCCTCAGGACAGACTTGCCGTCTTTTAGCTCAGAAAACACAACATTATCATAAATAGAAACACAGAAAACCTTCTCATAATAGCAGAAGCTAATTACAATTAACAATACAAACTGTAGACTGTCCAGCTCCTACCCAGCTCTGGAGGCCTGTGATCAGCTCTTTACATACATCCTAGGAAATATTGTGGATAAATATTACTCTTATATTTAAGTAACCACCTTCTCATTGTCCATTAAACAGCTGTCCATCATTTTTCTCATTCACCCTGTGCCTCTCATACAAGGGTTACCCAACCTCTCCAAAGGATTCTGGATTCCACGGGCCCTCCCATCACAAATGGGTTTTGTCTGCTCATTGTGAGGCTTGGAGGTGCTTCCTCTAACCCTTCTGGCCTAGGAATTGGCCCATGGGTGCCATCTAGCACTTACAGTTATATCTAAAAACGTTTAACATACATAATTTGCACATTTTTTTTATTATTATTATTATTTTTACATAAAATCAGCCACTGTGAAATAAAAAAAAAATTGAAACTTTCTTCACCCCATTGAGTGTCCCAATTTTCCCAAAACACATTTTCCATATTCCAATTTCATCTAAACTTCAGCTTTTGTAGAGCCATCAGCTAGACCTCACTACCGGTAATGCGATCTAGACCTAATTACTGTGAAAAAGCAAGGTTCCCACTTTCCCTTCCTTCATCTCTTACTAGGGCAAGTAATTTAATTTTATCCGTACATACAGTTACTGCTTTGGAGCACAATTCTACACTGGACTGAAATCTATTTTGCTTCTTCAGCTGACACCAGCAGGATCTCACTTCCAAAGTCCGCAAAAAAAAAAAGAAGAAACATCAATTTGAAATTGATTGCATTGTAGATGAGAAAGTAGCAAATGAATTAATCTAATTTAACCAAATAGTATATAAAGCTTTAATTACTTAAGGGAAAACTGTTTGTCATTGTGAAAGTGGCATGCTAGAGGATCATGTAATGTGCTATATTTATTCCAAAAGCCGTGGGATTGAAGGAGGAGGAGGGAGGGGGGGCAGCAATCTTTCCACGAATCACGCGCTGTGAGCGTGTGACATGCAATATGGACATGTCAGCCTCGGTAATTGTAAGTGTAATTAAAGGATGTTCTGTAAATACATTTTTAGCCGCTAATAAATGCAGAAGTTGTCATTTTAACATTTACGGTTTAGTTAGAATAATTTGCCATAACTGGATGTAGCACATCAGTCCTAATTGGGCAGGAGATAACGGCCTGTATCTTAATGTCTTGCTTTAGTTAATTTTCCCTTGAATAAACACCTGAGGTTCATCTTTGCAATGTCATTCATGACAGGTAGCATTTTTTTACATAATAAATCTGGGTTAATCTAGTCTTTAAAGGGACACTGAAGCTTAATTACTTTTTTTTTTAAAACATACAGTGCCTTAAAAAAGTATTCACCCCGCTTGCCATTTTTCGTGTTTTGTTGCCTCACAACCTGGAATTAACATGGATTGTTTGAGTTTTTGCATCATTTAATTTACAGAACATGCCCACAATTTTGAAGATTTTTTTTTATCATTGTGCAGCAAACAACAGATAGGACAAAATAACAGAAAAAGTCAATCTGCATAACTATTTACCCCCCTAAAGTCAATACTTTGTAGAGCCACATTTTGCAGCTCCAAGGCACTTTGGATAAGTCTCTATGAGCTTGCCACATCTTACCACTGGGATTTTTGCCCATTCCTCCTTGCAAAACTGCTCCAGCTCCTTCAAGTTGGATGGTTTGAGCTTGTGAACAGCAATCTTTAAGTCTGACACATCTTACCACTGGGATTTTTGCCCATTCCTCCTTGCAAAACTGCTCCAGCTCCTTCAAGTTGGATGGTTTGAGCTTGTGAACAGCAATCTTTAAGTCTGACACATCTTACCACTGGGATTTTTGCCCATTCCTCCTTGCAAAACTGCTCCAGCTCCTTCAAGTTGGATGGTTTGTGCTTGTGAACAGCAATCTTTAAGTCTGACCACAGATTTTCTATTGGATTGAGGTCTGGGCTTTGACTAGGCCATTCCAACACATTTACGTTTCCCCTTAAACCACTCAAGTGTTGCTTTAGCAGTGTGTTTGGGGTCATTTTCCTGCTGGAAGGTGAACCTCCATCCTAGCCTCAAATCACACACAGAATGGTACAGGTTTTGCTCAAGAATATCCCTGTATTTAGCACCATCCATCTTTCCCTCAACTCTGACCAGTTTCCCAGTCCCGACTGCTGAAAAACATCCCCACAGCATGGTGCTGCCACCACCATGTTTCACTGTAAGGATGGTGTTCTTTGGGTGATGTGATGTGTTGGGTTTGCTCCAGATATAGCGTTTTATTTGATGGCCAAAAAGTTAAATTTTAGTCTCGTCAGACCAGATCACCTTCCTCCATACATTTTGGGAGATCTCCAGGGTTACCTTAGGTCTCTGTGCTGCCTCTCTGATTAATGCCCTCCTTGCCCAGTCCATGAGTTTTGGTGTGCGACCGTCTCTTGGCAGGTTTTCTGATGTGAAAAAACAAAATGAAAAAACAAAATGAAACACCGCGCTGATCCCTACCTCAAAGCATGAAACTCACTAACATTGATCAGGATAAGTGATATCAATATAACAATACGAGTGAGGAAATAAATATAAACAATAAATCCTAAAGCAGCAGCTAAAAAATTGTGAGATATACACAATAAATGGACAAAATAATACAAAAAGCCGCGCTATTACCTAAATTAAAGAATAATAATAATAAATGGTGCAAATAAATAATATTGAAAACCTAAAGCAATATCATGTGATATGATCCAATTAGTAACCCTAAAAAGTCCAGTGAATTGATGAATAGAAACCTAGAACAATTTATGTAATATGAAATAATCAAAGAAAAGTCCAGTATGGAAAACATAAATCCAAAAGTGACAAAGTGAAAATCCAAAAAAAGTAGTGACTGTCGTGATCCACCACCAAATGTTGAATGTGCTTACCAGAGGGCAAGCTAAAATAAGCCCATAAGTTGATGTCAGGATGAGTCGCAGCCGAATAGACCCCAAATATGATCTCCTTCACAGGGTTAACCAGAAACGGAAAGCGGGCTGGCAATCCTCCTTGGGACCGATGATAACAGGGGCAACCTCCGGTTGATAACGAACCAACAAACTCTGCAGCCCCCGGACTCTCTCCTCCTCATCCCCGGTCTTCTCCGGGCAATCTCAGTTCTGTCATTTCACCCCTCTGACGTCAGAGGGGTGAAATGACAGAACTGAGATTGCCCGGAGAAGACCGGGGATGAGGAGGAGAGAGTCCGGGGGCTGCAGAGTTTGTTGGTTCGTTATCAACCGGAGGTTGCCCCTGTTATCATCGGTCCCAAGGAGGATTGCCAGCCCGCTTTCCGTTTCTGGTTAACCCTGTGAAGGAGATCATATTTGGGGTCTATTCGGCTGCGACTCATCCTGACATCAACTTATGGGCTTATTTTAGCTTGCCCTCTGGTAAGCACATTCAACATTTGGTGGTGGATCACGACAGTCACTACTTTTTTTGGATTTTCACTTTGTCACTTTTGGATTTATGTTTTCCATACTGGACTTTTCTTTGATTATTTCATATTACATAAATTGTTCTAGGTTTCTATTCATCAATTCACTGGACTTTTTAGGGTTACTAATTGGATCATATCACATGATATTGCTTTAGGTTTTCAATATTATTTATTTGCACCATTTATTATTATTATTCTTTAATTTAGGTAATAGCGCGGCTTTTTGTATTATTAGGTTTTCTGATGTGCCATGTTCTTTCCATTTGGTTATGATAGATTTGATGGTGCTCCTAGGGATCATCAAAGATTAGGATATTTTTTTATAATCGCCTTGAGGCGTTTCAGTTCGCAGTTGCAGCACTATACAAATCATTCATTCATTCATTCATAACCTAACCTTGTACTTCTCAACAACATTGTCCCTTACTTGTTTGGAGAGTTCCATGGTCTTCATGGCAGTGTTTGGTTAGTGGTGCCTCATGCTTAGGTGTTGCAGCCTCTGGGGCCTTTCAAAAAGGTGTGTATATTTAATGACAGATCATGTGACATTAAAGCCCCATACACACGGTAGGATTTTCCGATGGATTCTGTCCTATCCTACAATGTTGTCGGAAAATCAGACCGTGTGTAGGCACCATCGGACAGTTTCCATCAGATTGTCTGACGGACAAAGTCCTATCTCCTGCTGGATAGATTTTTTGACAACAAAGTCCGATCACACCAAATCCGATCGTGTGTAGCGAATTCCGACCGGACAAAGTGCTACGCATGCTCAGATCACATTACAAAACCAAAGCTATTGGCTACTAGCCTCTACGTAGTCCCGTCGTAGGCAACAAACGTCACCACGTTCAGAATGATCGGATTTTCCGACAACTTTGTCCGACCGTGTGTACGCAAAACCAACATCAAAGTATGACGGACATAGTCTGACGGACCTGGTCCTCCGATAATCCGCGCGTGTGTATGGGGCTTTAGATTGCACACAGGTGAACATCATTTCACTAATTATGTGACTTCTGAAGGTAATTAGTTGCACCAGAGCTTTTTATGGGATTCATAACAAAGAGGGTGAATAAATACGCACATGCCAATTATGAGTTTTTTATTTCTGAAAAATAGTTTTATGTATATATTTTTCTAGTTTTACTTCACCAACTATTGTGTTCTGATCCATCACATGTAATTCAGATTAAAAAAAAACATTGAACTAAAGGCTGTAATATAACAAAATAGGTAAAAGGTGGGGTGAATACTTTAGCAAGGCGCAATATGTGTGGGGAAAGTCATTTCAGTAAAGTGTGCTATTTGCAGTACTTTTATTTAGTAAGTATCATTCATTACTTCATCATCTTCACTAATTAAAAAAAAAGTTGTTTTAATCTTTTAAAGGTTTTAGCTCAAGGATCAGTTGAACATTATGACCAGATGCCAGGCGGTGCCAATTGGACCAAGCTTTGACACTTCCTTGTCAAAGCCTGCCCACTCTCTCCCGCCTCCCACACTTTTCTATTGGCCAGTAAGGCACTAGATTACAGTGCATCCTCCCAATTTTGATAATTTCCATAAATGAAAAAGAGTTAGCATAAAGTGTGAAGGTAAAGGACACATCTGCTATGCCCACCATAAAGATTTAAAGCACATTTCCAGCCACTAGCCCCCAGTTCTCCCAACCCCCTTCCTGATCATCCACGCTATTTTCTTTTAATTCTGTAAATACATACTTTAATGATGTCACAGATTCTGCCTCTTCTTTATCAGAGGCAGCTGTGACCAGTCCTTGCTGCAAAACTGTACTGATGTGATGACGTGTGGCCCCATTTAGTGCGGCAGGTCTGTGAGACCAGGATTGCCATGATGACGTACCTCCAGGAGGTGTGTCCATGACAGCCTGGGCTTAAAGGAAGGGGTTCAATGACTATGGCTGTCATTCAACCTGAATGTGAGTGTCAAGATGCTGCAAAATAGGGTTCCACTAAATACATAAAAATAATTTATTTACAATGTGTTACATGCAAACATTTCTGTTAATCCTAAAATTTGTTTGCTGGGTGCATTGGGTGAGGACGGATTTCAGCCAGACTTGCTGATGCCAGCTGTCCAACTTTTGTTTTTTGACATTCAAACTATAGCTCAGCAGTGGTTATCGTTACACCCTCCAAAATTAGTCTCATGGATAAAACAAGTCAACATGCCACTGTCTGGAGGGAAGTTGCTGTATCAGCATAGAGGATTCTCTTATACATTTTGGAAAATTTTGCAAAGTTGGTAAGGCATGCCTACACTGACCCCACAGCCATTCTTGTTTCCAAAGACTTCTATGAAACTAAGGTCTCAGTTCCCATACTGTATGTCTTGCTTAATGTTTTTGATAAAATACAATACCATGCAGTGGTGTATTCAGGTTTGGTGCTGCCCTAGGCCTGACTAAACTTGGGCACCCCCTAATTTAAATATGACCCACCCCTTTCTGTGAAGGCCACACCCATTCCTTTTTAAGACCCGCCCTGGCATCTTCATGGGAGGAAGACAGAAGGATGCCGCTGGAGGACAGAGCAGCATTGTGGCGGTCAATAAGGCCTAGAGAATAGCAGGTTAGGCACGACTCAGTCCGTAGGAACAGTAATGCATAATGGCCAATAGCCAGCTCAGAGAAGGAAGAGCTGAGCCCAGCCCTGGCAACCTGATCCTGATTCTGCACCTGTCTCCCGCTGAACAAGGCTTGTGACCAGACTCCACACCACCACTGGAAGGACTCCTGTGTCTCCAAGCTACAGCGCACTACCTGACACCTGCACTCTTATGCGGCGTACACACGGTCGGAATTTCCGATGGAAACAGTCCGATGGGAGCTTTTCATCGGATTTTCCGACCGTGTGTATGCCCAACGGTCTTTTTCTGTCTGAATTTTTGACGGACTTTGAATTGAGAACCTGTTCTCAATTTTTCAGACGGAAAACCTTTCTATCGGATTTTCCGATCATGTGTATTCAATTCCGACACGCAAAATTCCGACGCATGCTCGGAAACAATTCGACGCATGCTCGGAAGCATTAAACTTCCCTTTTATAGTGCTGTCGAACGTGTTTTATGCCGCTGTGTTATTGACCGTCGGAATTTGGTGTGATCATGTGTAGGCAACACAGCTTGAGCGGAATTCCGTCGGAAAAACCGTCAGAGTTTTTTCCGACGAGAATTCCGATCGTGTGTACGCAGCATTACACTGCCCTAGCAGCCCCTGTCTCCACTACCAGGGGTGCTTGGACAGGAATTGTGCAAGAGGTCACCCTTATCATCTCAGGCTTCCCAGTCAGGTACGTGACAGATACATTGTCCCTATTCCTCCTCACTCAATAAGCCTGTACAATTAAAAAATGTCTGTTGAAGAAAAAAGAAAATAAATAAAAATGAACTAGTTTAATGCTTTATCCAGCTTAGTAAGTGTTCTTTGTTTTTCTCTGGTGATCCTGCCAATAACACTTTTCCTGTCCTAAGATGACAACTCTTACTCTGTATCTAATTTACCAGTGTTGTCACTCCAGCCCAGGACTATGGAAGAGAAATGGGCAGGGCTAATAACACTGCTTGGGATTTCAGTGCAGAAGAGACAGAGAACAGGAAGATGCAATCTTACCAAATCTCTAGCCAGATCAATAGGTATTTTTCTGTACTTGAAGTGTTTTTGAAGGGGAGAATGTGCATGCATTGGAGAGATATTCTGAATATGCTGCATTTTTTTTAACCCATTAATTCTGTGAATCTGTGTTCCCACTGAAGAGATTCATCCTCATCATCTGTTTGGGTGACCATTACTGAAACAGAAAGTGATGGGATATCCAAAATGTTACATCTGTCACTGCAACAAGAGGCAAAAGGAAATCTTCCAATGATGACTCCTTTTCTAGTCTAGATTTTTCACTTACTTCTTATTGTGTCAAAAAGTAAAGGGAAATCTAACCAAGAGGACACAGATATAAAAAAAAAAAAAAAAAAATGCCATACTCTGGAACTGAGAAAAATGTTCCCTTTTGATATACTTTAATTTTCATTTATAAAGTGTTATTTTTAGGGCTGTGGAAATTAAAGATTAATTCCTCGATTAATCGTTAATTTTTTTGATCGATCAAAATTCTTTTGATCAGTACTCACCTCTCCGCCGGCTTCCGGGTCTTCAGGGAGTTCCGGCTGAGATCCGGTGACGTCACGGACATTGACGTCACCGGAGTCCGGTGACGTCGAAGTTCTGATTGAACGTAACGCGTATGGGGGAGGAGCTATGCATGACGTCACCCGCTGCTGCCCTACGGAACGAACACGATTGTCGGCTTTACATGCTGTGTTTTTATCATCTATATGGTCCGTGTTAACCCTTTTGATACCCACTTGCATGACCACCTGTTTGTACAGGGGTCCATGCCATAAGATGAGAGTGATTAGTTAGACCGGAGGTGGAGGGATTGTCACACTACTGTGGAAAAAATAATGACTTACGTCAGTGCTACAGTTTGAATTTAAAAAGTATTTGTGTGAACTGTGAAGTTAAGTCAGGGATTGTGGAAACTAACTAGTGTCGGGTGATTGTATATAGTGTATACCACATTTACCACTAACTAATGCAGAGTTGCAATGCAAGGAGATCAGCTAAAAGTAGTTGGATCTGTATGTGCGTTATAATTAATCGAAAATAGTCGATCAATCGATTAAAAAAATAAATCGATTAATCGAACATGAACATTTTAATCAGTAACAGCCCTGGTTATTTCAATGCTTCATACATCATTGCAAAGCTGTATTATATAATTTGATCTTATAATGCATGTTGTAAACATGAGATTGTGAAATAATATGAAAGAGTATGATTTATTTGCATTTATGGTGATTAACATTTAAAGTGTATTTAAATAATGTTATTATTTAAATCTTAAAACATTTTTAAGGCTCATACAAAAAAAAAAATGCAACCTTAGACAGGTTTAGACACGGTTCGCATCTTGGCCGATTCAACAGGGACCGGCCCAGATTCCAACCAGTAATGGGAAGGCTTGATCAATAGAGCAGCTTGGGTACAACCAGCCGGCTACCAATAATCACTGTCTTCTCCCAGCAATGGACAGTCCCCCCCCCCTGCCACGAGAAGACAATGGCTCGCCAGGAGGGATTCCTGCATCAACACGGTCTGTGTTGCTGGAGGAATCAAGCAAATTTCTTTCCTGCAACCCATGGTTGCAGGAAAGAAATTCACCTTGTGTGTGGCTGGCCTTAGTCTAGACTTTCAAGATCACTTTAAAGTAGGGTTGGGCAAAACTGAGTTTTAATTTTTACCAAATTTTGGTCACAATCGTGAGATTTCATCAAATTTTCACCATTTTGACGACAAAACGAAAGTGGTTTTTGGTGGGCTTTGAATTGCTCTTGAGGATTACAGAAGTTCCTTTCAATCATTCTGAATCAGTTCTTGTGCTAAAAATAGCCTCAATATTTTACACATTTTTAAGAAAAAAAAAACAGACCGTGAAAATAAAGTAAGAAAAAAATACATTGACAGTTCACAATAAGAATCCAATACACAAGTACAAAAAAAAAACACAAATACAAAAAAAACAACACAAATACAGAGAGCAGTATATAAAAAAATGAAAACTACCCTAATAAAAAAAAACCTTCTATAGATTGCTTTTTCTTCAAGCAAATATAACTAAAATTATCTAAATTTAGAGCTTCTGCTTTGGCAATAGATATTTCACCGAAATCACTCCATTTATCCCTTCTTTGGAGGGTTGATGTCATTTAAATTCAGGAGCCCGCTGACCAGAGTGCTTTATAGTATACCTAGCAATTACAGTTGAGTCAAACCAGGAAAGGTAACTGTGTGAGTGTTATCCACAAAAGATTATTAAATAAACCAACTGGTAATTTACCTTTAGCAGACCTTTAACAAAGTAAACGCTTGCAATATTTACTTGTTAATAAAAAATAAAAAAAGACCTATCTCTACAGTGATAAAGAATAAACTTCATTGCATACTCATAAATAATGCAGGAGAAGCTTATGCTACACTCAAAAGAATGTTCTGAGCCGCTGAACAAGGTTGGAAAAGCTACATGCAGTATAGAGACATGTAAACACGGGAGGACATGAGGAAGCCGCCTTGTGCACACAGCACCTGTATAAAGGGGAAACAAATGTTTTCTAGGGAGCAGCAGAATATATGGATTTAATTAAGAAATTCTAATTCCCTGCAGCCAAGTCTGAATGAGAGATTTCTGCACATTACAATACAACAAATGTTTCTATTGATTTGTGTAATTGCTTTCCTCATTTGGCAGAAAGGTGTACTTTGGCTCATTTAGAGATTTAAAGGAAGAAGCTACTTTTTAATTTTGAACTCCATTTTTCAACTCCAACTTCCCTCTTTTCCTTACCCCCGCCCCCCCTCCTCACCCCGACCGATTAACCACTTGCCGACCGCATACCGTAGATTCCCTGTGCAAAATCACGTACAGGTACGTGATTTTGCCCTTCCGGTTCTGGGGCGCACACCCGCGCTGCTGGCGTGATTGGACACAGCAGGAATCACGCCCGCCATCATTCCAGAGAGAGGCAGAACGGCGGTCTGCCTATGTAAACAAGGTAGATCGCTGTTGTGTTAGTAGGGAAAGTAGAGATCCTGTGTTTCTGCTAAGCAGGAACACGGATCTCTGCCTTCCCACAGTTAAAGCACATCCCCCACACAGTTAGCAAGCACTCCCTAGGGACACATTTAACTCTTTGATCGCCCCTGATATTAGCCCCTTCCCTGCCAGTGTCATTAGTACAGTAACAGTACATAGTTTTCGCACTGGTCACTGTATTAGTGTCACTTAGGGGTTGATTTACTAAAGGTAAATAGTCTGTGCACAGCAAGGGCACCTGCATGTGCACCCGCAAGTGCATTTCAAGTGCACTGCAAGTGCAGTTTCTCTAGATTTGAGGGGAACATACTAGGAAAATAGAAAACAGCATTTTTGCTTGCACATGATTGGATGATAGAAATTGGCAGAGCTTCCCCCCATTTCAGAGCTTCCCCTCAGATCTAGAGCAACTGTACTTCCAAGTGCACTCAAAGTGCACTTGTAGTGCACAGTATATTTGCCTTTCGTAGATCAACCCCAATTTGCCCGCCTCAATGTCACAGCCCTACTATAAGTTGCTGATCGCCGCCATTACTAGTAAAAAATAAATAAATAAAAATTCCATAAACATATCCCATAGTTTGTAGACGCTATAACTTTTGCGCAAACCAATTAATATACGCTTATTGAGATTTTTTTACCAAAAATGTGTAGCAGAATATGTATTGGCCTAAATAGATGAAGAAATTCGATCTTTTACATTTTTATTGGATATATTTTATAGCAGAAAATTAAAAATTTTGTTTTTCTTCCAAAATTGTCGCTCTTCTTTTGTTTATAGCTCAAAAGAAAAGGCACAGAGATGATCAAATACCACCAAAAGAAAGCTCTATTTGTGGGTAAAAAATTTTATTTGGGTACAGCATCGCATGGCCATGCAATTCTTAGCTAAAGTAACGCAGTGCCGTATCGCACAAAATGGCCTGCGCTGAAGTGGGTAAAAACAATTAAGTTATACAAACCTTTTTTCTTACAGCCTTTTGGTTGGTCTGCTGATGTCACAAGACCTTCCTTTTCTTCCTCAGTAGTGGCAGGGCAGTGGTCCTTTCTCCTGGACAGGACCCAACTTGACATGCTATCCATTAGTACTATAAGCCAAGGCCGATGTAATGATGTGCACACAGGAACATGTTTATGTAACCCCAGGCTCACAGGAAGTGGGTTGAATTATATTGGTCATCATTAAACCCTGAAAGATTACTGTAGAGGAGCAGCTATGGAGGAAGGGGGGCAGCCATGGACTAACGGTGAGTATTGCAGCATTTACAGGGCTGTTTTTTTGTTTTTACTGTGTTGGGCCTGGAGATAAAAGGTAGATTTAGACTGGAGGTAGGAGTTAGTCTCTCTTTCCACCCTCCTACACTTTTTTATATCACTTTATGGTTTAGCCATTAGCAGGGCTTTTTTTCAGCGGGAACGTGGGGGAATGCAGTCCTGGCACCTCCAGCTACTAAATGTATGTAATGGGAAGGGGGTGCTGGAGGGTCTATTGATGCTGACTGGCGGGGGATCTATTTTTGCTGGAGGGGATCATTTTTTGCATGGGGGTTTATTGTTGCTGGGGGGTCTTATTTTACTGAGAGGTCAATTGTTGCTTGTAGAGATCTACTGTGTGGTCTTTGAATGCTGGCTGCTGAAGACTCTATTGATGCTGGCTACTGGGAGATCTGTTGTTGCTGCAGAGGGTCTACTGTTGCTGAGGTGGTATTTTGTTGAAGTGTGTCCATTGTCATTAGAGGGGTCTGTTGTTGTGAGAAGGATCTGTTGGTGGTGGGTCTATAGTTGCTGGGGGGGTCTTTTTTTGCTCAGGAAGATCTATTGTTGTTGGCGGGGGGACTATTGTTGCTGGGGAGATCTATTTTACTGCCTTTCTTGTTATAATTAACACATACCATAAAAATGACTTATCACCACAAAATGATACTTGGTTCTCCAAAAGGGGCAGTACTGGGAGGTGGGTAGGAGGTGGAACCAAGGGACAGTGCTCTGAGGTGGGTAGGGGGCAGAGACAAGGGGTGACTTAGAATAGGGGACTTCCTGCACCTGTCTTCTCAGAAAAAAAGCCCTGGCCATTAGTAAAATGAATTACTTTTGCTTGTGTTTCATGTGTAGGTCTGGTGTTGTGTTTCACAGTGAAATAATTAGTCAATTTACCTTTAAGTAGATCAAGAGAAGAATTGCTGCGTCCCCAGGTGGCAATCTAAAAACACCTATCATATATGTGAGTGCCACATCCTACATATTGTCAAAAAATTATTACCCTTTTCCAAAATAGAGAAAGGAAAGAAGAATGGACTTTACAGGCACTTTGTTATGAAAAATATTTTTTTAGTACAAAATTTATTAAATAACATATATAGTTGAACAAAAAACATATAATACATACATAACACCAGTATTGACAAAAAAAGCAATATTGGGGCTAAAAGGTTGAGAACCCCGAAAGACTTTCCCTATGGGTATTACAGTACCACACAGTAATCCGCTAAACGTGGGGTCGGTGTATGTGTAGTATTGACACCATAGATTCCTCCCACTGGAGTGTGGACTTGCCCAAGGTGGGGATTGGTCATCGGTTCCACCAATTAAAAGAAGAAGAAACTTGTGCTCGACATGTTTCGCGACACCTAGGTCGCTTCCTCAGGAGCTTATGTTCTAGTTTAGAAGAGACAATGTGTTACTTTATGTCACTTTTACATATCTGTATCATACAAAACAAATTACATTCAATATAGGCATTTACAGGGATAAAGATGAGGCTCACCTACTGATGCAGATCCCTGACCAAGAGTCACTCTACTCGCTAGCGCTGATGGACCCTCCTGATGTTTTAACGTTAGCCCCCCTAAAGGAAAAGAGGGGGGAAGAGGGAAGAAGGACACCGTAGACCACCAAAAGACAGTGTCACAACCTCAAATGGGTGTGCCCACCGACGGTGAGGCCCTCGAGGTTGGTCACTGCTGTGCGGGGGTAAAGTTATGGGGACATAAATGATAACTAGTGATACAAAGCCAAGATGAGAAGAGGCAAAGCAAGGGAGTAATGGTAAACAAGAAAAATGATGTATTAGAGCATCTTGTATTAAATGTTCATTGAAAAAGGTTGTCTCTCTACGTGTACTCCAAAATACTTACAGAGGTAGGCATGCGTGAGAAGTATGCTGGGTGACTTATTGCTTCAATCTGCAGGAGACCCAAAACTTGATACTCAGATATAAGAGTCCACACTAGGGGGATATATAATTGAGAGAATACTTGTATGTTCTCTATAATGCATATATAGTTAATGTTCTCGTTAAATCTAAGGCCAGCCTAAAAAAGAGAGGCCTGGTAATATGGCCAAAGGGGAGAGGATATATCTCCTAGAGGTCACATCTTCAACATAAATGAATAGATTGACAAGTGTACGTAAGGTATATTTAAATAGTGATGGTAAAAAATACTATTTACCCCCTTAAAAGTGATGGAACCCCTGAGCATCAAAGAGAGTAAAGGGCACTGTACCTTGCAGAGTACGCAGAGTAGAGTAGTATGTAACCAGCGAGAAGATAGTGCGGCTGCCTGGCAGGTGTGTGGCCGCCGCTCTCACAGGGCATCTGTGAGAAGCAGCGGCCAAACGACCGCTACTTATGTCCCGTTCGGATGACGTCAGAACGCGTCCGACGTCTATCCGAACCAGCCGAAAGCGTCATCATCACAGCCGTGGGGTGCGCGCGCATCACATACTGCGTTGCGCTCCACACGGCGTAGATGGCGTAGCGGAGGACGTTGCTTAGCAACGTCGTCCTAGCCGCACAGCACCGCAGGCCTGCGCCCAAAGGGTTCCCGATGATAACGGGGAACCAGGGCAGCCCAGACCGGAGGTGCTTGCGGCTCGGGCGGCTGCATAACTTTGCCGCACAGGTGGTTGTGGGGTATCCGTCTCCAACGTGATTGATGGAACAAGGAGTCCATCGCGCTAGGATGGGATGGAAGAAAGAGAAACTGGGTATACACATAAATGGTGTACATACAGATGGATCTTAATAAATGAAAGAGGGAGGACAGATGGGGGACAGTGCATCAGGGATTTGCCTCATGTTTTTTTGTATAAAGAGAAGTATAGACATACAATCAAATACAGTAGAATACAGTACCACAACAGGCAATGGAAAAACATCGCTTGTATTCATAAATAAGATTTACAGTGAGTCTACAGAGCTACACTTACTGCGGAAGCTAATGTTATCCTCTAAGGTGAATCGCACTATTCAGGGACGGAATAAAGAAAGGGGGGAAGGAAATGATGTAAGGGAAGGGCGAAAGAATGAGGGGAGGGGAAAGGGGAAGGGAATGGAAACTGGAGGGGGAAGGAAGTTGCATGGAGAAACATGAATAAAATTGATTAAGTCATCTCTGAATGTTCCCCCCGCCGGGTATCAGAGAGGGAACATCCCCCGTCCACGTACTCAGAGGAAAGGGCGGTAGGATATCACCTCATTGATACCACCCCGCCTGGTATCAATGAGGTGATATCCTACCGCCCTTTCCTCTGAGTACGTGGACGGGGGATGTTCCCTCTCTGATACCCGGCGGGGGGAACATTCAGAGATGACTTAATCAATTTTATTCATGTTTCTCCATGCAACTTCCTTCCCCCTCCAGTTTCCATTCCCTTCCCCTTTCCCCTCCCCTCATTCTTTCGCCCTTCCCTTACATCATTTCCTTCCCCCCTTTCTTTATTCCGTCCCTGAATAGTGCGATTCACCTTAGAGGATAACATTAGCTTCCGCAGTAAGTGTAGCTCTGTAGACTCACTGTAAATCTTATTTATGAATACAAGCGATGTTTTTCCATTGCCTGTTGTGGTACTGTATTCTACTGTATTTGATTGTATGTCTATACTTCTCTTTATACAAAAAAAACATGAGGCAAATCCCTGATGCACTGTCCCCCATCTGTCCTCCCTCTTTCATTTATTAAGATCCATCTGTATGTACACCATTTATGTGTATACCCAGTTTCTCTTTCTTCCATCCCATCCTAGCGCGATGGACTCCTTGTTCCATCAATCACGTTGGAGACGGATACCCCACAACCACCTGTGCGGCAAAGTTATGCAGCCGCCCGAGCCGCAAGCACCTCCGGTCTGGGCTGCCCTGGTTCCCCGTTATCATCGGGAACCCTTTGGGCGCAGGCCTGCGGTGCTGTGCGGCTAGGACGACGTTGCTAAGCAACGTCCTCCGCTACGCCATCTACGCCGTGTGGAGCGCAACGCAGTATGTGATGCGCGCGCACCCCACGGCTGTGATGATGACGCTTTCGGCTGGTTCGGATAGACGTCGGACGCGTTCTGACGTCATCCGAACGGGACATAAGTAGCGGTCGTTTGGCCGCTGCTTCTCACAGATGCCCTGTGAGAGCGGCGGCCACACACCTGCCAGGCAGCCGCACTATCTTCTCGCTGGTTACATACTACTCTACTCTGCGTACTCTGCAAGGTACAGTGCCCTTTACTCTCTTTGATGCTCAGGGGTTCCATCACTTTTAAGGGGGTAAATAGTATTTTTTACCATCACTATTTAAATATACCTTACGTACACTTGTCAATCTATTCATTTATGTTGAAGATGTGACCTCTAGGAGATATATCCTCTCCCCTTTGGCCATATTACCAGGCCTCTCTTTTTTAGGCTGGCCTTAGATTTAACGAGAACATTAACTATATATGCATTATAGAGAACATACAAGTATTCTCTCAATTATATATCCCCCTAGTGTGGACTCTTATATCTGAGTATCAAGTTTTGGGTCTCCTGCAGATTGAAGCAATAAGTCACCCAGCATACTTCTCACGCATGCCTACCTCTGTAAGTATTTTGGAGTACACGTAGAGAGACAACCTTTTTCAATGAACATTTAATACAAGATGCTCTAATACATCATTTTTCTTGTTTACCATTACTCCCTTGCTTTGCCTCTTCTCATCTTGGCTTTGTATCACTAGTTATCATTTATGTCCCCATAACTTTACCCCCGCACAGCAGTGACCAACCTCGAGGGCCTCACCGTCGGTGGGCACACCCATTTGAGGTTGTGACACTGTCTTTTGGTGGTCTACGGTGTCCTTCTTCCCTCTTCCCCCCTCTTTTCCTTTAGGGGGGCTAACGTTAAAACATCAGGAGGGTCCATCAGCGCTAGCGAGTAGAGTGACTCTTGGTCAGGGATCTGCATCAGTAGGTGAGCCTCATCTTTATCCCTGTAAATGCCTATATTGAATGTAATTTGTTTTGTATGATACAGATATGTAAAAGTGACATAAAGTAACACATTGTCTCTTCTAAACTAGAACATAAGCTCCTGAGGAAGCGACCTAGGTGTCGCGAAACATGTCGAGCACAAGTTTCTTCTTCTTTTAATTGGTGGAACCGATGACCAATCCCCACCTTGGGCAAGTCCACACTCCAGTGGGAGGAATCTATGGTGTCAATACTACACATACACCGACCCCACGTTTAGCGGATTACTGTGTGGTACTGTAATACCCATAGGGAAAGTCTTTCGGGGTTCTCAACCTTTTAGCCCCAATATTGCTTTTTTTGTCAATACTGGTGTTATGTATGTATTATATGTTTTTTGTTCAACTATATATGTTATTTAATAAATTTTGTACTAAAAAATATTTTTCATAACAAAGTGCCTGTAAAGTCCATTCTTCTTTCCTTTCTCTATTTTGGAAAAGGGTAATAATTTTTTGACAATTTACCTTTAAGACCATTAGCTGTCACAGGCCCTGTTGCCTTTGAAATGTTCAAATTTGGTATCAAGGACGGCCTTACTTTTAGTGGCCCGTTCATTCCAATGACTGCTTCATACTCATGGCAGCCCGAGCCATCAATTGGAGTACGAGTTCCCAAGAAGAATGGGGTTGCAGGATGTATGTTTACTAAGAAGAGGACCTGGCCAGGAGGATGGGGTGGGGAGGAGTTATCAAAGGACAACTTCACTAACTTTACTGTCAGAATACAATAGTCTGGTAGTAGTCCATTCATGCCTTTTGCGTGGATGGAGGACTCGGTTATATTTCTTTTGTGCAGCTCACACACTGAATGAAAAAAACCTGTAAGTGTACAGGTAGATTTAGAAATAAGAATACCAATACTTTTTAGGTGGATACAAAGAACATTTGGAGGCCTACAAAATAGTGTTGGATGTTACTAAGCACTGATACAGTGACTTCATTTGTAACAATACACGATCTGTTGACATCATTTCCTTGAGTGCCAGAGGACCTTCTCTCGGAACTGGCAAACAGAGATATAATTAAGTTGCATGCTGGATCTGACTACCTAGGAATAGTTCCAAACGTATGTGGGCAGGACTTTGCACTCAGTGCCCATAGGTAAGTAATCTCACGCGGAGGCCGAATGTTGCGACAAGTTTTATTAAGGTGGAGATCTTGGGGAAAATCAATAGAGGTTGCATACACAAGCATGCCAGCGTAGCACTTACATTTATCCCTATAGAGGATATCCATGCACACTGATGACACCCAACAGCATCCGACAAGGAGAAACCAGGAAACATGCAGCATCAATAATCTACTAATCCAAATCCATGTGATTTTAGATCTACCACCTACATCCTCAGGAAGTGGACTCTGATCCAGGAAACTTGTAGAGTCAATAATCAGCCTTCAGAACTTCCTCTGTTTTTAGGATATACTAGGTAGAATGCAAATATGTATGTAGCGCTTACACCTGTAGGAGCTGCTGGAAATTTGCCCATGTTCTTCCCCAGTGGATTGCCCTACAGCCAGGAATGCAATCGCTGCTAAAACTTTTCCTCAATGACCAGCCTAGAGGTGTTGTTCGATGCCCCAGTAGAAGTCTTCTTTTAGACGACACGCGTCGGGTGAGGTTCACCATTCCCCATACTGCTTTTAAAATTGTGATCACTTTTATACTTATCATTTTTTTTATGTTGGTTTTTATCAATAAAACCTTCTCATTTTGATCGGAGGCCCCCCTGTTTTTCTTTTTCTTTACCTTCACATGGTTTGAAATTATCTGGGGGAGTACCCTCTCCGAGTTTGCACCCTACCTGCTGTGGTGATACCGCACTTGTTCCAGCCATCCCTTGCGGGCCTTTCTTTTGGACTTCACGGTTCCTGTTCCACGGTGGTGGTCTACAGTCCACTTGGTGATCTACGTCTGACCATTTGTACCGTCCCGGTGGAAGCTGATGAAAAACAGAGTACATCTGCCTGCCTCAAGGAGCACAGTGAAAGTCCAGTCCGTTGGCCTTTTCGAGCCTCTCTATGTCTGTTTGAGTCTCTGTCGCTGACAGGGGGTCCATCTGTTCCGGTAAGCATACATCTGTTACAGTCTTACCCTACAAAGTGTCTTATTGGAAAATTTGTACGATTCAAGACATCCGTGTCCTGACATTATCACTTCACCTTTGTGGGACATTCACGTTTTATGCTTTATATTACGTTATTATTATTTTCACCATTACTTGTGTGTGGGACATTTATGTTCACATCAGTTTATCACATGGAGAATTCTTATGTATGGTCTTCATTTTTTGTTTAGAATATTTCTTTAACATATAATTGGTTTGACACTAATTCACTAATATTAGCGCTACATTTTTACTAACATTGTTTTTATTTTTGAAGAACTTGGATAGGTTTGAGGGAATTAAGGGGAATACTCCAAAAACAGAAACTATGTATAGTTTGAGGTTCTGAAAAGCTAAAGCAGAAGTTCTTGCTTGTAGCAAACTGTGGACTTGGCTTGTAATAGAAACAGTTAAAAGCATACTAGCTTCTTTAGAGCACTAAGAGCAGAGTCCTTTCACAGACAACTCGATAGACTAAGCTCTTCAGAACCAGCCGATCTTCCCTTTAGACAATCACACAGCTGACTCTCTAGCACAGGAGGGGTAGCAGCAGCCAAAAAGTCTCTAAGATCTCTCACAGCAGTCTGTACTCACAGAATGTACAGGGACAGTTGGTAGGCTCCATCCAACTTCAGTGTTACCAGACTAGATTTCAAAAGACAGCCCCTCAGTCAGCTCTCTGTAGCTTCAGCATCCGAGGAAGCAAAAGTTAATTTATTTCAGTAATTCAATTCAAAAAGTGAAACTCATATATTTTATAGATTCATTACACAGTGATATATTTCAAGTATTTCTTTCTTTTAATTTTGATGATTTTGGCTTAGTTAGCGAAAACCCAAAATTCCGTATCTTAGAAAATTTGAATATTACATAAGACCAATAAAAAAAATGATTTTTAATACAGAAATGTTGGCTTACTGAAAAGTATATGCATGTACAGTAGAGCATGCACTCAATACTTGATCGGGGCTCCTTTTACATGAATTACTGCAATCAATGCGGCATGGCATGGAGGGGATCAGCCTGTGGCACTGCTGAGGAGTTATGGAAGTCCAGGTTGTGTTGATAGTGGCCTTCAGCTCGTCTGCATTGTCGGGTCTGGTGTCTCTCATCTTCCTCTTGACAATACCCCACAAATTCTCTATGGGGTTTAGATCAGGCGAGTTTGCTTGCCAATCAAGCACAGTGATACCATGATCATTAAACCAGGTCTTGGTACTTTTGGCAGTGTGGGCAGGTGCCAAGTCCTACTGTAAAATAAAATCAACATCTCCCTAAAGCTGGTCAGCAGCGGGAAGCATGCAGGCTGTGCTGACTTTGGATAAAACACAGAGGACCAACACTAGCAGATGTCATGGCTCCCCAAATCCTCACTGAGTGTGGCAACTTCACTCTGGACCTCATGCAACTTAGATTCTGTGCCTCTCCGCTCTTCCTCCAGACTCTGGGACCTTGATTTCCAAATGAAATGCAAAATTTACTTTCATCCGAAAAGAGGACTTTGGACTACTGCGTAACAGTCCAGTCCTTTTTCTCCTAAGCCCAGGTAAGACGCTTCTGACAATGTCTCTGGTTCAGGAGTTGCTTGACACAAGGAATGCGACAAATACATGTCCTGGATATGTATGTGTGTGGTGGCTCTTGAATCACTGACACCAGCCGTAGTCCACTCCTTGTGAATCTCTCCCAAATTCTTGAATGGCCTTTGCTTCACAATCCTCTCAGGGCTGCAGTTATCCCTGTTGCTGGTGAACCTTTTTCTACCACACTTTTACCTTAGACTCAACTTTATATTAATATGCTTGGATACAGCACTCTGTGAACAGCCAGCTTCTTTCGCAATGGCCTTTTGTGACTTACCCTCCTTATGGAGGGTGTCAATGACTGTCTTCTGGACAACTGTCAAGGCAACATTCCTCCCTATGATTGTGTAACCTACTGAACTAGACTGAGAGACCATTTAAAAGCTCAGGAAACTTTTACAGGTGTTTTGAGTTAATTGGCTCATTAGAGTGTGATACCATCAGTCTACAATATTGAACTTTTTCACAATATTCAAATTTTCTGACAAGCTGAATTTTGGGTTTTCACTAGCTGTAAGCCATAATCATCAAAATTAAAAGAAAGAAATGCTTGAAATATAACTCTGTGTGTAATTAATCTATATAATATGAGTTTCACTTTTTGAATTGAATTACTGCAATGAATTAAATTTTTGATGATATTCAAAATTTTGAGATGCACCTGTATATACCCTTTTACATATTGAAAGCAATTTTTTATATAATTTCTTTTTAACGTTTGATTATTATTTAGAAAACCCCAATTCTTCTTTTTTGATGCTATGTAAAGCTTTGTGTGTCAGTATGGAACATGTGTTTATCTAATATTGGATCCCATATGATCTCTTTATTTCTTAACAATGCAGTCACATTGGGGAGCAAGAGTGCGGCAATACAATTCTATGTATCAATCCGTTGAGTCTATGTTGATCTATGCAGATCAACGCAGCTTAGCAGATATGGTGTATACAAGCCCTCAAAAAAGTCATAATCCAAATATCTTTTAGGCCTCTTACACACTGCGGCTTATTTTTTTACCGAGCTAAAATACAGCCCATTAATTATAATGGGCCTATGCACACAGGCGCGTAAAAAAGCTGTATGCATAGGCACATTACAATTAATGGCCTGTATTTTAGCTCAGTAAAAACATAAGCTGTACTGAGCTTTTTCAAGCTGCACTGTGCAAGAGACCTTAAATTGTTACTAAACCCTGGAGCCTGCATTCACTATATTTGGTCTCCCACAGTACATAGAACATGGAAATGTAATTATTGTAGTAAATATAAACTGCAAAATACCTTTTCTCATCAGCAGCATATAGCAGTCTTATAACTTCTATCAGTGTCTGGTTAAAGCTTGTGGGAGGAGTTTTCATTCTACTTTGACTGTCCTAAGAGGCTGCAGGACCCCTGACCCTCTGTTTGGACAGTTCTGATTGGCCCTGTGCTGATCACATGCACTCTCCCAAGAAAATAAAAAAAAACTCTAGCAATACACACCAAACTGAGCATGTGCAGAGTGACTCCAAAGGCTCTGTCTTATCAGGATATGGATTGGGGATAGTGGAAGAAAGAGAGGTTTAGAGAAGACAGGATCAAACAGCCTTTTTACACAATGCAGAAGATTAACCCCTTAGGTACCACTGTGAGTATAACAAGCATGCTTTACTGCATATACAGACTGATTTTACTGTTGTGTGTTTAGTAACACTTTAAGTGTCTGTTTTACAAATGAAAAAGAATAATAATAATTGGATGATAAAAAAAAAAAAAAAGATTAGAAATAAATGAAGGAAAATATTTAAATGACTTTAGACTGTAATATAGCAACTTCTAAATTATAAACTATACAAACAGATTAATTATTATCTATTTAAATTGTAGATACTAATTTATTTTTAAATGTACACATCACATGCCTCCAGCTATGTTTGATCTTTGCTTCAAAAGAATTTCTGATGAAAGATGTTGGGTATTCCGATTGGAGTTTATGCAGTAAACAGAAATCTGTATTGTTTACTTTGGGTTCTTGTTTTTTGGTGAAGACATTTTTTTTCTGCTCTTGTCCCCTTTGCTTAAAAGAGAAGTATGGGTTTGTTTGTTTTTTGGCTAATCATACTTACCTAAGTGGATGCAGCATCAAATCAATGCTGCATCTGTCCTCCGGCGCCTCTGCACTGAGAACCGAGCCACCGAACACCGCCGATGGCTCGGTTCTCACTCCTCCCTGAGCGGGGTGGAGCACTGCTGACTCTTAGTCAGCAGCTCTCCTCTCTTCTCCTCCACGCACATTGGAGCGCTGAGCTGTGGAGGGGTGGCCTTCTCAGTGTCTCACTGAGCCTGCCATCAATCAAGGCAGCTGGCGGAGCCAGACTTGGGAAGTCGGGATGACGTGGTGCCTGGACTGATAGCAGTGATGTCAGCGGAGAGCGGATTTCAGACCACGCTCTGCTGTGACCCAGAGGAGAAGTCCAGCCTAAAAAGCTCAAGCTGGACTTCTCCTTTAATAAAATAGCATTCTTCCTCCTTCACACCCGACTCTTGGCCTGGCCACACATAATGCAATCTAATTGTACAATATACCTTAGATTTACCAACAAGAGTTTTCCACATTACCTTCAAAAGGGGACATACAAGAGTCGTGGGAGGAATCCTCTGCTCCAGATCATATGGCCTGGAGTGTTAAGTGCATGCATGCTAAGCAATGTGTGATGGTAATATTTATTACTGCTTAAAGAGATCACAGTACTCCCTCTAACAATCCTTTCATCCCCTTTTATCTCCAGAAGGGCAGCACCACCTTTGTTCAGACATCGTCCAGGGTTTGCATCTACTTCTAGGACTGAGATGACACAAACATGTAAATCCTGGTGCTTGTTCTAGTGTTTACAAATGTCAGAAACATATAAACTAAATATGTGCAGAACGAAAAATGGGTTTTGTTTCGATTTGTTATTTACATAAATTTGTTTAGTTAAGTACGTTTAATTTGTTTTCATAATTTGTTTCTAAATCAATCTTATTCTGTTCAAAATTTGAATTTTGGAAGATGGTTATTGACCTGGACATTTTATAGATAGGCAACTCCTATCCTCATATTGATTAGTGGTTCCAAATTAATAATAACTACTGTAGTAAGGAACAGACACAAAAGATACACTCAGCATCTTTCCAAATAACTGTTCTGCTTTATTATGACACAATTGTAGGTTTTTATACACATGATAACATATGTATCACATTAATATTACAATTGCACTTTTACGGTAACAAGGGGCGTAACATAGGCAGGCTAATTCTAATCAGGACTCGAAAGAATGCAAACATGTCCTGAAAACATTATTTGTGCCATGTGCACAGTGAGGTCAGCGTGCAATACATACAAAATAGAATACAATTATATACAGAACTTACAAATTTCCATTACAGTTATATTCTTTCTATTCCATTCCATTCTATTGTTTTTTCTAGTCTATTCTTTTATTTTCTGTTCTATTCTTTTATTTTCTATTATATTGTATTCTTTTCTATTCTATTTGAAATTCAAATTTCAGAAAACGGTTATTTTGTTATATTCTTTCTATTCTATTATTTTCTATTGTTTATTCTATTATTTTATTTTCTATTCAATTCTTTTCTATTCTATTCTAATTAAAATGTATTCTATTCGAAATTCAAATTTTGGAAGAAGGTTATTCTATTCTTTATTTTTCTATTCTATTTTTTTATTCTAATCTATTCTTTTCTATTGTATTCAAATTTATTCTATTTGAAATTCGAATTTCAGAAGATGGGTATATTCTATTTTATTCAATTCTATTTTTTTCTATTCTATTCTATTCTTTTAATTTCTATTCTATTTCATTCTGTTCATTTATTTTTTTTTCTATTCTATTTTGTTCTGTTTTACTCTATTATTTTCTATTCTATTCTTTTCTTTTCTATTCTATCCCTTTATTTTCTATTATATTTTTTCTATTCTTTTATTTTTCTATTCTATTCTTTTTTATTTTATTCCTTTATTTTATATTCTATTTTATTCTCTTTCAAAAATCGAATTTGAAAAACGATTCCAACTCAATTCAAAAACTATTTGAATAAAAATTTCATCCAAAATTTTGTTTCATTAATTCGGATTTGTTTAAATTCGTTACTACTGTAATTCAGAAATCGGATGTATAGTGAAAAATCCATCGGAATTTCAATTTTTAACGAAGCGAACCGCACATGTCTAATATAAACCCTACTGTAGCCTCCAACTTTGTAACTGGCTTCTAAGTTACAATGTTACAGTCTGATTACTGGAGGGGAGGAGACTGAAGAAATGCTTTGTTCAGCCTGCATGCCAAATGGCATTATTCCATCCTATGTGGGTGGGAGTGTAGCGCTAAAATATGTAAATAAGTGTGAAACCAATAAACAGTGCCCAAAACAAGAAAATCATATCAGTGAAAATAATGGGATATTCTCCCTGGGATGGACCAATTGTAAACATAAATTGTCCAATAAGCAAATATAGTGCAGACAATCGATACACAAATGTCCCAAAGTGATAAAATAATGATGGTGTCAAAACGAGGCCGTCTTGAACTGGATCCTCTCATACAACACTTTATGAAGTGAATATGGAATAGATGTGCGCTTACCGGAACTGGTGGACCCCCTGTCAGCAACAGGGAGTCAAACAGGCATAAAGAGGCTTGAGGAGACCGGCAGACTGGACATTCCAAGATGGACCAATGGACTCCGTGGAACAGGTACCGACTTCACAGAAGGGATGCAGATGGTCAAACCATAGATGACTTGAATGGAACATGGACTACAACCATGAAGAAGGAACTGCAGGCTCAGGATGATGAATTCAAAGAGGGAAAAAACTGGAACTGATGTCAGATCACCACAACTGATGTAGCAAGAGCTCACAGGAGGTGCTCCCCAGATGTTTTAAACATAGAGAGAGAAAGAAAAAAAAGGAGGGGGGACTCCAATGGTGTAGATAAAAAAGGAAGGTTTTATTCACAAAACCAATGTAACAAAAAAATTATAAATAAAAGTGATCACGATTAAAAAAGGCAGTGTGGGAATAGGTATGACCTCGTCCGACGCGTTTCGTCTAATGCAGACTTCAACTGGGGCATCTACCTGTTCCCCCACACTGCACACATATATATAGATAACTATAAAACATATAAGCCAATCAAAGACTAACGCATACTTAGAAATTCTTGCTTTGCCCTCCCCCTTTATTTTTGAGTTTAGCGCGACAACCTTTTTTACTCACATTATTCTATCCTAGACAAAGTCCCATTACTGGACTGTTACTGGAGTCCAGTATCTAAACCTATGGACTAAAATAGAATATTTTGTACATTGCCAGTTCTTAGAGGTGGAAGCTGCATTTGTTTTTTGTTTTTTTTTACAGCCTTTTTTTTAAACACTAATGGAACCTATATAACAAAATACTTTCAACAGTATATTTAACCGCTTGCTGACCAGCCACCGTAATTATACTGTGGCAAGTTGGCACAGGTGTGCGAATCGCCGTAGGTGTTCATCGCCTGCGATAGGGGGCATGTGCACACCCGCAGCGTGGCGCTGGAGCCAATGCACATGGCCAGGGGCCACGATGTCCGCCGGCCATCCGCAATCACTTTTTAGAGAGCCAGAACGGGGATCTGTCAATCTAAACAGACAGATCCCCATTCTGACAGGGGAGTAGAGTTCTGTTCCTAGTGATCAGCCACTGGTTTGTGAGATTGCGGTTACCTACCTGGTAACTTCAGTCTCATACCACACAATGGGAATCTTTATTTCCCGGACCTCTAGGTTATTGTTGTTATTAAATATGCTGTTAAAATATGTATATTTTCAGGTTGAATGTATATGTCGGTCTAATATACTTCTTCCTGATATTAACCCCTATTTCTTTCTTTTCTTCCTTTTTCCTACCATATCCCATCTTTCGAGTGCACCCCTGATCGCGATACCCTCAGGTCTCAACAATGCTGCAAAATATGTTATGGTGAAAATGTTCTGTAAAAAAAGGCGAGTACAGTCTGCTGAATCATTATGTTGAAAGTTCATCTCTCTCATACTCAAATTCTAACTCACAATGTTCAGGGCCTGAATTCCCCTACAAAACGTGCCCTAGCCTTTCAATCATATTACAAATTAAATATAGACATCCTTCTTCTTCAGGAAACTCATTTCTCCTGCACATCCACACCCAAATATTTGAATGCTAAATATCCTACATTTTATCTATCTAATGGCCCTGAGAAAAAAGGGGAGTGGCAATTTGCATTGCAAAAAATATTCCATTTATTCCAATCAAGGTTCTATCAGATAAAGAAGGAAGATACCTTATGGCAGTGGGACATATAAATGATCGTATAATATCTCTAGTCTCATACTATGCCCCTAATACGGGTCAAGTACAATTTTTTGAGGACATGTTTAAAACATTAATACCACATATGCAGGGTTGTATATTATTAGGGGGAGATAGTAATGTTTCTTTAGACCAGGCCCTAGATAGAACCAATTCCCATAAACCTGTTTTGAAACATACCCCCAAGCAAGGGTGTAAATTGGCTCGGTTGCTACATCATTATGATCTTATAGACGTCTGGAGAGACCTCAATCCCTTCACCAAAGATTACACTCACTACTCCCATGTCCACAAGACATATTTGCGTATTGACCATATCTTCACACTCTCGTCTCTCCTTCCCTCAGTGGTCACAGCTAAAATATTGTCGTCTTCGTGGTCTGACCATTCTCCGGTTAAAATCTCTCTTACTGGCATATGGACAAAACCTAAACCTTCAGCGTGGCGCTTGAATATTTCACTATTGAATGACCCTATCATATTTTCTGAAATTGAGACTGCTCTGAGACAATATTTTTCTGTTAATAAAACCATTGATACCTCCCCTTCTATTAATTGGGCAGCTCATAAAGCCGTGATTCGCGGCTTCTTAATTCAAATAGCCTCTAGGACCAAACGAAATTACAATAAACAATTACAACAACATGAGAAAGAACTACAAAACATTATTCAGGAACAAAAATCTAATCCCAAACAGGACTTACGACGTAAAATAGATAAAGCCCGCACTGCATTAAATATTTGTCTCACTACTAGAGCTGAGAAACATTTACGCTGGTCTAGACATCGCTTCTATACGTCAGGCGATAGGCCTTCTACGTTATTAGCCAGGAAACTTACCCCTAGACCTTATAACCCTGCTATGCCAAAAATAAGGACTCATGATGGGAGATTGACTCAGAATCCGGAGTCAATTGTAATGGAATTTTCTAATTTTTTTTCTGTTCTATATAAAAAACCAGGTCCGTTTCCAGTATTTCAGGCAGATAAATTCTTTCAAGACATCCCCCTCCCACGGTTATCACAGGAACATATGGATTTAATGGAAGAAGATTTCACTGAGGGAGAAATAGTATTAGCAATAAAAAGTTTAAACCCTTCCAAAGCTCCTGGTCCTGATGGCTTTTCCGGTCACTATTATAGGAAATTTGCTCATATTTTGATACCTCATTTATGCTCCTTTTTTAATGATATTAAAAAAGGAAAGACGATTGCATTACCTGAAAATAATGCTTTCATACATGTAATTCCTAAACCTGGGAAAGATCATGGGGATCCCGCTAATTACCGTCCAATATCACTTATTAACGTTGATCTTAAATTGATGACCAAAATTTTGGCGACTAGAATAAATACTTTCCTGTCTAAGTATATACATCCAGATCAAGTGGGTTTTGTCCCTGGTCGTCAAACCCCCGACCAAACTAGAAGAGTTATAGATGTTATTTCAGCGGTTAAATCAAATTGGGACAATCAAGGTGAACGCAAAGGGATGCTACTTGCATTGGATCTTTGTAAAGCGTTCGACTCTGTGACGTGGGATTACATTACTTATGCCTTGAAAGGCTATGGATTCGGACCTGTTTTTTTAAATATACTGCGGACGTTATATACCTTACCGTCTGCTAATCTCCTGATGAAAGGTTTTAAATCACATAACATAGATATCCATAGAGGGACGAGACAAGGCTGCCCTTTATCCCCTATATTTTTCATTTTAGCTCTAGAACCCTTAGAGATTAAGTTGAGGAATCACCCAGATATTAAGGGAATTTACTGTGGAGATAGAATACATAAATGTGCTCTCTTTGCGGACGATATCTTAATGTTCCTTTCGTCCCCAATCACATTGCTACCGAACTTATACAAAACAGTACACCAATTTACAACCATTTCTGGCCTCCAAATAAATCATAATAAATCTGAAGCACTAAATCTTTCCCTGCACCCTCAAGAGATGCATCTCATTCAGGAATCTTTTCAGTTTAAATGGCAGAAGGATGCCCTCCCATACCTAGGTATTTTTTTAACCTCGTCAATTCAAACAATGTACCAGGCCAATTACCCTCCTTTATATAAGAAACGGTCAGAAGATCTTTTAAAATGGGCTCACAATCCACCATCATGGTTCGGCAGACTGTACTCAATAAAGATGAATCTTTTACCTCGCTTGTTATACCTATTCAGAACGCTTCCTATCGCAATCCATAAACCTGATCTTAATACTATGCAGAATAAGATTGTTAAGTTTATTTGGGGAAACAAGAGACCCAGAGTGAATAAGCGCACCCTCTTCGCTCCAAGATCTAGAGGGGGTTTAGGAGTTCCAGATCTGTCTAAATATTTCGAAGCCGCACAGATGGCTCAATAAATTCGTTCCCACTCCTCACATACTCAACCATCTTGGATGCAAATTGAATCATCCCTCAACCCTTCTGTTCCAATTAGTCACATGATGTGGCTCAATATGAAAAACAGACCGGTTATAATGTGCCCTACCCTGTCTTATACTTTGAACCTATGGGACAGATTATCAAAACGCCATACATTCCGATCTGCCCTTAGACCTCTAGCCCCATTGTTTGGCAACCCTGACTTCACCCCGGGTCTTGATCCTCGAGAGTTTGCTTGGTGGACTAATAAGGGCTTATTACGTATTGCAGATATATGTGACCATAGGAATATCCTCTCAAAGCGTATTATGATAGAAAGGTATAAACTCCCTGAAACTGAATTAAACCACTATCTTCAGATTGTGAACTTTGTTAAATCTGTACTGGGTTCTAATGATTTCTCGTCCCTTACCCCAATGGAATGTTTATGCAAATCCTTTGATAAATATACAGGTCACATCTCAGAAATATATAGTATGTTATCCTCAAACTCTGAAAAACTGTTTTACATGCAGAAGTGGGAAAGTGATTTAGGGATATCATTGGATATTGATAAGTGGTTTAAGATAGCACAATCTGCCTCAAAATCATATATCAATACTTCCCTCATAGAAGCGAACTACAAAGTTTTACTGAGATGGTACATGGTACCAGTAAGACTAGCTACATTTGTTAATAACTTGTCTCCTTTATGTTTTAGAAAATGTGGTAATGAAGGAACAATTTATCATACATGGTGGTTATGTCCTAAGGTCCGTCGCTTTTGGATACGAGTATATAACTTTATTTACTCCCTGACCCAGATAAATCTTATTAGATGTCCATTACAGGCATTATTAGGGGGTGATCTGATAAATATTCCACGGCACAAGAAAAAACTTATATCATTTATATTTACGGCCTCTAGAATTGCTATAGCTAAATCCTGGAGATCACCTGTGATCCCTTTTAACTTGGTGAGAACTAAATTGTCATGGATTATGATTAATGAACGCCTCTCAGCTATCTTGAATGACAATTTATCAATCTTCGAATTGGTTTGGGAACCATGGATGAATTATTTATCTGTAAGTTCCTAATCTCCTATTATGCATATATAATAGCTGTCAGGGGTGCACTCCTCCCCCCCCTCCTTATTTTCCTGTTGTCTTTCCTTCTACTCCTATTCTTTTCTCCATCCTTTTCTCTCTTTTTCTATTTTTATTTTTTATTTTTTCTCCTTCCTTTTTTTTTTTTAGAATCTTTTATAAGATGTGTTTACCCATACTGTATGCTGAATGTCTATGTATTAATGTAGAATACAGTTAATGTGATATTCATACTCTGTCTAGAATAAACATACACCCTTGTTTGACTTTATTACATACAATAAAAACTATTGTAAACAGGAACAGCAATCTCTCTCCTCCTCTAGTCAGTCCACCCCCCCCCCCACACACACACAGTTAGAAACACCTCCCTAGGGAACACTTAACCCCTTGATCACCCCCTTGTGTTAACCCTTTCCCTGCCAGTGACATTTATACAGTATACAGTAAAAAGTGTCAAAAGTGTCCGCCGCAATCCCGCTAAAAAATCGCAGATTGTCGCCATTACTCGTAAAAAAATAAATAAATAATAAAAATGCCATAAATCTTTCCCCTATTTTGTAGACGCTATAACTTTTGTGCAAACCAATCAATATACGCTTATTGCAATTTTTTTTACCAAAAATATGTAGAAGAATACATATTGGCCTAAACTTTTTTTGGATATTTATTATAGCGTGAAGTAAAAAAAAAAAATATATATATATATATTTTTTTTTTTTTTTTTAATTGTCGCTATTTTTTGGTTTATAGCGCAAAAAATAAAAACAGCAGAGGTGATCAAATACCACCAAAAGAAAGCTCTATTTGTGGGGACAAAAAAGGACATCAATTTAGTTTGGGTACAGCATCGCACTACAGCGCAATTGTCAGTTAAAGCAATGAAGTGCCGTATCGTAAAAAATGTTCATTAAGAGGGCAAATCCTTCTGGTCCTTAAGTGGTTAATATACAAAAAAAAGGGTAAATACAAGAGTCGCAGGAGGAATCCTGTGCTCCAGACCATGTGGCCCACGCCACCATGTGCAAAATAGGCCAGGGCCAAACTAGAATGCTGTGCCTGCACTGTTTTGCGAAGAATGGCATGAAGAAAATATTCTGACAGGCAATCCTCTGTGCCACCAGAATGCCTTAACCATACAGATGAGGATGCACTCAGCAACGACAGAATGAAATGAGGGGGATAAGAGGCCAACTAATGGAGAACTTGATGGCTCTGCTATTTCTTCAGTCCTTTTTGATAATGTTGTTCAGTCTGAGCCTACCTTACCAGAAGTGCTACAGGCAGTCAATAAAGGCAATTCCACCATCACTATGCTTTTAACACAGATACATAGCCTTAAAGAGAACATGGCTTTCTTAAGATATAATGTACAGAAAATAAGAGAACACGTGTCTGTTCAAGAAGGCAGGGTGGAAGATTTAGTGGACAATGCAGTACCCTTAAAACAAGACGTGGACCTGCTAAGGTCTAATGCCCCCGTACACATGGTCGAAAATTCCGACGGAAAATGTCCGATAGGACCATGTTGTCGGAAAATCCGCCCGTGTGTGGGCTCCATCTGACTTTTTCTGTCCGAATTTCCGACGGAAAAAATTTGAGAGCAGGATCTCAAATTTTCCGACAACCAAATACGATCTGACTTTTTCCGATCGTGTGTCGAGAATTCCGACGGACAAAGTGCCACGCATGCTCAGATCAAATTACGAGACCAAAGCCATTGGCTACTAGCCTCTACGTAGTTCCGTCGTATGCAACGAACGTCACCACGTTCAGAATGATCGAATTTTACGACAACTTTGTCCGACCGTGTGTATGCAACACCAGTGTCGGACAAAATCCGTCTGAAAAAATCCGACGGATTTTGTGGTCGGAATTTCCGACCGTGTGTACAAATAAGACAAATACACATGATATGAAAATGAAAGACTTGGAAAACTGACTCAAACTAAATAACCTCAGATTAATTGGTATTCCTCAATGTGTGGAATGTACAAACCCCCTCTGAATTCATCGAGCCTCGGTACACAATTTGTTTGGCGGTGAACACTGCGCAGTGTAGTTTGCAGTGGATAGTGCTCAGTCAGCTGCTTCTGCCGGGTAATCCTCCCAGACCTTGTTGTTTCGTGATTTGGCAAAAAATCAGCCAGCCATAGCATGCCTGCAGGAAACACATTAACAAAAGATACCACTGATCTCTTTTGCAGATCACAATATAAAATTTCACCTAATTTCTGGAATACCTCTAACTCAAGAGGAGTTAGTATCCTTGTACTTGTGTGTTTGGAGGCGTTTTTTTTGGCCTGAAAAGTTAATTGAAAGGGTATATTTTTTAAAGACAAAGATACTTTATAAGAAAAAAAAATCTGAATTTGCTTAACAGAATCTCATCAGTTTTGAGGTGGGGTAATTTTGGAGGCAGGGAAGAGCCCAATACAATACAAAGATAGAACAGATTTGATGCACAGAATTACATTTTTTTTACTTTTTTTTTTTAATAGAAGCCAATTTCAGATACAAGGAGAAGGCAAGTTTCAGCCAAGAAAATCCACAAAACTATCCACTCCAAGCAGTTGCTCCCCAGTGCCAATCGAACCCCAGGTGCAGGAGGCAAGCCGAGCCTTCCACACCCTTTACCCTATGTTCACACCTATGCATTTTTTAGTGTGTTTTACAGTTTGCAAAAACGCGCTACATTCCATTTAACATGGTTTACTTTGTTATACGTTCACATCTATGTGTTTTGTAGCCAGTGCGTTTTTGGAAAGGGTCAGGGACTTTTTTCCCGCATTTTGTGTGTAGTAGACTTCAATGAAATCACACCAGAAATGCAAGTGTTGTGTTTGTGATGAGATTTTTGATGCTTTTTTTACCCTTTAAACACTGTCTATAGCAGACCTTTATCGGAGCATGCAGCCCGGCAGGTCAGGAAAGGGAGGGGATGAGTGCCCCCCCTCCTGAACCATACCAGTCTGCATGCCCTCAACATGGGAGGCTCTGACCCCACACCCCAAAGCACCTTGTCCTATGTTGATGGGGACAAGGGCCTCTTCCCAACAACCCTTGTCAGTGGTTGTGGGGGTCTGAGGGCAGGGGCTTATCAAAATCTGGCAGCCCCCTTTAAAAAAGCTGCCCCCCATGTGAATGAGTATTGGGGACATTGTACCCCTACCCATTCACCCCCCACCCCCCCCCCCCCCCCCCAAAAAAAAGTGTAGTGTTACAAAAAACAAGAGATGGTTTTTGACAAGTCTTTTAATAAAAATTGTGTTTTCTTCCTTCGTTCTTCTCCCTCTGGTGTTTCTTCTCCCACTTCTCTCTCCAGTGGTCTATTCTCCCTCCGCTGTCTTCTCTCTCCGGTGGTTTCTTCTTTCTCTTAGCTCTCCGGTGATGTCTTTTTCATCCACCACTGCTGACCCGCTAAAAAAAAATGGTCTTCCTCCGACCCTGACTGCCTCTGTTGTGTTGGCTCCCGTTGTCTGCCATTTCTTATATAGCAATGGGGGTGTGGCCATCTGGTGACATCACCCAGAGAACCCGTCCCTGATTACAAGTTCAGTGATTACAAGCTTCAGGAGGCATTTACGCTAACTCTCAAACAAAGGGTAGCTTTTCAAGTACCACTTAAAATTAAATCCAAGTTTATGCTGCTGACCCCATAAAGAAATGAAAATTAAACACAAATAAAAGAGTGCAAGGACCAAAAAAAAAAAACACCAAGCCTAAAACACTAAAGCAAAATACCCCTTCTCTGTTTTTTGTTTTTTTTCCAATCATAGAAATAATTAAAAAAATAACACAAAAAAGAAAGTAGTAATACAGAACCACAAACTTAAATTCATAAGTTCTTAAGTATCACTTGCAATATACAGCATCTCTCTCTCTCTACCTCACATCACCCTCAAACAGATGGTCAAACCGAACGCATGAACCAGACCCTGGAAACCTATCCTCGAAATTATGCCAATGTGTTAAACTCCAACTGGTCTGAGTATATATATATATATATATATGTATAAATATTTCATTTTTCACTGGTTTTGATATTTATGTTTATTAAGTAGCAGCACTGGTTGGTCATTGTGAGCACAGGAGATTCCTACTATATACAATGATGCTACTTTTGCAATGCATTGTGGTACACTCTGCTGAGCAATACCTGAGGAATGTCCCGAAGGTTCGGATTGAATCCAAACGTCTGGTGAATTTCGGTGCAAACCTGGAGCTCATTCCCAATTTACTGTTGCTATGCATGAGAGGCAAATTATTGAGAGCTTGGACCACAGTTCTTTTAATACCATAAATACAATCTTTAATTGCTTGCCTTTTTTATATTCACAGTCTTTTCTCATATAATTACACAATTATTCTGACATGCTGTACTTTATGGTTATCCCGGATGTTCTCACAACCTATGTCTATAAATAGTAGATCAAAGGCCACATTTCAACTCTTTCAGGTACTGTAAGTCTTTCAGGTACTGCATTTGTTGTTTTTTTCATTTTCTGTAATAACACAACACAAAATTGAAGAATATTGTTCAGTGAATCTAGTGACATTTCAATACAATTAATAATATTATGGACGTGACTAACTTATAATGTTTATTATGTTTACCTGATAGCTGGAAACTAGAATTGTGATGGCAGCTTAGGACTTCCTAGGTGGACTTTACGACGTACATTTACATTTATATCTGCTTAATGAATTCTGCTCCACAGTGATGATGACTCCCGCACCCTCATCTGCATACACTTGAGGCATTAGCCACTACGTACTCTTGAGGTATGTAATACAGTGACTTGTTCTCATTAAATGTATAATAACACAATTTAATATCACAATTCTCTTTGGAAATTGATATACATTGCACTTGGATGATCACCGTGAACTTTTGAAAGAATGTTTTTCAAACAAAAATGTTAAATAAATTTATTCAGGCATTTCCTGGTATGTGGGGAGAGTTGTGCTCCTGAAATCTGGTATCGGAGCAATCCTAGTATATAGTAATTGCCATTTTTAAATTCATAAAATTCATAAAATACTTATTTTCTCCAGTTTTCAGGCCTTCCTGTCTACATGCACTCGCTCCACCATTAGCCACGCATCTTTGCTTTAGACAGGCTTGCTGATAATGATAAGAGTAGACCAGTGCTGGGAGATGGTCATCCAGAACCCAGGGAAAAAATGCCAAACTGCCCCTCTTCCCTTAAGGTTAGGATCAGGGCTCCCCAATCCCTGCAAAAAAAATTGCACCTGGCCCTGGATTAGACCATGTCTGTGCAATGAGTTTTGACCAAACCACTTGTAGTATCTACCAGGAGCACATGTAACATGGTGACAACAAGGGAGTTATGAGAGAAAAAAAGACTAAGTAGACACAGGTAGTGGCACTTAGTGAATAACAATACGGCATAAACCAGTTTCTGGAACTGGAACCATGCAGACATAATAATGTAAGGTAGGGGTACAGAAGTGTTCGATATGGCTCTCCAAATTGCCTACTAAGTGCCACCATAGTTAGCATCAGGAACCCTCATAGTGAGAGGAGTAATTGTAGTTTTCTAGTGAGCTGACATAGGTCCCCAGGGTAGTGAGTGGGATGTGACCATAGAGAGTGAGGTAGTGCCAGTCCTGCTCCTGCCAGTGTGGGGTGTCTTGGAAAAACTGGGGACATAGGTGCCAGGGTAGTGAGTGGGATGTGACCATAGAGAGTGAGGTAGTGCCAGTCCTGCTCCTGCCAGTGTGGGGTATCTTGGAAATCCTGGGAAACAAGGCCCTGGTCTCCACCTGTGCTTGGTCATCATGGGGAGCATTGCAAGGACCAGGGCACAACAAAGATGTAATCTTTGAGGCTGTAGCTTCTGAGAGTTTCTCCTTGGTCTGAGAGCAGGGAGGAAAGGTGCAGGACTGTTGGGACCACTCACATTCTTACTGCATGGGATGCAAGAGTCTGGCAAAACCCCTTTAAAGCTATGGACTCCATGACTCATCTCTCCTCTTGTGATTGCTCTTGCTTTATTGTTTGTGATTCAAGAAATGTGCCGCCACTATTGGGATGACTAAAGCATGTAAATCAACTGGTTCAGTAAACAGTTAAAAGGCTTTTGCTATTTAGACTCTTCTTCCTCCTAACCTCAACAAGGGGATATCCTCTGTAAATGAACTTGTGCTGTTATTGGTGTCTATTTCTGTAAGGCCTGAAGAAGGTATGGGACTGTTGGTGCTGGTTAGGCCAGACCAGGGGTTCTCACGTATTGCTCAGTCTCTAGGGTGCCCAGCGGAGTGTCCCATGCTCATATTCCCTGGTGGGTCTAAGAGCATCAACCTATGTCGTATAGGAAATAGGTGAAAGTAAGTGGGTGCTTCCCCACCTTGTAGTTGTTAGGGTACATGGTGGATGTGTAGCCCAGCACATGGCTAGGCCCCTACTCAACAATAACAAACTGAAAACTGCTTCATGCACATTTATTGCATTTTACACATATGGACATACCAGGACTACCTTATACATAAGATTTACCTGGTGCCCATACAGGAAATACAGTGAGCTGGATTTAGTCTCTTGTAAATGCAAGGAATTCATGAGTGTACATCATGCACGATGAGAAGGGGTAAGCAATAGGGTGACTACCTGGATTTTAGGTTGAGTCAATATGGCTGTGCTCTGCGCAAAGTGTTTATCTTACTTTTTAACTTAAAAATGTGAAGTTGTCAGAAAGTTTTCCATTTCCAACCTACACTGGAGGACTGATCATTCATCCCACCCAGACCTGCCAAAAACTGAAATGTCTGTTTTACATGGAGTGGGCCAATGAAAACTATGTTCCTCAGCCTGTGCAGACACATCTACATTATTTAGAGACAAATTTAGATATAGAAATTGACAAAGCTTCCTGCGTAGGTCTCCTACGGTGTTGTACTGACATATTGTGCTGTCATTTTAAATGACAGAAATAAACAAAAAGCTTAAAATAAGTTTGTATGACTGGGAATCTGAAAAAAATAAAAGAAAAAAAACTCTGACATGTCTCAGAACTGACAACAAATATTGCTAATAAACTAAGGCAGTGACAAGCAAGGTAATAAGGACAATAATTAGGGTAGTTGGTCTGTAAGGGAGGAAATACACAAGCAGAACGCAAGCTTGTTCAGCAATTTATTCTAGTGGTATGTTTTTAGGATTTAACTATACCTTTTAAATGGTTCACCCAAAACATATCAGCTTTTGGTCGATTACAGGAGACCTATTGGGCGCACATTTGCTCCAGGTCAGTCACCCAAAACCCACCAGAGCCACCCACTACTTTTAGGTATGGGGTTGCACATGACTTCCTTGTCTCTTGCTCTGCATTGGTGGGCAATCATTGCCAAGGCCAAGCCCTGATATATGCAGGGAGGCAGAATGTTTGCACCCGTGAACAGCCAATTGCAAATCTTAGCACTGTCACATGTTGGGGGAAGAAGAGAACAATGGATTGGTGTACAGTAAATTACAAGGCTGACCATTGGAACATGCAGGCCAGAGCAGAGGTCTTGGTAAACAACCCAACATATGGTCCGAAATAATTCTTGGAAGGATGGTGATGAGCACACAGAGTAGAAGGGAAGCTTGTGAAAGTAAAGTCTCCTTGGGGTCTATGTCAATGGAATCAGGCTTGTGTCAATAGCATCATTTTCATACGCTTCTGGGATCATTCAAAATTCATTGACAAGTACATTTGACCTCCAGTTGATATCTTTCAACCTTCACGCCGACATAATAATATATGCAGCCTCACTGCACCGTGCTTTTTTTTTATATGTGCATATATGCGTTTCTCTCCTTGTGCTGGGAACGCGCTGCATGGTGCGCTTCGCACACAGAGACTGATTCACGAGAGCCCCGTACTAATGATTGGGGCCCGGATCTCGCTATTCCAGGTCACCAGATCACTGTGGTAGCCTCTGATTGGCTACCACAGTGATCAGTCACTGTGAAGTCCTCCCCTGTGTTTTTTTTTCTTTCTGTAAATGGAGAAGAAGGACACAATGTATCTTTCCCGTTCCTTACAGAAATAAAAAAAAAAGTGTTTGTAAAAAATGTTAAAATAAATAAATGATACAAAATAAAATAAAAAATTCTAGATCAAGGTTTGATCTAGGTCAGGGCCAGGGTTAGTGTTTGGGTCAAGTAAGGGCCAAAGGTCAAGATCAGTGTCATTGGATGGGCTGTTTTTCCCTCCTCTCCACATTTTTGGTGGCCACCCATTATGTTCATTTTCTTTTGTTGTTTTTCCCTCTTATGCCCCGTTACACACGGTCGGATATTCTGATGGAAAAAGTCAGATCGGAATATGTTGTCGGAAAATCTGATCGTGTGTGTGCTCCATCTGACTTTGAGAACAAAATCCGATCTGACTTTTTCCGATCGTGTGTAGAGAATTCCGACGGACAAAGTGCCACCCATGCTCAGATCAAATTAGGAGACCAAAGCTATTGGCTACTAGCCTCTACGTAGTTCCATCGTATGCAACAAACGTCACTATGTTCAGAACGATCGGATTTTCCAACAACTTTGTCCGACCGTGTGTATGCAACACCAATTTTGGACAAAATCCGTCGGAAAAAAACGGACGGATTTTGTGGTCGGAGGGCTTACACTCCTTTTACCTCCCTAGCCATGTAATGTTGGGTTCCCTGCATTGTCTTCCGCTATAGATTTGATGGTGTTATACTCAGAACATGTTTGCAGAACCCTATTGAAGTCCTATAGAGGACTGTTTTGACAGTTTCTTTTTCTTGGGAATGTTTATATCTTTATTGTTATTTTTGTACCTCTTGTACATTGAAAAAAAAATAAAAAAAAGATAAGGGTCAGGGTCAGTATATTTTGGACCGTTTTTTTTGTTTTTTAAATTAGCATCAGTGTCAGTTTAGTGTTATGCCCCGTACACACGGTCGGAAAATCCGACCACAAAATCCATCGGATTTTTTCCGACGGATTTTGTCCGACACTGGTGTTGCATACACACGGTCGGACAAAGTTGTCGGAAAATGCGATCATTCTGATCGTGGTGACGTTTGTTGCCTACGACGGGACTACGTAGAGGCTAGTAGCCAATAGCTTTGGTCTTGTAATGTGATCTGAGCATGCGTGGCACTTTGTCCGTCGGAATTCGCTACACACGATCGGAAAAAGTCCGATAGGACTTTGTTGTCGGAAAATTTGAGAGCAGGAGATAAAACTTTGTCCGTCAGAAAATCCGACGGAAAAAGTCCAATGGAGCCTACACACGGTCGGAATTTCCGACAACATTGTCCGATAGGACATTTTCCGTCGGAAAATCCGACCGTGTGTACGGGGCATTAGTGTGTTTTAGGTAGGACAAAAAAAAAGCAAAATGTGCACTATTGTTTCTGGGCTGTACTACGGTTACAAACAACAAATAACATATGTGGTATCGTTGTGATCGCCAGGAGAAGGAGAATTTATTAGTTGTTCTTTGGTTATAGGTTATGGTAGTTACAAGATATGTACAGCTACATTAAAAAAAACTAACTTTTTTACTATTTTGGGCCAGCTTTCCTTTGATAATAAAAAAAATAAATCAGGACATATCCATAGCTATTTACTACCAAATGAAAACCCAATTTGTCCTGAAAAAAAAAACAAGGTATAATCCACCTGGATGCACAAAATAGTTGTGATGACTATTTATGGTTTTACTAACACATGTCAAAGTTGCAAAATTGAGTTTAGGCATTAAGATTTTTAGTTTTACCCTTAGATGTAAAGGTGTTAACATGCCCACTATCCAAAACATCTGTAGTTTCCAGAATGAATGGGCAAAGAACTGTTTCTCTTTAATGCTGGTTCTAATTGGGCAACCCAAAACTTCCCAGTTCTTGTAGGAAAAAGTTTTCAACCCAAAAAACAAAAAAACAAGAATGTAATATATTGCTGCTTACTAATCCTTAAAAGTCTTTTATTCCTTTGTTTTCTCCGGGAGACGTGGCAAGTAACACCTTTCTGGTCTCCACTCTGGATGGAGGAGCAGAATTGTCAGTCTGGGGAAAGAGTAGTGTTAAATGTAAAAAAATGATTTAGCTGAACACCAGTTAACACCTTTTCAGCTGTTTTTTAAACAACAAATTTTACCTTATGCAATAAAGTTTTTACATAAACTAATAAAAGCTGACTATTGTAAGCACCTCTGTGGGTGTTAGATTGTTTGTCCCAGCCCCATAAGTGCCATTTTTGCTGAACAGCTTGGTCTGTTAAAGGAAGTTGAAAAATAACTGACTTACTGGCCTGATCACCAGGGGAAAATAAAGACAAAAAAATGCCACCACTAAAGCTAAGAAAGGGCAAGCTGCAATATAATACATTTTTGTTTTATTTTAATATCACTTGAGGAACTTAAAGTATATCATTGTAAAATAATTGAAATAGCTTTTAATGGTAGAATGTATCAGTGAATTGTAATTGCTGTATTTATTGGCATATAACATGCACTTTTTCACTATGAAAATCGGGAAGTCCCATCTCCTGGGCCACCATAGGACCACTGTTCTGTCTATCATAGGAGATTCTTAGGCCCCTTTTACACTGGGGTGAGAGCCGCGGCGACAGTAAAGCAGCGCTATTTTTAGCGCTGCTTTACCGTCGTTTTAGCCGCAGTATTCGGCCACTCGCGGGGCGGTTTTACCCCCGTGAGCGGCCAAAAAAGGGTTAAAATGCCCCGCTGTAGCGGTGCTTTGCGGCGGTATTGCCGCGGTATTACTGCAGTGTCCCATTGAAATCAATGGGTAGGAGCGGTATAGGAGCGGTGAATACACCGCTCCTATACCGCTCCAAAGATGCTGCTAGCAGGACTTTTTTTACCGTCCTGCTAGTGCACCGCTCCAGTGTAAAAGCCCGACGGCTTTCACACTGGAGTGAATGGGGCCGTTTTTTTCAGGCGGTGTACAGGCGCTATTTTTAGCGCTGTACCGCCTGAAAACCGCCCCAGTGTGAAAGGTCCTTAATGTATGTAATCTGTCAGCGCTCGTCGCGCCCACTCCCTGTCCCCTCTGAGGCTGCAGATGGGCATTGATCAGGCTTCACCGATGGCAATGGTGAAGCTTCATTGATGGGCACTGACCCTTATTTTGCTTCAAAGTTCCCTATTTAAAATTTACGTTTTTTTCCTGAAACTTCCCTCTTAAAATGAATGTGCGTGTTATACGCCGATAAATATGGTATTTGAAAGGTTCATATAGCAAATACTTTCCCCTGCTGGGAGGATGATTTTTTTTTCTTGACATTGGATCAACAGCATTAGAAAGCGTAAAATAGAAGAAGATAGTTAATGGATTAAGGTATTTTTTTATTTATTTTTTTAGTTCTTACCTTCTATAATTTCTTTTTGCCTACACCAGATAATAATACTTGCTCCAGCTTTACTGCTCCACAATGAGTGAATGGAGGCAAAGCAATGTTGTCTATTTTCCTGTTTAACTCAGCCTGTCTAGGTCTTCATCAATCACCTGAGCGTAGCAGGTAATCTTTCATGGTGACAAACTAAGTATCTCAATCCTTGCTGCCATTCGGGGCACAGGACTCTGGTATCATCAACCACTGATTATTTCAAAGACTCCCCTTTGGCAAAAGGCTTTATTTACTATATCAGTTTCAGATGTCGGAACATAACTTAGCTGGGTAGAGCTTTCCAAAAAACATTCAACTGAAAAGAAAAATAGGTCCCTTTATCCCGATATTTATATGGAAAGTCCCTGCACACATGGCATGCAATCACATTTAAAGGGAAATTACATTATATTATCCATAAGTACAGATTTGAATGACTACTGTAATGTCTACCTAAAAGTGTATATATATATATATATATATATATTAGTAATTTGAAAAGATAAAATCAAATCCCATTGAAAAAAATTGGCAATTTTGGGTTCATCTCACAACAGTTCCAACCTGCTGATTAATATATCAACTCTACGACCATCCCCTGCCCAATCTGTCAATCAACCTCACTATTTAGCCATGCTGGGGTAATTGCCTGAGCAATAGGTTCATTTGCAAACCCAAGACTCCAGGCTGTGTTAGCCATACAGTAGGTGTGCGCAGCCCTTAAACACGTGTGTCTACATATATGACTCCGGTACATTAATTAATCCCCTGCCGGCAAATTGAAGGAGCATAAACACTTATCTTATGACAGAGCCAGATATTTCCCATCTTCCTGCGGACACACAGAGCCATAATGCTAATGTACATTGGGGGTGTTAGGGTGTGCCCACACACAACTGGTATACCCTGTGCGCACGCCTATGGTGTTGGCTCCTGTGTTCATGCATTACTGTTGCACTGGTTATTGATTTTGACTTGTATTTTGACTACGCTTGTTCACTGCCTGCCCTGATCTAAGGCCTGTCCTTATTCCCGGAATGACCTGTCAACTTTGAAACATCCTCTGGTTATATCCCTGCCCAGCTACCAACTGCACAGGTGTGCCCAAGGGAAGCAACCTGGTACAGTCCATCACTCCTTGTGGGATGCTTTGATGAAGATCTGATGGCTTGTACTTAGACTTTGCACTTTGGCCTTTTTTTGAGCACACACATTTTCCAAAATGCAGATAGCACACAGGGTCCACTATCCAGTTTGTCTGTGATCGCTTAACACCCAACTACAGGATTTTTTTTTTTTATATCTATATTTTCTCCCCCAGATTCTATAAAAAATAAAAAAGCATCTCTGGCTGCAATACCCACCACAAATTTGGTTCTGTCCCCTGCAGTACTTATTTTCCGCCACAAGATAGCCTCAGTCTTTGGGGGTTAAATGGTGCCAAGCATCACATCACCCCCAAAGACTGAGGATAATACTGTGATTGCTGGTTCTCATTGAGTGGTTCATTCACAGTATATTGATGCAGAGAACATCACTGACTTTATTGACATCACATCAATGCCACTCTCTGAATCTGTAGAACTGCCCACTGCTGGGAGAAGACTGCAAAGGAAGATGATCCTACATGGCACATGCAGACCTTAGGAAAAAGGTAAGCATGCTTTTGTTAAGAAAAAAAAAAAAAGAACAACAAAAAACAAAAAACTGCATAATATACTACTGGGAGGCCTCCAGATGATGGCGGAGGGGGAGGAGGGTTGACCATTTGGTAGGGCTTTAAGACCAGCTTACTACCTATATATGCATTATAAAAATGTGTTGGGTACACCTCTTGTGTATGTTTTGTTGGTGTGTTCAATCAATTTCGAATGGTCCCCCAAATGATGCAGTGAAGAACACCATTTAATGCATCACAACATGTATATGTGAAAATGTGTGCTTCTTTGCAATGCAATGGTTAAAACAAAAAGAAAAAGAACACATCCAATGACCCACCTCAAATAGGCCCACACGAAAATAAAAATCTGCACATGTGCATATATTTGATTTTTTGGTCCTGCATATAGATTGAAAAAAGGGCACCATTGAAGACTATGGGACAGTGTTCCTTCATTCCTACACATAAGATTTCTAAGCAGGGTTTCTCAACTGGGGTTCCAAGGAACCATAGCATTCCTCTGGGATCTATCTGTACATCACATGCAGGTGACAGGTACAGTATTACTTCCCCACATAGCCGACACTCAGTCTTTCTGCTCCTCTCACTGCAGAGCGGTGCAGAGAAGCAAGAGACCTGGTTGTCCTGCGCCAATCGCAGCTGCCTCTCCTGTCAATCCCAGGGATGTTGTATATGATATTACATGGCGTGGACAAGAGTGGAGGGTGGACAGGGATCAGCGTGCCAGAAGAAATACGCTGGGGCCCTTTGCATGAGGAAACCTACATACTACAGAACCTTGTATGCTCACCCTAGACTTGTGACCTTCCCCTTGTACTATGCTCTCCTGATCCATTATTGTGTCCTGCTGTCCCCCTGTATTGTGCCCTCCTGACCCCAGACTAGTGCCCTACACCCTCTACTGTGCTCTCCTGACCCTAGTATTGTGTCCTTCTGCCCCCCCCCCTTACTATGCCCTCCTGACCCCAATATTGTGCCCTGCTGCCTTTGTACTGTGCCTCCCTGACTCCAGAATTGTACCTTTACTGTGCTATCCTGACCCCAGTACTGTGTCCTGTTACCTGCCTGTACTGTGTGCTCCTAGCCCCCCCGTACTTTGCCCTCCTGACCCCGGTATTGTGCTCTGCTGCCCCTGTACTGTGCCCTCCTGATCCCAGAATGGTGCCCGAACTCCAGTATTGTGTCCTGTTGCCCCCCAGTATTGTGCCCTGCCCCCTGTACTGTGGTCTTCTGACCCCAGTATAGTGTCCTTCTTCTTCCTTCTCCTTCCCAATATTGTGCCTTGTCCCTCCCTGTACTGTGCTATACTGACCCCAGTATTGTGTCCTATTGCCCACGTCTAGTGTGCCCTCCTAGCCCCTCCCCCATATGTTGCCCTCCTGAGCCTAGTATTGGTCCCTGCTGCCCCTGTACTGTGCCCTCCTGACCACTAGGTGCCTTCCTGTGCCCCTGGGCTCCGTCCTGCTGCTCCCCTGTACACTATTTATCCCAAGTTCAACCCAGAATTGAGCATCTGTGCAGAAAAAGCAAGCACAAGTTTCACTTTAAGCAGGTAGGCTTTAAAATGAATTCAATCCTTAAATGTGATTTCAAAATATAATTGTTATTATATTAACAACTCGGTGATCACCAGGGGCGTTGCTAGGTCTACAAAAGATCTGGGGCTAGAGCCCATAGTAGCAGCGTAGTAAAGAAAGTCATACCCTTGGGCGGGCATACACATGTATATAATATACGTACGTGTGTGTGTATATATATGTCCCCGGAAAGCCTCCCCCTTGCATCAGGGTCCCCAGAGATCCCCCCTTACATTGGGGTCCCCAGAGAACCTCCCCCTTAAATCAGGGTCCCCAGAGAGCCACCCACTTACATCAGGGTCCCCAGAGAGCCACCCACTTACATCAGGGTCCCCAGAGAGCCTCCCCTTCCCTCCCCTTGGGGACCCCTGCACACACTCGGGGCTATGGGCCCCTGATTCGGGGCTATAGCCCCAAAAGCCACCCCCTAGCGACGCCACTGGTGATCACACCAATGTTCCGTGAGCTGTAGATATAAAAACTATTTCAGGGGTTCCCCCTTTTTGCCAAGGATTCCTCCAAGGTAGAAAGGTTGAGAAATCCTGCTCTTGAGTTATTTCTTGCAGTGCATGTCAGTCCATGAAAGCAACAATCTGATTTGTTGCAATGCACAACACAATTATTTTTTCTCTTAGACACTTCGATAAATGAGTTCCAATGTTTTTGTAAGACACCGCAGGCTAAAAACAATTCTCAGTCATGAAAAGTCATAAACGGGACAAGTGTTGATGGTGACGCTTACTAATTATCTGGCAACACGTAGAGAATGGAATTTCTGTCACATCACATTCTCATGAATGGATGCTGATTCATTCTTCACATCATATTCCTATGAATTAAAAAGGCAAAGTGGAGCTTGTCACAGACCTGGAGGAAAATGATGTACAAGCTGTCATTAATTGTTGTGTCAGTCTGTATTCTGTTTATTAAATGTGCAGAGCTTGAGCTTGGGAAAATGGCAAAATTTACACGTGGTTAAAACCCAACTGAATTTTCAAAGAAATCAGATAAATACATTCCTGGTGCATCAAAACTAAAGGGGTACAAAGTTTCACAGTTACCTTTTTTTTTTAGATAGCAGCCCCTGTCTGAGTGGAAAAGCCTGTCCCCCGTCAGCATTTTGCAGAGAAGGAGCCTTGCTCTCTGTGTGGAAGCAGCAGCCTTTCCACAGAGCTCCAACATGTCCATGCTGGGTCGCCCTAAATCTCTTCTATCAGCAAATACCGTATATACTCGAGTATAAGCCGAGTTTTTCAGCAAATTTTTTTGTGCTGAAAATGCCCCCCTCGGCTTATACTCGAGTCAAGCACTTTTCTGCAGCAGAGAATTACATTTTCCGACCCGAATTTAGGGCCCCTGTATCTCGGGGGCCACTTGGTGCTAGGAACCCCAATTTGGTGTGCAAACCAAGTGGAACTAGCACTACAACAACGGGCCCCCAAAGTTGGTTCGGAAAATGTCATTCTCTGCTGCAGAAAAGTGCTTGACATTTTCCGAACCGACTTTGGGGCCCCGTATTCCGGGGCTACTTGGTGCTAGGAACCCCAGCTCGTTCCACTGGGTTTGCACACCAAATTTGGGGTTCCTAGCACCAAGTGGCCCCGAGATATGGGGCCCCAAAGTCGGTCAACTGTGTCCATCTGCAGCAATGTCATTTCGGGACCCTTTGGGTCCAAACACTTCGAATTTTTGGCTGCAGCTAGGGGGTATCTAGGAACCCTTAACTACCAAGTTTCGGGGGACCTATGGCTGCAAATGGGCACAGTGAGGCTGCAAATGGGCATTGTTGACCCTCTTTTCCACTTACAGTAGCTGCGCATTTTCTCACCCTAGGCTTATACTCGAGTCAATAAGTTTTAAAAAAATTTTGTGGTAAAATTAGGTGCCTCGGCTTACATTTGGGTCGGCTTATACCCAAGTATATACGGTACTATGATCCCCATTGCTTGAAGAGCTCTAGCTGTCAATCAGGAGCGGTGTTGGACCTTTGTAGAGAGACCATTGCTTCCACGCATAAAAGTGAAGGTATTTCTCTGCTGCATGCTGGCTGTGTTATATAAAAATGCACTGATTACTGTGTAAATGACACTGGCAGGGAAGGGGTTAACCACTAGGGGGCGATCAAGGGGTTAACTGTGTCCTAGGGAGTGATTCTAACTGTGGGGGGGATAGGCTTCAACTCACATGACAGCGACCACTGCTCCCAAAGACAGGGAGCGGTGATCTCTGTCATGTCACAAGGCAGAACGGGAAATGGCAAGTGGTTAAAGTGGGGGCATGATGGAGACCCTGATCTTGCGGCAGTTTTTAGCCCAGGTCAGCTGCAATAAATATCTAAAGCGTATGTGAAAACTTTCTTTCTTAGTTTTGGGGACAATAAGGAACATTTAAAACCCCTCTATATTTATTTTTTGTTGTTTATGTCTCAATCAAGAAATATCAGTACCCCTGTTGTCATTGGAGAGTAAATCAAACAAGAACTGAGACTTTCTGTGAGTTGTATATTACAACTAGCAAATTTATCATAAACAAGGTCCTACCAGCTTTAACCAGTGCTTGGTCATTTCCATGTTCTGTGTACAATGGGAGACCAGATATATTGTGAATGCAGGGTCCTGGGTTTAGTAACACTTTAAAAACTGAATTAAAATGGCTATACATACAGTTTTTAGATATGAAGGTTTAAAGGGGGTGACAGGACCCATTTGCAATTACATACCTTTTAGGTACCAGTGGTGGCTTCCAAAACTGCAAACTGTTTATTTGGTTTGGTAGTGCCAATGTATGAACTCTTGGTGTCTCTTGGTGTCGAAAACATCAAGTGCCGGGACTTTGCATCTCAGTATGACATAAGAAGGTCATCTGTTACTCTGTCTCTGGTGGTTGATTTGGTTTGGTAGAACCAATGTACGGTTATCTCAATAAACAGGTCATTAGAGTATTCTAGGCCCCCTGATTTCTTGAAAGATGAGATTCAGTTGGTGGTTGTGACTTCCCTTCTGATTTCGTTAACCACTTCAGCCCCGGAAAATTTGGCTGATTTGGAAGATTTGGCTGCTGAATGAGCAGGCCATTTTTTGCGATTGGACACTGCGTCGCTTTAACTTACAATTGCACGTCGTGCGACGTTGCACCCAAACAAAATTGACGTCCTTTTTTTCCCACAAATAGAGATTTCTTTTGGTGGTATTTGATCGCCTCTGCGTTTTTTTTAATTTTTTTGCGCTATAAACAAAAAAAGAGCGACCAGACGCGAGTAGAGGAAAGCCGATCGGCTGCTCCTATGACGGGGGGGGGTCTGTGCTGATTGATTATCAGCGCAGCCCCCCCAAGGATGCCCACACTGGACCACCAGGGACGCCACCAGGAGACCACCGGGGATGCCCACTACTAGTCACCACCAGGTATGTCACCCATGGCCACCAGGGATAACAATCAGTGCCCACAATGGATGCCTGCCAATCAGTGATGCCAGTATCATTCATTATTGTAAATCTGTGCCACCTATCAGTGCCCATACATAACGCCTATCCGTGCCCATCCGTGCTGCCTATCCGTGCCCATCCATGCTGCCTATCCATGCCCATCAGTGCCACCTATCAGTGCCGCATATTAGTGCCACCTCATCAGTGCAGCCCCATCAGTGCCCATCAGTGCCCATCAGTGAAGGAGAAAACAAGCTTATTTTCAAAGTTTTGTAACAGAAACAAAAAAAAAAAAAAACATTTTTTTCAAAATTTTCGGTCTTATTTTTATTTGTTTAGCAGAAAATAAAAATCACAGAGGTGATCAAATACCACCAAAAGAAAGCTCTATTTGTGGGAACAAAATTATAAAAATTTTATTTGGGTACAGTGTAACATGACCGCACAATTGTCATTCAAACTGCGATAGTGCTGAACGCTGAAAATTGGTCTGGGCAGGAAGATGTATAAGTGCCCGGTATTGAAGTGGTTAAGCTGGATCTTACAAAAGCAGGACTAAAAAGCATGTTTTTAGAGTAATTTGTAGACGTTCCTTTTGTAAGGTAGTGCTAATAGAAGAGCTGTTAAATTAAAAAAAAAAATGTGCTAATTTGTTTCTTCATGCCTACCAGGTCACAGATCTGTTGTCTCATGTTCTAACCACCTGCTGCTAATACATTGTAATAACTGTAAGTTCAGTAGAGTTTAGTCAGCAGACTCAGCATGCTGTCTGTTACAAGCTGCTTGTACCTTATATGTGACTGTATTACAAAAGTGACCCGGGAAGTTAAAAGAAGACAGCAGAAGGACCTGCACACACAGGCAAAGATGTTACAGTGCACCCCCCTTCCTCCTTTACCAGTTGAGGCAGAGCCCTAGTCCTTGGATCATCAAATGGAAAGGGGAGGGGGGGGGGGGGGGGGGGTGTTGCTACATGGTTAAATTAGTTTGGTTTGGTCATAATGAAAAAAGGAAAATAAACCGCGCACTGGTGCAAATACAACACAAAAAAACTAAAATGTATAACTTGCAAACACATAAAAGAAGGTATCCCTCTCAATAAACATCAACATACAAGTGTGTTGCGCTAAATAAATAAACAAGTCAAAAAAGTAAAAAAGTTTATTTATTTCAGTAATTCAATTCAAAAAGTCAAACGCATATATTATATAGATTCATTACACACAGAGTGATATATTTCAAACATTTATTTATTTTAATGTTGATTAGTGACGGGCTTGATGTTCGAGTCGAATATCAGCTGTTCGTTTGTTCATAGAACAAACGAACATAAGGGGCGCTCGTGGGACGTTTGCCCACCGTGGAGCACCCCATAATGCACTGTGAGATCGCAGTGCATTGAAGGCTGCTGATTGGCCAAAGCATGCACCTGACTTGTATGCTTTGGCCAATTACAGCGCGATGTGCTGTGAGAGACAAGGCCAATCGTGGCTCAGGGGCTAAGTCCAAGCCCCACACTACATAAGGCTGCTTACACGGCGGCTGTGTATAGTGTGAATTAAGAGAGAGATTAGGTAGGGTAGTTAGTGGATTGAGCGTTCAGTCAGTGTAGTATATGTAATACAGTGCAGGGTACCTGTATATAGTGCAGTCAGTGTAGTGTATATAATACGGTGCAGAGTATATAGTGCAGTCAGTGTAGTGTATATAATACGGTGCAGAGTATATAATATTGTACAGAGTATATAGGGCAGTCAGTGTAGTGTATATAATACAGTGCAGAGTATATAATATTGTACAGAGTATATAGGGCAGTCAGTGTAGTGTATATAATACGGTGCAGAGTATATAATATTGTACAGAGTATATAGGGCAGTCAGTGTAGTGTATATAATACAGTGCAGAGTATATAATATTGTACAGAGTATATAGTGCAGTCAGTGTAGTGTATATAATACGGTGCAGAGTATATAATTTTGTACAGAGTATATAGTGCAGTGTAGTGTATATAATACGGTGCAGAGTATATAATATTGTACAGAGTAAATAGTGCTGTCAGTGTAGTGTATATAATACGGTGCAGAGTATATAATATTGTACAGAGTATATAGTGCAGTCAGTGTAGTGTATATAATACGGTGCAGAGTATATAATATTGTACAGAGTATATAGGGCAGTCAATGTAGTGTATATAATTCAATGCAGAGTATATAATACTGTGTATTGAAGTGGTTAAGGGGAACCCTATGACAGAATTAATAAAAAAATAAAAAAAGGCGAGGTATAGATTTTAAGGGAAACTCCACTTCAATTCTTTTTTTTAAACGGTGTGGGGTCCCCCCAAAAATCTATACCAGGCCCTTTAGATTTTAAAGGGAACTCCACGCCAAAATGTTTTTTAAAAAATGTGGTTGGGGACCCTTATCTGAGCATGCAGCCTGGCAGGCCAGGAAAGGGAGAGGACAAGCGAGCGCCCCCCCTCTCCTGAACCATACCGAGGCACTTGCCCTCAACATGGGGAGTGTGTTTTGGGGTGCCCCCCAAAGCAACATGTCTCCATGTTGATGGGGACAAGGGCATCTTCCTGACAACCCTGGCCGGTGGTTGGCGGGGTCTGCGGGTGGGGGGCTTATCGGAATCTGGAAGCTCCCTTTAACATGTGAAATAATGAAATAGTGTCACAAAGTAAAAAACCACAAGAGACAGTTTTTGACAAGTCCTTTATTAAAAAAGAAAACAAAAAAGTGTCCCGCCATGTAAATTCACCATCAATAACACTGCCCGACGGCCCTGAAAAATAGCAAAATGCTCCACCTCCATGGGAGGCCTCCCGCTGACTGCTGTCTTTTCGCTTTGACCACTCTTAAATAGGCAAGGGCGGGGCCATCCGGTGACCTTAATGGGTGACCCCGCCCCCTTCTGACATCATGTCAGAAGGGGGCGGGGTCACCCAGTTGCAAAAAGGCTTTGGGGTGGGGGGACGCATAGCCCCCCTGCCCTAAATCAACCACCCCCCCCATGTTGAGGGCATTTGGCCTGGTGCGGTTCAGGAGAGGGGCGGTGCTCCCACATCCCCCCCCTTTTTCTGACCTGCCAGGCTGCATGCTCAGATAAGGGTATGGATTTGGGGGGGACCCCCACACCAATTTTCTTTTTAAATTTTAGTGTGGAGTTCCCCTTAAAATCCATACCAAACCTGAAGGGCCTGGTATGGACTGGGGGGGGGGACCCCACGCTGTTTAAAAAAAAAATTTCCCTTAGAAATGTCATTATTGCTGCGGCATGTTCTACACATTGCACGGATGCGCCACTTTACAGGCAGACTAAGGGGACCCCCAGGCATGATAAAGGAATCTTAAATTTTTATTGTTTCACTTAAAGCACCATTAGAAATCACTGCTCCCTTAAAAACAAATGTTTTAAAAACTTTTTTCTTTTTTGCATTGATACATGTCCCCCAGGGCACTACTCGGGTCCCCAAACACTTTTTATGGCAATAACTTGCATATAAGCCTTTAAAATGAGGACTTTTGATTTTTCATGTTCGTCTCCTATAGATATGTTTGCTAGAACATTTTGCCTATTCTGGACACCCACCGAACCGGTGGGTGTTGGGCCCATCCCCAATGTTGATGATTATGGCTTACAGCTAATAAAAAAAAAAAAAATTCTGTATCTCATAAAGTTAGAATATTGCATAAGACCAATAAAAAAAGGACTTTTAATACAGAGATTTTGACTTACTGAAAAGTATGTCCATGTACAGTATAGTATGGACTAAATACTTGGTTGGGGCTCCTTTTGCATGAATTGGTGCAAAATCCTATCGTGTGTACAAAAGTTCATCGGACTTTAGTCCAAAGTACAAACACACATGCTCAAAACCAATGCAAAAGATCAGACAACAATACAGAAGTAGACCAAAGGGTGGCGGTAAAGTGCTGAAAAACCATGTGATTTGGTGAAAGTTGGCTAAAAAAGTCCTGCTGTGTGTATGCATACCAAGTTCACAGCCAACGCCCTTTGGACAGAAATCCACGGAAGTCCGATCGTGTGTATGAGGCTTAAGACTTTGCACACATGTTTTGAAGCACCTTGAACGTATTAAACTGAAAGTTCAATTTGGCTTTATTGAATTAGAATATGCTGAAGCCATTGAATAAGCAAAGTAGCAAGGCAACAATTTTCCAAAAGTGGAAAGAAACCTCATACATGACCTTTCTGTTAGGTAAAGTGTACGTAAAAAAGTTCTTACCTTCCTGTTCCTGAAAAGAACACTGATAACAGGATGGATATTCTCATCCCCAATAACGATATATTGTTGGAAATTAGCAGCAGATTTCAGTACTTCCAAAAGCCGAGCACAGAATGAAGCCGAGTTCCCAGGATACCCCAGTCCTAATTCACATATTTTCTCACTTTGTACTGCTTTGCGGCGAGGGATACACTTATTTAAATAAATTAGGAAGAGAAAGGTTTATTCGTTGTCTTTCAAAGCCGTAAAGTTAATGACCCCCATTCACAGCACTGCTCTGCCTAATCGTAAATGGAGGATTTAATATTCCGTGTTATGTATTTGTAGAAGGCACACAGGCCACATATCACTTATGCCTGCAAACCACAACTGTCCCTCAAGACACGCTTGTATGTAAACAGCCAGATTATATTAGGACATTGGCTTCAACACTAGGGGAACAGACAAGAAAATATTTCAGTGTTTGAGTTTAACTGTTAGATAAATGTGAGGCTTTCCTGTAAAAAAACAAGGCTAGTTATAGACAATGCATAAATGTGCCTTTGTCTTTTTTTAGGTGGGTGGGGCAATGCTGATCAATCAGGAAATGTATTGCAGGTTATTAAATCTTCACCAGACATTCACCTCCTGAGATCAGCGAGAGTAGCTGCTCTCATGTCTATGTGTAACCTTTCTACATTCTCTGGAAGGGGTTGGGTGCAATTGTGTGTAGTCCTCAGGTCATAACAATGGCCATACACCTTTGATTCTGATAAAATGTACAGGTATGATCTAACCACCTTCAGTAATACCATCTCACTTTGTGCTTCTCAACACTAACACTCCGCTTGACCATGCATGCCCGCTATTCAAGTACAGGGGTTGGATGCTCATTCATAAACAATAAGGTGGCCATACACCTTTGAGTCTGATAGAACATACAGGTATGATCTAACCATCTTCAGGACTACCATCCCACTGCAAGCACCTCAACACAAACACTCAGCTTGACCATGCATTCCCACTAATCAAGTACAAGGGTTGGATGCTCATTCATTTAAAGACAATAGGATGGCCATAGACTTTTGAGTCTGATAGAACATACAGGATACAGGTATGATCTAACCATCTTCAGGACTACTATCTTATTGCATGCTCCTCAACACTAGAACTCAGCTAGACCATGCATTCCCACTATTCAAGTAAATGGGTTGGATGCTCATTTGCACGCTTACTGGGCACTTAAACCCCCCTCCTGCCCAGACCAATTTTCAACTTTCGGCGCTGACACACTTTGAATGACAATTGCGCGGTCATACAACGCTGTACCCAAATGAAATTTTTATAATTTTTTTCCCCACAAATAGAGACTTCTTTTGGTGGTATTTAATCACAGCTGGGGTTTTTTATTTTTTGCTAAACAAACAAAAAAAGATGGAAAATAAAAAAAAAAAAAAATCAAGTTTAATAGTTTGTTATAAAATTTTGCAAACAGGTAATTTTTCTGCTTCATTGATATGCGCTGATGAGGCGGCACTGGTGGGCACTTATAGGCTGCACTGGTGGGCACAGATAAGGATCGACCCCTTACTCGGATCTGTGATCCAGCGAGTCTCACAGACTCGCTGATCACAGAGTGCGCCACGCGTGCCCTTCAGGGGGGTGTGCAGGCCGCTCGTGAACGGGACGACGTGAATAGACGTAGTCCCGGCAAGTTAGATCCGCGCTGTAGCCGTCATTCGGCTATAGCGTGGATCTCAGGTGGTTAAAGACAATATGATGGCCATAGACTTTTGGATTTGATAGAACGTACTGGTATGATGTAGCCATCTTCAGGACTACCATCCCACTGCATACTCCTCAACACTGACATTCAGCTTGACCATGCGTTCCCGATATTCAAGTAAAGGGGTTGGATGTTCATTTATTTAAAGACAATAGGATGGCCATAGACCTTTGAGTTTGATAAAATGTACAGGTATGATCTAATCATCTTCAGGACTACCATCTTATTACTTATTACTCTGCTTGACCATGTAAAATATTTTTTTTTAATGTGTCAAGCTGTAGCCCATAGATATGAACTAGCCACATGGGAATGAGTGGGAGTGAAATGCATTTTTTGCAATTAAATATACAGTAACACAATAGCTGAAAAGCAAAAAAAAAAACTGTTGCTGTCACTGCTTAAAAAAGTGGTATCTAAAGTTAAAGTGGTGAAATGATAGAAGATTTCAACAAAGAGGGTCGCCACCAGCACAAAGGACACATCTCGCTGCGTGGAAGTACTGTCCCTTGTGCTAAATAAAAAAAACGTAGGCTTTAATGCATAGTAACCTTAAAATGTCCCTAAAATTAATTTTTACATCTCATTTAAGAGCTTAGATATATGCAGTAATGTGTCACAATATGCACAATACTATTTACACATATGTGTGAAGGGGCCCTTAGTGAATGGAGAACAAGAAATGTGACAATGCAGAGATACGAGTTGCCTCACTCTGCCCAGTGGCAGCATTATACAATATACGGGAAGAGGGCACAGCTTCAATAGGAAACATTACAGCCTTCATGCTTTCTTTATGAGTGTTTATACAGCGGCTATAGCCCAGGGCTTGCCACCTTTGCTTTGTTCACTTATTTATTTTGCCTTTAAAAAAATAAATAAAATGAAGGGTCTGAAGTGTGGCGGGTTGTAAAATATTTGCTGATGCTCTCCCATCTAGGAATTTGCTCCGACATGTTCGGCAATATCATTTTCCAGATCCCTCCGGTCTTCCAGAATTACTCAATAACCTTACGGGTCAGGAGGAGCTGCCTTTAAATTCTGTTACTTCTCTGCTTTCCTCGCAGAAATTCAGCTCCAGCATTGGAATTACTGTGACCTCAACCTTCGCGTCCAACTGAATATACTTTCTGACGTTCGGCAAAGTCACAGAAAAGAGAAAATGCACAGCGCCACAAATCCTCTCACTCTTCCAGCTGCAAAGAGCCTTGAACGCGGTTTCTTATGCTGACATGCTGTTAAAAAAAAAAAAGAAAAGAAAAAAACTATTTATTGTCCATTAAATATTTACTGAGCCTCAAATATAAAAAAAGTAGAGAAATTGGAAAATGTTGGTGGGCCATCCAGCAAAACCAGTCTATAGGGGAACGCTCAGCAATTGGCATTAGCGAACGTAAAAGTTTTAACTTCCCCAAAATGTCTGGAAAATTAAGAGATTTCACCAGTTTCACAATTTTGCCAAAATGCATTGGAATCAATGAAAAAGGGGAAATTAAAGTTACTATTGGTATTTTTTTTAAGGCTGCGATAAGCTCTAACCCTCTTGGCATTACATTTTCCCCCATAAAAATGGGCAAAAACTTTGCACTTTTTAGCACACATAGGTCTGAAAATTCCTTTAAACCCCAAAACGTTACATATTTTCTGAAAGCAGAGACCCTTTAGAATAAAAAGATGGTAGCTGCAAATATTGCTATCGCGTGATAAATGTGCAAATCTTGTTCAAAACGATATTTTCTGTAAAAAGTGCACTAAAGTTAATTAAGTGCACACACATAGTATAATTCATATTTATTTAGCACAATTTAGAAGACAAGACTGTATCAGGTAAATAGATACCAAATATGTCAAGCCTTAAAATTTTCATGTGAAATGATAAAAACTTATGATACTCAAAATTGTCCGTAGGAAACCATTTAAAAAATGTTACAGCTTATCAGTTTAGAGTTAGCATTAATAATGGCCCTAAAAGGATTTTTCTAACTCCAGAGTCCCTGGAGACACCTAATATATGGTATGCAACTGTTGTTTACCTACACGCATGCTTTCTGGGGGGGGGGGGGGGGTAAGTGCATGGTGGTAGGGGTGTTGGTTCCTTACTTTTTTTGGTCTATTATTATTCAACTTTTTTTATTGCTTTTAATTTATTTATTATAATATTTTAAATACGTTTGCTGATCCTCCTCCCCTAAGCCATCTGAAGGCCACACACAATACTTAAATAGTAACTCCACATTTGTTAAGAAAAAAATATTCCCCCATGGGTGATCTACATACACTTTGACAAATGACATTTGTGTTGCAGGAGATGCTAAAAATCTGAAATGTACCTTAGTGCAGACTTCTGGGAAAATCAGTGAGCCAATCACTCAAGCAGGAAATTACATTTTCAGGGGGTGTTCTGTGTACCGAACACCTCCAGGTAGCCATATTACAGAAAAATACCGCAGATTGAAAAGGAAAGGTCATTTTTAATAACATTCAATTACAGAGTTACGTTTGGGGAAAGCCATTTTTACATTGAATTCCCAGCCCTAGTAAAGTAACATTAAAGTGACAGTACACAAATAACTATCATGTAAACAAAACATTGAAAAAATATATATATACAGTGCCTTGAAAAAGTACTCTTGACATTTTCCACATTTTGTCACATTACAGCGAAAAACATAAATGTGTTTTATTGGGATTTTTTGTGATAGACCAACACAAAGTGGCACATAATTGTGAAGTGGAAGGAACATGATAAATGGTTTTCAACATTTTTTACAAATGAATATTGGAAAAGTGTGGCGTGCATTTGTATTCAGCCCCCCTGAGTCAATACTTTGTAGAACCACCTTTCACTGCAATTACAGCTGCAAGTATTTTTGGGGACGTCTCTACCAGCTTTGGACATCTAGAGAGTACAATTTTTGTCCAATCTTCTTTACAAAGTAGCTCAAGCTCTGTCAGATTGGATGGAAAGCATCTGTGAACAGCAATTTTCAAGTCTTGCCACAGATTCTCAATTGGTTTTAGGTCTGTACTTTGACTGGGCCATTCTAACACATGAATATGTTTTGATCTAAACCATTCCATTGTAGCTCTGCCTGTATGTTTAGGGTCGTTGTCTGCTGGAAGGTGAACCTCCTCCCAGTCTCAAGTCTTTTGCAGACTCTAACAGGTTTTCTTCTAAGATTGCCCTGTATTTGGCTCCATCCATCTTCCCATCAACTCTGAACAGTGTCCCTGCCCCTGCTGAAGAAAAGCATCCCCACAACATGATGCTGCCACCACCACGTTTCACGGTGGGGATGGTGTGTTCAGGGTGATGTGCAGTGTTAGTTTTCCTCCACACATAGCTTTTGCTTTTAGGCCAAAAAGTTCAATTTTGGTCTCATCTGACCAGAGCACCTTCTTCCACATGTTTGCTGTGCCCCCCCCCCCCCCCACCATGGCTTCTCGCAAACTGCAAAACGGGACTTCTTATGGCTTTCCTTTCTGCCACTCTTCCATAAAGGTCAGATTTAAGGAGTGCACGACTAATAGTTGTCCTGTGGACAGATTCTCCCACCTGAGCTGTGGATCTCTGCAGCTCCTCCAGAGTTACCATGGGCCTCTTGGCTGCTTCTCTGATTAATGCTCTCCTTGCCCAGCCTGTCAGTTTAGTTGATCGGCCATGTCTTAGTAGGTGTGCAGTTGGGCCATAATCTTTTTCCATTTTCTGATGATGGATTGAACAGTGCTCCGTGAGATGTTCAAAGCTTGGGACATTCTTTTATAACCTAACCCTGCTTTAAACTTCTCCACAACTTTATCCCTGACCTGTCTGGTGTGGCCCTTGGCCTTCATGATCCTGTTTGTTTACTAAGGTTCTCTAACAAACCTCTGAGGGCTTCACAGAACAGCTGGATTTATACTGAGATTAAATTACACACAGGTGGACTCCATTTACTAATTAGGTGACTTCTGAAGGCAATTGGTTCCACTAGATTTTAGTTAGGGGTATCAGAGTAAAGGGGGCTGAATACCAATGCAAGCCACACTTTTCAGATATTTATTTGTAAAAAAAAAAATTTAAATCCATTTATCATTTTCTTTCCACTTCACAATTATGTGCCACTTTGTGTTGGTCTATCACATAAAATCGTAATAAATAAATTTACGTTTTTGGTTGTAACATGACAAAATGTGGAAAATGTCATAGTATGAATACTTTTTCAAGGCACTGTATCATATATATATATATACTTTATTATAATATATATATATCTATATATATATATATATTATATATTATTTTTATTTCCATCCACCCGGCCGTATATGTAAATTGGCCGGGTGGGAAGTGGTTAATCACTCACTTGTTTTAGTTCTTGATGTTAATGCTGAAGTTTTTCTTCCGCAATGTGATGTTTTAAATCGAGTTCATGACAGCTTCCATCTTCCGTGTGGGCACCTGAAACCACACAGGCCCCTTTCTTCTGGGTTGCTGGCCCACAATGCACCTCTGTATTTGCGCCGATCTCACGCGTGGTGTTAGTTCCCACTGTTGAGAGCAAGTTCGCAGGTCAACTACAAGGTTTATCCGGGTTGCTGGCCCACAATGCACCTCTGTATTTGCGCCGATCTCACGCGTGCGCAGTAAGTTCCCGGACATCTTCCGAAATCTCGCGAGATTTCGGCACATCTGCCGACATCTCGCGAGATTTCGGAAGATGTGACCGAAATCTCGCGAGATTTCGGAAGATGTCCGCACTGTCTCCTGGGATCAATGACACCAGATCCCAGGAGACAGTGCGGCGTGACGACGATCGACGCAGAGACACCGCCCACCACCGTAGAGACAGAGGACAGGAAGTCAGCGATTACAAGGTAAGTGAAAAAAAAAAAAAACACATTTTCATTTAGTACTCTTTGCCTGATTTGGAAGGCAAAGAGATTTACTAAATGAAATGTGTGCAGAACCGCTTTAACTGTGACTTCCCTGCCGTCTACTTCAGAAAGACTCCCAGTGACCCTTTGTGGAGCTGCTTCCTGGATTTTGGGCTTTGTAACTTTCTCTTTGCTTTCTTTATCACCAATTAAATGTAAACTTCCTAGGCAGGTGGGACCGACAAACTGGGGTTCTCAAATGGGATGATTACTGACAAAAAAAGTTTGGTGCACTGATGCATAACAGCGATGCCTGGATTGAAAATTGAAATACCAAGCAAGTAAATTGTGCTTCCCAAATCCTAATTTCCAATTAAAGTGTATCTAAACCCGAGAACAAAAATGTGATTTACTGTAGCAGACCAGTGATGGCAAACTTTTTTGAGCCCGAGTGCCCAAACTGCGACGCAAAACCAATGTATTTATTTCAAAGTGCCAACACAGAATTAAACCTGCCAGCGGCTCTGTACAGAGGATGGGACTGATCATCCCTCTGAATGAGCCCTAAGGGACCAAAAACGTACAATTCTGCCAGATTTGCTCAGAATGCAGTGTTCAGGAATTCATTGTGCTCAGAATGCACTGTGCAACATACACTGACCTACCTGACACAGGCACTCACCCCACCTGACCATTACACTCACCTACCTGACCATTACACTCACCTACCTGACACATACTTCCTGCACTACTCACATTCCCATCCCCCACACACAGTACAATGTAGATCGGAGGATCCATCCTCCTGCTTACCTTTCCATGGCCTCATTGTCCAGCTCTCCCCAGGCAGTATTGTAGCAATCCCCGTCATTCAGCCGCTCCTCAATATTCCCACCGCCGGGAGGTCAGCTATCAGCCAATGCATCTCTCCCCATGGCCTGGAGTAGGGGGAGCCGGAATAGGGTGTCTGCAGAAAGGAATGCCCGAATGCCTTACCATAGGTGTAGGGGTCCGGGGGAGGCAATAAGCTGCAGAACAGAGTCGGGACCATGGAGGAGGATTATTACACCCCCGTAAACATTGCACATGGGACAAGATGACTGGCTGCACACCCCCCCGCCGACGCCACTGGCACCGATGCAAGGAAGGGAGCCGACTCCTCCATGCCTGCATCGTCAGTGCAAGTGACTGCCTGGCTGGGGGATTCCCCTGGCGTGTCGACTGAGAGGGCTTGGCATGCCAGCTGTGGCACGCGTGCCATAGGTTCACCATCACTGGCCTAGACCAATGTTTCTCAACCTTTTTTCAGTCAAGGCTCCCTTTAAAATTATGCACAATCTTTAGGCTCCCCATTCTAAAATATATAAAAAACGAAAAACAGTTTTACATAACACAGCAACATCCACACGTAGGGCACGAATGCCAAAGTTTGAGGTGATTTATTTTTCCAAAGCAAATACATCAATGCACACTGGTGCCATAGGTGTGCGCATGGGGTGTGCCAGGTGTGCCTTGGTACACCCTAATCCCCCCGTACTGTGCAGATTCCCCCTGCTGCCTGGCTGCAGAATCTTTGTCCTTAGCCCCCTTTTTCTGTCTCAAAAGTGAGACATCCCTGATATTTCACCAAAGACCCCCCAACAGGGCTCCCAAAAAATAGTAAAATAAAATAATTGTAAAAAAATTATTTAAAGAATAAATTATAAAAAAGTAATAATAAAAATAAACTACTGACACGATCTCTGCCCTACTGACACTCTCCACTTCCATATATATATGTACAGTACACGGACACATGTGTGTTTAAGCTTTGGGGTGCACACCCTAATGCAATAGGCTGCGTACACCCTAATGCACTAGTAATCCAATGTTTCTCTTCTCCTCAGTTTCTCTCCCTCACTCAGTGCCCCCCCTGCTGACAGAAAGGGACAGGGGAGGGGCAAACAAGAATGCTTTATAAGCGCCTGACATCCTCCTTAACAACCAATGATGTATTGGCAGCAAGAAGGTTGTAATGGTGCCCAATGAAAACCTGTGCCTTTGTGTAACTAAAAGGCAGGCTTGTTCCACCCGCTGGTCTGTATACAGTATTAAGGCAATTTTAAGGAATTTTTCCAAGGCACCCCTGAAGAAACTTGAAGGCACCCCAGTGTGCCTGGGCACCCTGGTTGAAAAAGGCTGGCCTAGACATGGTGGCTGCAAAATTTTTCAGGCTAAGAACATATTCAGCAAGTACACAAAAATGTAGTAAATATCAAAAGAGTGCAGCGCTCATAAAATGTCCGTTTTATAATCAAATGGACAATCATACAAAAATTGTGAACTAAATAAATAGAAAACAAATACAAATATGCGTGAGTGATTCACTCTCAAAGGAGTAATTGTGAAAATAAGTGTTTTGTCCATAAACAAACTATACAACATAACCATGTGGAGTCTCTATCAAAGAGACGTGAAATATATATACACTATGTTTGACCATAGAAAATAATACAAAATGCTTCTAAACAATGTAGTAATACACCTTAATTGTGATACTAAAGTGTAAAAAACAAAATAAACGTGACTTTTGTGCGGCTTGTCTGAAGAGGTCCGTCACCACTAGGACTGAGGCTTACCGGAATTTGTGGACTCAGATAGGTGTATACCATGTGAGTCGCAAAGGCTTGATGGTGTCAGCCACACCAATGGAAACGACTCCCAGCCCAGGTATGTAGTAACGGCAAACCAAGTCTTTGTAAAGTCTTCCAAAGGGACTCAGGAACAAGATGGTAGGCAGTGTATGGTACGGTATATCTCCCCAGGTATGACCGGTAATAAAGAAAAGGGGACTATATAGTGTATGACCGTCAGGCGGAAATTTTTTTATTAAAATCTGACAAAGTGGGTACTCACATTGACATAAGGATTAAAAGCATGGATATAGTACTGGTAGCAGTGACATCAGCAAATCATCTCCCGGCGGCGTTTCGCCTCAATAGGCCAGTTTGGTTTAGAGGGTTGGAACGCAGAGCTGTTGAAATCTAAACCCATGAACAAATGTAACCTATTACAGCGTACCAGCTCCCGTGGCTGAACTTTTTTTATGCTTTTCTCCTTTATTTTTACCTAATGATCTTGCCAGTAAAACACTTCCTGGCCTAGGGTGACAACTCTCACTGCACTGTATTTACAGAGGTGCATGAGTACCTGCATGGGCAAGGTGACCGTGTCTCTTTAAATTGTATATTCATGTTTAATAAAAAGCACAGAAATACTGATATGTAATTTACATGAAGAATCGTCAAGTAAACTGGGGATAAAAAAAAAAATATCAAGGCTACCTTGAAAGTAGAATAAGAAATATGTTCTCAAGTGTATCACTCCAGTGAAATAAACAGCCTTCAAAGTGAATGGCATACAAATTCTGTGTAATGTATTTGATATTCAAAGCATGGAGGTACATTTAAGGTAAAGTGTAGTCAGGCAGAACCAATCCTTCTATGAACAACACAGGTGGTCTTGTTTCTCCCACCCAATGATAACTTGAATTTATTTAGAAGGAGGTGCAATCTAAAGAAAAGGTGACAGGATAAGTGCCGTCTTGTAAACATAAAGAGATGGTTCGTTTCTAAGTACAAGAAGCGCTGGCTTCTAATTAGCAACATAACTAGTCAGACAAGTTGACAAGTAGACACGTTGGTCTTTTTTTCCTTGACAGGTAATGACAGATCCATTACCAGGAACACAGCTCTGTAGATGAAGAATGGAGTTTTGCGAAACCAACATATTTGCCCTAACAAAACAGCCACTGTTTCAGGACCATGCAGGGTGTTCCTTTTTCAGGACCAAGTGCCACATTGGGTATTTCTTAATGACTAGCTGGATAAAACTTTTGCCTTAATCTATGGAGATGTGCTGGTAATAGATATTTTTTATTAAGTTTGATTATTTCATCTATCACATCTCTTCAGCACTCTGTCTATAAGCAAGACCACTAGCCAATATGGTGTGTGAAAAGACCCATAGCAAAGCTATCACAGCGCAATCAAACTTCGGTTTGCTCACTTTTTGTGTCATGCCATGGAATACTTAGTGGATTTACAGTCTTATGCCCCGTACACACGATCGGAAATTCCGATGGAAAATGTTCGATCGGACCATGTTGTCGGAAAATCTGGCCGTGTGTGGGCTCCATCAGACTTTTTCCTGCTCTCAAATTTTCCGACAACAAAGTCCGATCGGACTTTTTCTGATCGTGTATAGGGAATTCTGACAGACAAAGTGCCACGCATGCTCAGATCAAATTACGAGACCAAAGCTATTGGCTACTAGCCTCCACGTAGTTCCGTCGTACGCAACAAATGTCACCACGTTCAGAATGATCGGATTTTCCGACAACTTTGTCCGACCGTGTGTATGCAACACCAGTGTCGGACAAAATCCGTCGGAAAAAATCAGACGGATTTTGTGGTCGGAAATTCGGCCCGTGTGTACGGGGGCTAACAGTTCCTTTTTTCTTTTTTAAAAAGCAGCAATGGAAAATCCTGTCCTCTGTCAGCATGCAGTTGAGAAGGAACCTTACTTTCTACATGAAAGCGGTGGTCTTTCTGCAAAGATCCTGCTGGTGATATTCTGTTCTAGGGAAGAGCGGCATGGTTATGTCCCAGGTGGCTGGGGAAGCTTGATTTGACCTCACCTTAGACCATATACACACTATTAGATTTTCCGCAGATTTTTGTCTTCAGATTTACCAAAACCATTTAATATGAGTTTAAACCTTAAGTCTCCATTTGTATGCAATTTAGGCAAGCCCTTGCACTACATGGTTTTGGTAAATCTGAAGACAAAAATCTGCAGAAAATCTAATACTGTGTATGGGGTCTCAGTGTGGGTCAATAATTCAGGAAAGCGGCAGCATCGAAAGGTGGTGGTACACAGCGGTGCAGATATCTTCATGTTAAAGCATGCATGATACACATATTATGTGCACACTTTGTTTGCAGTATGACAATTGAAATATTCACATTAGGTGTGGAAGAATATTTAAAAAGACTTTAGCCCCTGTTCACATCAACGCGATTTGACATGCGATTTGACAGGTCAAATTGCATGTCAATTTGCAGCTTATTGCTGGCAGTGCCGCACCGATTTCCAAAAGTAGTTCCTGCACTAATTTTGGCGATTTTGGATGCGACTTCAATAGACATCTGGGGATGAACCCGCACAGATGTTTCCAGTCGCCCCCAAAGTTGGACTGAAATGCGGCTTTAAAATCATTCAAGTTCAGATGAAGTCACACTATTTCAAATCTGCCTTCAATGTGAACAAGGGCCTAAGGATTTTTTGCACTTTCTCTTGCTCTTTAGTAGGGGTGGGCGAAAGGTTCGGGCCGAACTTTGGTTGTTCGGATGTTCTGCGAACACCGAACAATATGCAGTGTTTGGGGCAAATTTGAAAGCCGCCGGAACACTGTTAAAGTCTATAGGACATTAACATGAAAAATCAAAAGTGCTAATTTTAAAGGCTTATATGCAAGTTATTATTATAAAAAGTATTTGGGGACCCGGGTCCTGCCCCAGGGGACATGTATCAATGCAAATTTTTTTTTAAAAACTGCAGTTTTTTCGGGAGCAGTGATTTTTTTAATGCTTAAAGTGAAACAATAAAAATTAAATATTCCTTTAAATATTGTGCCTGGGAGGTGTCTATAGTATGCCTGTAAAGTGGCATATTTTTTCCGTGTTTAGAACAATACCACAGCAAAATTTAATTTCTAAAGGAAAAATTGTCATTTAAAACTGCTCGCAGCTGTAATGAATTGTCGGGTCTCAGCAATAAAGATAAAACTCATTGAAAAAAAGAGCATGGGACCCCCCCCCCCAGTCCATTACCAGGCCCTTTGGGTCTGGTATGAACCAAAATAAAAAAAAATTGTGTGGGGGTCCCCCTAAAATCCATACCAGGCCCTTCGGGTCTTATATGGAAATCAAGGGGAACCCTGCGCAAAAAAGAAAAATGGCCTAGGGGCCCCCTCAAAATTCATACCAGACCCTTATCCGAGCACACAACCTGGCAGGCCGCAGGAAAAGAGGGGGGATGAGAGAGCACCCCCCCTCCTGAACCATACCAGGTCACATGCCCTTAACATGGGGAGGGTGCTTTGGGTTATCAGAATCTGGAAGCCCCCTTTAACAAGAGGACCCCCAGATCCCGGCCTCCCCCCCTGTGTGAAATGGTAACAGGGTACAAATGTACCCCTACCATTTCACAAAAAAGTGTCAACATTTTAAAAATGACAAGACACAGCTTGGGGACAAGTCCTTTATTATTATAAAAAAATAAAAATGTTCCACGATGTCCATTCATCTTCTTATATCGCTCCGCCAACAGAGAAAAAAAAAAAAAAGCAGAGACCAATCCGCCTCAATGTGAGGCTCCCGCCGTGCGACGCTTCTTTGCTTGTGACAGTTCTTATATAACTGAGGGTGGGGCCATCTGGGTGACCCTGTCCCTTCTGACACCACGGGGACTTCCCTATGGCTTCACCGTCGTGTCAGAAGGGGGTGGGGTGACCCATTTACGTAACTGGGTTTCTAGACTTTGCGGCGGCATTCTAAAGAAATTAACTGTAATGCCGCACACACACGGTCGGACTTTCCGATGGGAAATGTTCAATGTGAACTTGTTGTTGGAAAGTCCGACCGTGTGTATGCTCCATCGAACATTTGCTGTTGGAATTTCCGCCCACAAATGTTTGAGAGCAGGTTCTCAAATTTTCCGACAACTTCACTTGTTGTCAGGAAGTCCGATTGTGTGTACACAAGTCCGTCGCACAAAAGCACTGGCTATTGAACTTCCTTTTTCTCGGCTCGTCATACATCTTGTACGTCACTGCGTTCTTGACGGTCACAACAACATTTGTGTGACCGTGTGTATGCAAGACAAGTTTGAGCCAACATCCTTCGGAAAAAAATCCATGGTTTTGTTGTCGTAATGTCCGATCGTGTGTACGAGGCAAGAGACTTTGTATACTTCTACAGATTGTTGCTATGTAGAAAAAAAACTAAAAGGATTTTTTGATTTCACATTGTTCCTGAACATCCTCATTGGTTCCAGTCCCATATGGACAATCACTATTAAGATAAAATTACACCTTTAAATAGTGCATGCTGCCTATGTTAACCCTTTTAAAGCTGCTTTGTAATTAAACAGAAGAGGAAGTTCTGCAGGTATAAGGTGCCTTCACATGCCTGCAGGATTTTCCAAAAGCCCTAGTGATGGTCAAATGCCAACCTGTCCTGACAGGCAAAATTCCAGGATGGACTTCCTGAGTGTGGCAAATTGTACCCACCCCTGCCCACTTTTAGCAAATTTCTCTTGGCCAGTAATTAATGGGAATGTGTCAGAGGGGGAGGTGACAGCAAGTTACCACTTAAGCCAGAAGTGCCGGAGCTTTGCCTGCGCTTTCTTTCTCTGTAGGTTTTTTCTCCGATTCCATTTAAGACAAACATATTACAGATTGGTACACTGGTACTGCATTTCTAATAGTAGCCAACACTAGAGATCACAATTGGTTTACTAATCAAAATGTATTTATTTTTAAAATATATGTATTTCAAGCCTCCATTGCTTCATCATCACTACTTTGGACAAAATCATCATCAATATTGTCCACCGGGGCGTCTTCGGTTTCAGAATCTTGTTGCGTGTCATCAGCACCCATTTCGCCAAGTAATTGATCAACGTGCTCCAGGAGTGGCAGGTCATCACACTTCATCTTCACATACAGCTGTAAACAAATCACATGGTGAACAGGTTAGTTGGCAGCGCCATGCCGTGATGATAATTTCACAAAGCTCTTAATGGATGAAAAATACACTCAAACTAAAAGCATTCTGAAGACCAGAGAAATGGCACACCACAACTATTTTCTTTAACAGAGGGGGGTGGGGAATGGAGAGGTAAGCAAGAAAATATATGTTGAGCCATGGTTTACTTCTAAAGGTAAGATGGAAATATCAAGCCAGCTGCGCTAATAGTTTCTGTATACATTTAGAGCAAAATATGGTACTTAGACCAAGTGCATTTCATCGTTTGAGGAGCCTTACAAATAGCTATAACTTTAAAGAAAAAATGACATTCTGTCAATCGGCTTTTGGGTCTTTGGCTTCTTTTCTCAACAGGAAACATTGCATTTGAAAAAAAAAAAAAGTTTTAGTATCATAAACAGCATCATTATATTGTACAGATCTAAAGTGTACCCAGAGCTATTATTGTAGTGAATTTGTCTACTTTAGCTTTTACGCAACAATCACTGTTAGTTCAAAGTATGAACTATGATGCTTTCAACAGGAAGAAGAAATAGCAGTCTTCATACTTTCTCAATGAATGTTCTGGAGGTGAACAAAGAGAATGTGGTTATCAAGGAGGAGAAAGGTCTTCAAACACCAGGATTCTAGCTCAGAACACGTATGGGAGGTCACTCATTTCAATGCTATTAAAGTTTCACCACTATGAAAGCCTTGCAAAGTGTTGGAGAATGAAGAGGTTGACATGGTTAGATACTTCCCGACATCCTTGTTTAGAAAAATATGTCCACTGCTTCTAATATTCGAGAGTAAACGGACAATATTGTAAAGATCACGCCAGACAAAAAAACGCAGACAACTATGGCTTTTTCGATTGTATGAAATGTGAACCAAACATCCCAGTGGGCACAGAATGTTCTGATCTTTTTCATTATGATCTACTCATGATCTGAAGGCCCAACTGTAGGAAAATAGGATCATTAAAGTGTATGTAAAGACCAAACAGATAAATGGGTAAAAACTCTACAAAGTGTATATTTTGCTGTCTAGGTCACACTAGAGATATTTCCCCTTACGTCGTGTCTGAGCAACACAACAAAGTCAGAGGAAAAAAAAATTCCTTTTTTTAGAAAGTTGACACTGGAGCAGTTGTCCTCATTAGAAGATTTACCCACACCTCTTTGTTCTAATAAGAGCTGTAAAATGTTGAATTTCCCATGACTTTTATTCTTGGTGACATTGGTAGAGAGAAGGATTTAAAAAAAAAAAAAACCGACAGGAGCTCTGACCCTTTCCCACTCTCTCCCAAAATAAATAAATATATATATATATTTGTAGCGGTCACACTTTCACAAGTGTGCGCTATAGGTGGAAATTTAGTTTTTTCCCTCAAAACAGTGATGGGGTTCTGAGGGTTAATTGTACAGGTTAACTTTGGCATCAGTTTGGTTGGGCTCTACTAAGGTTCTGCCTGGTCATGGGTGCAGTGAGGTGCTCATGACAGGCCTAGAACCAGGCCTGGTTGGACGTCTTGTGTATCAGTCTTCCCCGGAGCCAATCAGTGGGGGAGTCTGGCCCCGCTGGGTAGTCTGGGGAAGGGTACTTAAGGTGCTGAAGTCACGTGTTCGGGGTTCGGCCGCAGTCCTGCTTCCCGGTTCTGGACCGGGTAGCCCCGCGAGGGGTCCCGGGCCTAGGAGCGTTTGCCGTCCCGCAAACATGATCAGTCTGACGAGCCCCATAGACCAGCATGGTCTGGGGCAGGGATCCGTCTGTTACCGAGCCCTGGAGGCGGTTGGCCCGAGGCCCAGTAACTGAAGGAGGATTCAAGGCGTCCCGGAGTGCTCTCAGTATAGGAGGGGCACCACAGCTCATTCAAGCGACCGGGGGAGGACTCTTCGGAGGAGGGCCAACAAGCTGGCATCTTAGTAAGAGCCTGGAAGCTGAGTTGTATGGACACTACAGAATCCACATTTCCACAGTACCGCCAAGAAAACAGGGAAAGTTTCAGGTAGTGTGTGAAAGGTTCCTTCTCGTCTTCAGTTACAAGTTCAAATTTGTGTCAGAGACTTTTGCAAGTTTCCGGATCATATTGTCAGCTGCTATACCTCTGGCTAGAGGCATATCTGACTTTGAAGTACCCAGCTACGAGTGGCTACTCTCTGGGTGGATTTGAGACATTCTGTTGGATGTCAGCAGTTCAAGGTGCCTGAGTTTCTTGCCCTCTATTCCTATTTGAGACTGTGTTTTGTTGGGTGTCACCACTGCAGAATAAAAACCTTCAAAAGGACTTTTTATGTGTCAGCATCCAAAGTTGTTGGGTACTAACCCTGGGAACCCCTGGACATTCATCGACAAGCCAAGAGGAGGTAACTGGTAAGCCCAAAAGTCAAGGCCGCCCCTCTGTGGGTTATGGCCGCTACATATATACACTGAGCAAAATTATAAAAGCAACACTTTTGTGTTTGCACCTATTTATCATGAGCTGAACTTAAAGATCTATGACTTTTTCTATGTACACAAAAAGTCGATTTCTCTCAAATATTGTTCACAAATCTGTCTAAATCTGTGTTAGTGAGCACTTCTCCTTTACCGAGATAATCCACCCACCTCACAGCAGTGTTCATTCTTCGTAGCAAATTTCGATTTAGTTTTAGTCTTAGGACTAAAATGGCATTTTAGTTTTAGTCCCATTTTAGTCGACTAAATCTCCAGTACATTTTAGTCGAATAAAACTCATTTTAGTCATCTAAAACCTAATAGGTGTAAATTGTAATGCATTAGTTAACATTTCTCTACAATTTCCAAACTGCTGGAGTGAAAAATCTAATATGTTATTTATTATGGCATTGAGGTATGAACATGCACTACAGACCAATGTTAATTTTGAAGTAAAATTTCAATTTAGTTTTAGTCTAAAGCCCCATACACACGGTCGGAAAATCCGACCACCAAATCCATCGGATTTGGTCCGACGGATTTAGTCCGACACTGGTGTTGCATACACACGGTCGGACAAAGTTGTCGGAAAATCCGATCATTCTGAACGTGGTGACTTTGTTGCCTACGACGGGACTACGTAGAGGCTAGTAGCCAATAGCTTTGGTCTTGTAATGTGATCTGAGCATGCGTGGCACTTTGTCCGTCGGAATTCGCTACACACAATCGGAATTGGTGTGATCGGACTTTGTTGTCGGAAAATTTTTAGAGCAGGAGATACAACTTTGTCCGTCGGACAATCCGATGGAAAATGTCCGATGGTGCCTACACACGGTCGGAATTTCCGACAACATGGTCCGATAGGACAGAATCCATCGGAAAATCCGACCGTGTGTATGGGGCTTTAGTCTTTTGACTAAAATGCCATTTTAGTTTTAGTCGAATTTTAGTCATCTCAGTTGTTTTAGTTTTAGTCGTCTAAAATAATATTCATTTAGTCGTCTAAAATGTTTTAGTCGACAAAATTAACACTGCTGATTGGCTACCATGCACAGCTGCGCCATAGCAGAGAAAATATGGGTATAATGTAGGCCCATGCCACATGGTTCCTTAAAAATTACTAATGGCTTCTAGGCTGGACTAATGAGCTTTTGACTAATATATTAGTGGGTGCACATATTTGCATTAAACACTAATGCCCTGTACTCACGGTCGGACATTCCAATGGAAGAAGTCCGATCGGATTATGTTGCCAGAAAATCAGATGGTGTGTGGGCTCTAGTGGACTTTTTCAGTCGGAATTTCGGACAGAAAAAGTTTGAGAGCAGGACCTAAAATTTTCCGACAACAAAATCGTAATAGATGAGCATGCGTGGCACTTTGTGCGTCGGAATTCTGTACACTTTTTCCGATCGTGTGTATAGAATTCCCACACAAAGTGCCACCCAACATGTTTACAGGTTATCCATAAAGCAATGTATGTTTACAGATGAGAGATTTGGCCATTAGAAAAGCAAATGTTTTGAACAAATGATGACTTGATATAAAGTAAAGCTAATAAATCATTCATAACTAACATAAATGTAGCCATTCATACCTGGGTGGTGCCCAAGCAGGTGATTTTGTTGGTATTATAGTATAGATAAAAACCCAATAAAGATCCACATTTACAATCGAATAGCTGAATGGTCCACCCCTGGACCAGTTGTCTTTAGATCGTATTTATATTTGCCCTGTAAACGTGAATCTTACAGAACACATATCCAAAATGTTAACTCTATGTCAAGTTGAGGATAAGGTTTCAGTAGAACTATCACTGTCACCAGGCCTAGATCTTCATATACTGATATACCGAATCCACTTGAGGGGAAAAAACACAAATTTGCTGCACAATGGACCCTCCGTGTTGCTAGAAGCCACAGCTGACAACAAGCAGGACAGATGGGAAAGCAGCATAAGTCCTCCGACAGATTTTCACAGCAAATGACAGACAGTAGCAGAGTCAGCAGACTGATGGTCAGGCCAAGAGTGGGAAAAGCAATTTGAGGTTGCAGACAGCTAGAAGGAGCTTTGGCAGACAAATGGACTGAAGATCTGCATAATCACAGGCAAAACAGAGTACAAATACACGGTGCACAGGGAAATCAAAGACATAGATAGTCAGACATAAGTCAGAAACAGATAGACCTCTATCCAGGGTATGAGAAAACACACAAACCTGTTGGTCAGGCATGGGTGTTCATGTTGTAACTGCACTTTAAAGTGGTTGTAAACCCTTACAAACCACTTTGACCTACAGGTGAGCCTAGGCTTACCTGTAGGTCCAATAAATATCTCCTAAACCTATATGGTTTAGGAGATGTTTAGAAAAAAAGAGGCATCGCTGTCTACGGCGCATGCGCCGTAGACAGCGGCGCGCAGGCACACTGAGCATGCCAAGATCACGGCGATATGCCGCTCTCATGCACATGCGCGGGAGTGACGTCATCGCCGCTCCAGCGAATGACAGCGCTGGAGTGGCGAGACCCGGAAGTCACTCCAGGATTGATGGCGGCGGCAGAGGTCGTGGACGAGAATTGCTTCGGGGGCTTTGTTCTCAGGTAAGTTATTCATAATGAGCTAGTATGCTATGCATACTAGCTCATTATGCCTTTGCCTTGCAGGTTCCGTTTTTTTTTTTTTTTAAAGGAGGCTTTACTTCCTCTTTAATGCTAAGTTCACCTTTGTTCACCATTTTTTTTTTCCTAAATTCCAGCTCACCTATGTACCAATATACCCTTAATATACTTCTTCTGCAAAAATAAAACAGCTTTCCATTTATTCTACACAGGCTTACCTCACTATTCACATACCGTATATACTCGAGTATAAGCACATTTTTTTGTGCTGAAAATGCCCCCCTCGGCTTATACTCGAGTCAAGCAATTTTCTGCAGCAGAGAATGACATTTTCCGAACCGACTTTGGGGCCCCATATCTCGGCGTCACTTGGTGATAGGAACCCCAAATTTGGTGTGCAAACCACCCAGTGGAACCAGCACTAGGGTTCCTACCACCAAGTGCTAGGAATACGGGTCCCCAAAGTCGGTTCGGAAAATGTAATTCTCTGCTGCAGAAAAGTGCTTGACATTTTCCAAACCGACTTCGGGGCCCCATATCTCGGGGCCACTTAGGCCCCAGCTTTGAAAATGTTATAGTGCTGGTTCCACTGGGTCTGCACGCCAAATTGGGGGTTCCTAGCCCCAAGTGGCCCGAGATACGGGGCCCCAAAGTCAGTCAATTGTGTCCATCTGCAGCAATGTCATTTCGGGATCCTTTGGGTCCAGAGACCCCAAATTTTGGCTGCATCTAGGGAGCATCTAGGAACCCTTAACTATTGAGTTTGGGGGACCTATGGCTGCAAATGGGCACAGTGAGGCATGCAAATGGGCACAGTGAGGCTGCAAATGGGCATTGTTGACCCTCTTTTCCACTTACAGTAGCTGCGCATTTCTCACCCTAGGCTTATACTCGAGTCAATAAGTTTTCCCATTTTTTTCGGGTAAAATTAGGTGCCTCTGCTTATACTCGGGTCGGCTTATACTCGAGTATATATGGTAGTTGTTTAACCACTTAAATACCAGCCGCCACAGTTGTACTGCGGCAGGTTGGCTCTATTACGCGAATCGCTGCCAATGTACAGTACGTCATTTCATGTAACAGATAAAGCAGGCACACGCATGGCCACGGAGTCTGTGCGCGTGACCGGCGGGTGCGATGCCCCCCCCTGCGATCGATTCACACCGAGGCAGAAAGGGGATCTGCCAGTGTAAACACAGCGGATCCCTGTTCTAACAGGGGAGCTGAGTCTTTTCTCTGTCCTCCACCAGTCAGCCCAGCCCCTATACAGTTAGAAACACCTCCCAGAAAACACATTTAAACCTTTGATCGCCCCTGGTGTTAACCCCTTCCCTGCCAGTGACATTTATACGGTAATCCGTACATTGTTATAGCACTGATCGCTATATAAATGTCAGCGGTCCCAAAAAAGTGTCAAAAGTGTCCGATCTGTCCGCCGCAGTCCCGCTAAAAATCGCAGATCGCCGCCATTACTAGTAAAAAAAATAATAATAATAAAAATGCTATAAATCTATCCCCTATTGTGTAGACACTATAACTTTTGCGCAAACCAATCAATATACGCTTATTGAGATTTTTTTTTTTACCAAAAAATATGTAGAATACATATTGGCCTCAACTGAGGAAGAAATTTTGTTTTTTTATATGTTTTTTTTTTTCAAAATTGTCGCTCTTTTTGTTTACAGCGCAAAAAATCTAAATCAAATACCACCAAAAGAAAGCTCTATTTGTGGGGAAAAAAAGAACGTCCATTTTGTTTGGGTACAGCATCACACGCAATTGTCAGTTAAAGCGACGCAGTGCTGTAGCGCAAAAAATGGACTGGTCATTAAGGGGGTGAATCCTTCCGGCCTTTAAGTAATTAAAAATCATGCTCCATTACTTCTGCCTTACTTCCTGATTAGACTTTAGGAGTTGACCAGCTGAGGGTAGATGATGCAGGGTGTGTGCTAATGAGATCAGCTGGTCAACTCCTTCCTGTGTCGTGACCTAAAGTCTAATCAGGAAGTAAGGCAGAAGTAATGGATATGTGTTTTTAAACAGCCATTGGTAGAGTGAGGTAAGCGTGGGTAGAATTAATGGAAAGCTATTTTATTTTTGCTAAATAAGTACATTAATGCTATATTGGTACATAGGGAAGCTGGAATTTAGAAAAAAAAAAAAGGTGAACTTAGCCTTTAACCACCTTAGACCCGCGCTATAGCCAAATGACGGCTACATCGCGGATCTGATGTGCCGGGACGACGTTTATTGACGTCGTCCCGGCAACGAGCTGCCTGCACGCCCCCTGAAGGGCGTGCGGCGCGCTCTGTGATCCGCGAGTCTGTGAGACTCGCTGGATCACAGATCCGAGTAAGGGGTCGATCCCGACCCCTTACCACGTGATCAGTTGTCAGCCAATGACAGCTGATCATGTGAAAATAACCGAGCCGGTAATCGGCTTTTTTTCCTGCTCGCGCTGACAGCGCGAGGAGAAAAAAAAAAGCCGATCACCGGCGGCAGTGAGAGGGACATCAGTCCCTCTCACTGCAATATGCCCAGGGTCCATGGTGCCCACCTTTGGATAATAAAAGTGCCCACTAGCTCCACCGGTCAGTGCCCACAGTGCCATCTGTCAGTGCCCACAGTGCCATCTGTCAGTGCCCACAGTGCCAGTGCTGCACATCAGTGTCCCCTACCAGTGCTCATCAGTGCCCACTATCAGTAGCCATCAGTGCCACCTATCAGTGCCCATCAGTGCCATCTATCAGTGCCATCTATCAGTGCCCATCGGTGCCATCAGTGCCCATCGGTGCCACCCATCCGTGCCACCCATCCGTGCCCATCAGTGCCATCTTTGCTGTGCCCATCATTACCGACTTATCTGTCCCCACCAGTGCAGCCTATCAGTGCCCACCAGTGCAGCCTATCAGTGCCCACCAGTGAAGCCTATCAGTGCCCACCAGTGAAGCCTATCAGTGCCCACCAGTGAAGCCTATCAGTGCCCACCAGTGCCGCCTCATCAACGCATATCAATGAAGCAGAAAAATTATCTGTTTGCAAAATTTTATAACAAACTATTAAACATGATTGTATTTTTATTTTTAATTTTCCATTTTTTTTTATTTGTTTAGCAAAAAATAAAAACCCCAGCTGTGATTAAATACCACCAAAAGAAAGCTCTATTTGTGGGAAAAAAATGGTAAAAATTTCATTTGGGTACAGTGTTGTATGACCGCGCAATTGTCATTCCAAGTGCGTCAGCGCCGAAAGCTGAAAATTGGTCTGGTCACGAGGGGGGTTTAAGTGCAAAGTAATCAGGTGGTTAAAATCATTAATGAGGACAGGTCTACACAGCAAAGACAAGCTATAGTGATAAATATAGACCAACAGATGGCATAAGTTCAAATCTGATTGTTTCAGTCTTATTGATATTTTATATAAATATATAAGACAAGACAGTGTTGTTGGCTGGCACTGATCATTTGAGAAAAACCTGACAGGCTGGTCGTAGATTCTTGTGTACAACCAGCTAGCCCATTCATGGGTACGGCTGAACCAGACAAATCTCAATCCATGTATGGCCAGCTTTACCAGGTGTAGGCAGAAATCCACTTACAGGTCCCAGTCAACAGTGAAGCCCACATAATTGAACAGCCTTTTCCCATTCCCCCCTCCAAAATAAATTGCCTTTTAAAGCTAGCAACAAATCAAAAGATTTGGTCATCCAATCCAACATTTCATAAATTTGTGACATACTGTACATGATGGCGCTGGATTTCTAGCATACCAACCAGCCACTATTTAGAGAACAGTGGAATTGTTTCAGAGTGAGATAATAAAAAAACAATAGGTGCAACTGTTACAAAACCTGTATACATTATCAGTAGGTTTAAATCACTGAATCCAGGCAGTAATCTTTCAGTCTATGGTCCTTTAAAATTAGTTGTGAATGAAATTCTTGTTTTTGCATTTTTTAATCCCTCGTGGCATCTCACTTCTGTTAATCTCTTGCAGCCACTTACTGTCTACGTGTGCTTCGGTGATGGCTGCATGACATTTGTCAGCACAATTGGGAGACAGAAGCAGAGCATTGTCTTTTATAACAGTAACTGCCTGAACAAAGACCTTGATGGAAAGATCACCTTTCATCAAAGCAGCAGATATTAAAATACTGAAAATGACTTATTTAATTACATTAACATGGTAAAGCTCTCATACGATTTTAAATTTGGATTATATCTACTTGAAATGCAAACTCTAAGTTTGTGCTGCATGAAACTATAGTTTAATGACTAAACATCCAAATGACCAAAACTAGGATTCTCCAAACTATGGCCCATGGGGCAAATCCAGTCCTACTACAAGCTACTATCCAGCTTTTATGCGGCAACTGTCCATCAAAATACCCCAGGCTGGCTGGCAGTGTATAAACTGGTCTGCGTATTGTAAACAAAAGAGACCAGCACATTCACTGCTATGACCCTTCACGAGTGCAAACTTTCCCCCTCCCTTCTTCATGGTAGACTGCTAGGACCGTCAGCATCCTAGCAACCAATACCATGTTGCCTGGCTCCAGCATTTACAGGAGGACTGAACTTCCTCTGTTCAGACCTGCTCTGGCTAAGTATGGGGCGGACTATGCTTGGCACACATGGATGTAAGGGGGGGCTCTGTTGGGCACACATGGATGTAAGGGGGGGACTCTGCTGGGCACACATGGATGTAAGGGGGGGACTCTGCTGGGCACACATGGATGTAAGGGGGGACTCTGCTGGGCACACATGGATGTAAGGGGGGGACTCTGCTGGGCACACATGGATGTAAGGGGGGACTCTGCTGGGCACACATGGATGTAAGGGGGGACTCTGCTGGGCACACATGGATGTAAGGGGGGACTCTGCTGGGCACACATGGATGTAAGGGGGGACTCTGCTGGGCACACATGGATGTAAGGGGCACTCTGCTGGGCACACACGGATGTAAGGGGGGACTCTTCTGGGCACATATGGATGTAAGTCAGGACTCTTTTGGGCATGCATGGATGCAAGGCGGGACTCTTATGGGTAAAACTGGATGTAAGAGTCGACTCTGCTGGGAACACATGGATGTAAGGGGGGACTCTGCTGGGAACACATGGATGTAAGGGGGGACTCTGCTGGGAACACATGGATGTAAGGGGGGACTCTGCTGGGAACACATGGATGTAAGGGGGGACTCTGCTGGGAACACATGGATGTAAGGGGGGACTCTGCTGGGAACACATGGATGTAAGGGGGGACTCTGCTGGGAACACATGGATGTAAGGGGGGACTCTGCTGGGAACACATGGATGTAAGGGGGACTCTGCTGGGAACACATGGATGTAAGGGGGGACTCTGCTGGGAACACATGGATGTAAGGGGGGACTCTGCTGGGAACACATGGATGTAAGGGGGGACTCTGCTGGGAACACATGGATGTAAGGGGGGACTCTGCTGGGAACACATGGATGTAAGGGGGGACTCTGCTGGGAACACATGGATGTAAGGGGGGGACTCTGCTGGGAACACATGGATGTAAGGGGGGACTCTGCTGGGAACACATGGATGTAAGGGGGGACTCTGCTGGGAACACATGGATGTAAGGGGGGACTCTGCTGGGAACACATGGATGTAAGGGGGGACTCTGCTGGGAACACATGGATGTAAGGGGGGACTCTGCTGGGAACACATGGATGTAAGGGGGGACTCTGCTGGGCACACATGGATGTAAGGGGGGACTCTGCTGGGCACACATGGATGTAAGGGGAGACTCTGCTGGGCACACATGGATGTAAGGGGCACTCTGCTGGGCACACACGGATGTAAGTCAGGACTCTTTTGGGCATGCATGGATGCAAGGCGGGACTCTTATGGGTAAACCTGGATGTAAGAGTGGACTCTGTTGGGCAGACATGGATGTAAGTTGGGACTCTTCTTGGCACACAAGAATGTAAGAGAGGACTCTGTTGGGCACACATTGATGTAAGGTGGGACTCTTCTGGGCACACATGGATGTAAGGCGGGACTCTTCTGGGTACACATGGATGTAAGAGGGGACTCTGTTGGGCACACATGGATGTAAGGGGGGACTCTTCTGGGCACACATGGATGTAAGCAGGGCTGGCCCAAGACATTGTGCTGCCCAGGTCCAAGAATTAAATGCTGCAACCCCCAAAAAAATCACTCCCACCAAAAGGTCCCACATCTATTATTTTATATCATAATAATGAAAACTAAAATGTAATTTATCAGGAAGTCAGATTTACATGCAACAGAACCTAGTCTATGTGCAAATTTATATGACATACCATTATTATGTTCAATGGTATGTGAACTAGGACAGTATATAGACAGGCTAGGGTAATATATTGATAGGCTAGGGTAGTATATGGGCAGGCTAGACTAATATATGAACAGGCTAGGGTAGTATATTGACAGGCTAAGGCAGTATATGGGCAGGCTAGGGTAAGATATAGACAGGCTAGGGTAGCATATGGGCAGGCTGGGGTTGTATATACAGAGCCTAGGGTAGTATACAGACAGGCTAGGGTAGTATACAGACAGGCTAGGGCAGTATAAGGCCGCGTACACACGAAGGGACAATCCCGCGGGATTATCCTCTGGACTGAAGTCCAGCGGATAATCCCTCGTGTGTGGGCGCCGGCGGACTTTTTGGCGCCAAAGTACGGCGGACTAAAGTTTCAGGTTTTGTTTTCAAATTATCCGCTGGACTTGGAAGTCCAGCGGACAATCCCGCCGTTAGTGGGCAAGTCCGCGGGACTTTTGAAATGAACGGACTTGCCGCTCATCGGCAAGTCCGTTCATTTAGCACGTGACTTCAGGTTACGTAGCTAGCGTAGGCAGTTACTGCCGCCGCGCTAGCTCCGTGACCTGGCATGGATTTAAAGGGAATCCCCACGCCGAAAAAACGGCGTGGGGGTTCCCCCCAAATCCAAGTCAGACCCTCATCCGAGCACGCAGCCTGGCAGGCCAGGAAAGGGGTGGGGACGAACGAGCGCCCCCCCCCCTCCTGAGCCGTACCAGGCCGCGTGCCCTCAACATGGGGGGTGCCCTGGGGAAAGGGGGGCCGTGCGGCCCCCCCACCCCAAAGCACCTTGTCCCCATGTTGATGAGGACAAGGGCCTCTTCCCGACAACCCTGGCCGTTGGTTGTCGGGGTCTGCGGGCGGGGGCTTATCGGAATCTGGGAGCCCCCTTTAATAAGGGGCCCCCCAGATACCGGCCCCCCACCCTATGTGAATGAGTATGGGGTACGATGTACCCCTACCCATTCACCTAAGGTGTAAAATGTAAAGTAAAAAAAAAACACCCACACTTTTGAAAAAATAGTTTATTGCACTGCTCCGGGGGTCTTCTTCCGTCTTGGGGGTCTTCTCGCCGGACTCCCCCGCCATTTACCAAGCTCTTTTACCGAGCGAGGGGAGTCCGGCTACCTTCTTCGTCGTCGCCGCCGTCTGGGGGTCTCGATCCGCCTTCGGGGGTCTTCTTCCGTCTTGGGGGTCTTCTCGCCGGACTCCTCCCCTCTCTTCTGCTCTTTTACCTAGCTCTTTCACGAGGGGAGGTGTCCGGCTACCTTCTTCGTCGTCGCCGCCGTCGTCTGGGGGTCTCGATCCGCCTTCGGGGGTCTTCCGGGGTCTCTTCTGTTCTTGCGGCGGTCGTCGTCTTCCGCGCCGCCGGCGCCTTCTTCTTCTTCTTGTCCTCCTTCTTGTCCTTCTTGTTCTTCTTCTTCTTCCGATGTTGACCCGACGCTCTCTCTGCCCGGAATGCCTGTGCCGCTCTGAGCTCGGACTTATATAGGGACATGGGGACAGGGTCACAGGCACATGTCACATGGTGACCCCGCCCCCTTGTGTTGTCACAGTCCCGGAGGATGCTGGGACTGTGACATCGCAAGGGGGCGGGGTCACCATGTGACATGAACATGTGACCCTGTCGCCCATGTCCCTATATAAGTCCGAGCTCAGAGCGGCACAGGCATTCCGGGCAGAGAGAGCGTCGGGTCAACATCGGAAGAAGAAGAAGAACAAGAAGGACAAGAAGGAGGACAAGAAGAAGAAGAAGGCGCCGGCGGCACGGAAGACGACGACCGCCGCAAGAACAGAAGAGACCCCCGGAAGACCCCCGAAGGCGGATCGAGACCCCCAGACGACGGCGGCGACGACGAAGAAGGTAGCCGGACACCTCCCCTCGTGAAAGAGCTAGGTAAAAGAGCAGAAGAGAGGGGAGGAGTCCGGCGAGAAGACCCCCAAGACGGAAGAAGACCCCCGAAGGCGGATCGAGACCCCCAGACGGCGGCGACGACGAAGAAGGTAGCCGGACTCCCCTCGCTCGGTAAAAGAGCTTGGTAAATGGCGGGGGAGTCCGGCGAGAAGACCCCCAAGACGGAAGAAGACCCCCGGAGCAGTGCAATAAACTATTTTTTCAAAAGTGTGGGTGTTTTTTTTTACTTTACATTTTACACCTTAGGTGAATGGGTAGGGGTACATCGTACCCCATACTCATTCACATAGGGTGGGGGGCCGGTATCTGGGGGCCCCCTTATTAAAGGGGGTTCCCAGATTCCGATAAGCCCCCGCCCGCAGACCCCGACAACCAACGGCCAGGGTTGTCGGGAAGAGGCCCTTGTCCTCATCAACATGGGGACAAGGTGCTTTGGGGTGGGGGGGCCGCACGGCCCCCCTTTCCCCAGGGCACCCCCCATGTTGAGGGCACGCGGCCTGGTACGGCTCAGGAGGGGGGGGGGGGCGCTCGTTCGTCCCCACCCCTTTCCTGGCCTGCCAGGCTGCGTGCTCGGATGAGGGTCTGACATGGATTTGGGGGAACCCCCACGCCGTTTTTTTCGGCGTGGGGATTCCCTTTAAATCCATGCCAGCTTGCGGAGCTAGCGCGGCGGCATTTACTGCCTATGCTAGCTACGTAACCTGAAGTTACGTTCGAAATGAACGGACTGCTCCGTGTGTGGGCAAGTCCGTTCATTTTCAAAAGTCCCGCGGACTTTTGGCCGGCGGATTATCCGCTGGACAAGTCCGTGCGTGTGTGGGCAAGTCCACACCCTCGGAAAGTCCAGCGGATTGTCCGCTGGACTTAGGTCCGCCGGCAAAAGTCCGTACGTGTGTACGAGGCATAAGAGTGAGCTAGGGCAGTATAGGGGCAGGTGAAGTGGCACAGGGGGCAGTTGTCATCATGACACACAAGACTGCTGGAAAAAAAATCTTGGCCGTCAATTTGCTGGGTAAATAGAAGAGAAGGAGAGGCGGGCGTGGTTCAATTTGCTATCCCTCTCAAAGTGCTGCCTGGGTCCAATGGACCCACTGGGACCCATAGTAGGGCCGGCCCTGGATGTAAGAGATGACTCTTTTGAGCACACATAGATGTAAGGTGGGGCTCTGCTGGGTACACATGGATGTAAGGTGGGGGGGGGGGGCCTCTGCTGGACACGCACAGATGTAAGGGGTTCTCTGATAGGCGATCCTGGATGTCTAAAGTTACTTTCATTAAAATTGTTTTTTTTTTTGTTAGCCATGCAAATATTTGTAAAATATACAATGTGGCCCTCCTACTTAAAAGGTTTGGAGACCACTGACTAAATCAATCTTTAAATACATGTCTAGCATTAAACGGAGATCAGCCTTGAAAAACTAAAAAACATTGAAGCTCATCTTTGGGCTCCCCCAATCCCCTGCACCCGGCTTGGGACCTAGATGGCAAATTTGGAGGATTCTTACCTTTCACAAGGTAAAAAGCAAAAAAGTGCTAGTGCAAAAAAAAAAAAAAAAAAAAAGAATGAGTTGAACAGTGGTTAATACCCCTTTCACAATGACAGCACCGGCTGTTAGTGCTAAAGCGCCGCTTGTTTTTGTGGCGATTTAGCGCTGTTTTAGTGACGCTTTTTAGCCGATAGCGGGGGCGGTTTTAATATTTAAAAAAAGGTTAAAAACTCCAGTTTTTCAGCACTTTAGAGGCTCTTTGGAAGCGCTGCCCATTCATTGCAATGGGCCGGGCTTTTCGGGAGCACTAAATACATCGCTCCCAAGCCGCCCCAAAGATGCTGCTTGCAGGTCTTTCGGTAATATCCCGCAAGCGCACCGCCCGAGTTTGAAAAGTCACACTGCAGTGAATGGGAGGCGATTTTCAGGCACTTAGCAGAGGCTAATTCCAGCTTTAAAGCGCCTGAAAACCACCCAGTGTAAAAGGGGTCTAATACTTGCCCAGAGATGAGCTTTAAAAATAAAAAAAACATGGTTATACTAGGAACATTTTTCTTTCCCCTGCAATTTAGTTATTTAAGGAGGGAAAAAGAATCAGTGAAAATAAAGTCTTGGTCACGGTTTCATATTCGCTATAAGAACATTCTGGAGCTCAGGAATGAACAAACTGCTACTTGCTGCCAATTAATCCTTCCATCGCCGAGGTCACATTATCTTATTAAGCTGGATGAGTAATGCAACTCCCTGGACGTCTTGTGAAGCGTATTTTAGAGCTGCTTCATGGACTAGTAGCTCATTATTACTTCTTATTTGGCAGAATGGCAACCTCACAGACACACATCAAATTTGGAAAGTCAGCTATTTTTTTTTTTTTTAACATAGAAATGTCCAAAGTCATATAACTGCTGCCTTGTCAAAGATATAAAAAGTATGGCATAAAAAGAACGAATCTAAGAAAAAAAAAAAAAAAATACACTGTGAACAATGTGAAATTACAGCATTTTAGGTGTGATAAATTTGGATGACAATGTCTATTATAATTTTTTTCGGTAGAGAAATATTCAAGAATTTTCAGTTGGCAAGGACAATTGTAGCCATAAAAGATAATGTACATAATACGAAGCCCTGCACGTGGAAAAGCCAGCGGGGAATAAGGGTGGTAGAAATGATTGACTGTATAAAAACCTTTCAAGGCAAAATCTGACAAATATTTTTGAATAATACAAATATATAACTTGTTCAGAAAAGAATATGCAATTGCCAAAAATAGGTGAAGGAAGAGGCCTTTGCTTGAAGCTTCATTGGAAATTTTTCGGACCATTCTCTGTAAACCCTAGAGATGGTCGTGCGTGAAAATCCCACTAGATCAGCAGTTTTTGAAATACTCAGACCAGCCTGCATGGCACCAACAACAAATATGCCACGTTCAAAGTCACTTAACCACTTCATCCCCGGAGGGATTTACCCCCCTTAATAAACAGGCCATTTTTTGCAATATGGCAGGTCGCTTTAACTGACAATTGCGCGGTCATGCGACACTGTAACAAAATAAAATTGATGTCCTTTTTTCCCCACAAATAGAGTATTTGGCCACCTCTGCAGTTTTAATTTTTTGTGCTATAAACAGAAAAAAAAGTGACAATTTTGAAAAAAATAAAAACAATATTTTTTACTTTCTGCTATAATACATATCCCCCAAAAAATATCTAAAAAAATGTATTTATTATTTTAGGCCAATATATATTCTGCTACATATTTTTGGTAAAAGAAAACCCCAATAAGCGTATATTGATTGGTTTGCGCAAAAGTTATAGCGTTTACAAAATAGGGGAAAGATTTAGGGAATACATTTTTTTTTTTTGTAACTCAATTTTATTAAAGATTTTACATAAAGAGCAGGTTACAAAGCAAACATTGAATAACGTACAGTTAAACAGGTGATAGTCAGATTATCACAGCAATGAGGAGTCTACCTAAAGTTGGGAGCTAGCTAAGTGGAAGTTTATTCATGGGGGGTATGCATTTAGGGTGTTTGAGCCAAAGGTTCCAGTTCGTTTGAAATCTAGGTAGTTGTAAGTAGGCTTTGGCGTGCATAAATTCCATCAAACAGTGGTTGTTTAAGAGGGCAGTTATTTCCATTATAGAGGGGGGGTTGGGAGATTTCCAATTTTTAGCAATAGCCAGTCGCGTTGCAATAAAGACATGGGAGACGATCGTGCGTGAAGAGCAAGGCCACAATTCCATGTCTAGGCCTAACAGTACCATTTGCGGAGTTAGTGGTACAGGATTCGGTAGAATGGAAAGGAGGAGTTTGGAGAGCACAGTCCACAACGTGGCGAGGATTGGACAGTCCCACCATATGTGGAATGGGGTTCCAGGGGATCCACAATTTCTCCAGCAGAGGTTAGTTGAATTAGGGTAGATCCGGGCAAGTCTGGATGGAGTAAGGTACCAGTTGTGGAATAATTTTTGCACAGTTTCCCAGTGGAGGAGACATCTGGAGACTTTCAGGGGCGTCTGTAGTGCGCGATGCCACTGTTGGAGAGTGTAGGAACTTTGTAATGTATGCTCCCATTTTAGCATTGTCGGTGACTTAGAAGTGTGGTCGGTGCTAGTAAGCAGTTTATAGCAAAAGGAGATTCCATGTTTTCCAGTTGGGAGGAGGTTGAAGAATGTGGTTACATGCCATGGTAATAGGTCATCAGTCCATTGTACTTTAGAGAAGATCGAGCGTATTCTGAGGTATTTGAAAAAATCTTTGTGTCCAATGTGGTAAGCAGTTTGTAGTTTTTGGAAGGACATGAGAATGGAGCCTTGGTATAGGATACCAATGTTGGAGACACCTTTGCTGATCCATGTAGAGATATCAAGGTTGGGTGTGAGAATGTGGAGGGCTTCCAACGGTATTAGCTTGAGTAGATGTAGTGGTGTACCTTGAGAGGATTGTATGGTGGCTTTCCATATCCTGACGGTAGCGTTAACAGTGTCAAGGTATGAGTGAGTTCCTGGATGTTGCAGGAGGAGGGCGCATAGAGTTAGTTTAGGATGGGACATAAGGGCTGCTTTTTCTATTTGGAGCCAGGTGGTTTGTTGCATAGGGTTCCACCAGACTCTGGCTTGATCGAGTATGGTTGCTTTGTAGTAGGCTAATAAGTCTGGTGCTCCCATCCCTCCTAATGTGACTGGTTTACACAGTGTGCTGCTTTTGAGACGGGAACGTTTTCCGTTCCATATGAAGTTTATGAGGATAGATTGTAGCTGCAACAATTGTTGTTTGAGAAAGGGTATCGGCAGAGTCCGGAATGTATAAAAGGCATGGGGTAAAAGATACATTTTGGCAAGAGCAATTCTTCCTGCCCATGAGGCAGTAGTATGTCTGAGGTCCTGCACAGTTTTCTGGAGCTTGGTTACAAGATTATTGAAATTGGTGGAGCGTAAGCGGGTTGAGGGTGCGGTTAACTGTATGCCTAGATACGTGAGCGTAGAGTTGGGGGCCCGCGAGAAAGACGTGTTGTTGGTAATATCAGTTTTGGTGCGTTGGTTTAGTCCTATACTGAGCATGCTAGATTTGGAAAAGTTAATTTTATATAGTGAGGCCTTGCTGAAGGTGTCTAAAGTGTGATGAAGAGCTGGGAGTGAGTTAGTAGGGTCAGTCAGGGAGATGATGACATCGTCAGCGTAGAGACCTATCTTGTGATGTGCGTCAGCGGTGGATATCCCCGAAATAAGTGGGTTGTGTCTAATTGATTGGGCTAGGGGTTCATGACAAGGGCGAAAATCAATGTCTTTAGGGTGAGAGTGGGCACCCCCTGACGAGTCCCTATTAGAGATGTGGAGGGGATCCGAGAGTAGACCGGAAGTCATGACTCTAGCGCTGGGCGAGGAGTAGAGGAGAGTATAGCTTGCAGTATGGTCCCTGAGAAACCAAATTTCTGAAGGACTGCCTGTAGGTAGGACAATCCACTCTATCAAACGCCTTCTCTCTGCATCAAGAAGATGAGCAGAGAAGGCGTTCCCACCCCTGTCTGAATAATGAACCTGTACCGTCCGATGCTTGTCTGCCAGCCACAAAACCCACTTGGTCAATTGCACAAGTTGTGGGATGAATGTTTTGCGCAAAAGTTGGGTCTGTAGCTGGCATAGCGTTTACAAAATAGGGGAAAGATTTAGGATGTATGTCTTTGAGGAAGTTAGTAAATGTCGGTAGGAAGAGGGTGGTTGAAAGCAAGACTGAATTGGTCTGCAATGTCTGTGTAAGGTAGTGCTGGAGTTCGGACAAAATCTGTTTTTTATTGTTTTTACTAGTAATGGCAGTGATCTGTGATTGTTTGCGGGACTGCGACATACAAATCTGATGCTAAATGACACTTTTGGCTGCTCAGTGACACCTATGAAGTGATCAGTGCTATAAAAATGCACTGATCAATGTATAAATGACACTGGCAGGGAAGGGGTTAACACTAGGGCAATCAAAGGGTTAAGTGTTTCCTAGGGAAGTGTTTCTAACTGTATAGGGGACGGACTGACTGGGAGAAGAGAGACATCGCTGTTCCTGATCACTAGGAACAGCTGATCTCTCTCGCCTCCCCGGTCAGAACGGGGATCCGCCTTGTTTCCTGCAATCGCGGGTGGCCGCCGTACCGGTATGGCGATTCACGCAGCTGAGCCACCTTGCCATAGTATAACTCTGGCGGCTGGTCGGCAAGTGGTTAAATTCCCTTTCTTCCCCATTCTGGTGCTCAGTTTGAACTTCAGCAAGTTGTCTTCACCATGTCTAGATGCCTAAATGCATTAAGTTGCTGCAATGTGATTGTCTGATTAGCAATTTGTGTTACCAAGCAATTGAACAGGTGTACCTAAAAAAAGTGTCAGGAGTATGTGAACGGTTTCTCCCACCATCTCTTATATAGATTGTCATATGTAGGGGCAAACTTTACCCCCATTGAAGCCCCCCCCCCCCCCCCCCCGTTTCTGTATGCATCATTGGTTGTCTCCAAAGTGAACCATTTGAGAAAACTCTGTAAAAATCCATATGATATAGGGCCAATCATATATGGCCTTTTTTCTAATTTAAATATTTTCCTAAAATGAATGGGTCAGACTATGGTCTTAAGAAATGGAGAATTGTGTTTTTCTTGCACATCCGTCATGTATGGTATGAGGGCTCTACCAAAAGTAATGCAAATGTGGGCATAACTTTCTTTTTTTATTAACCTATATAGGTCGTTGAAATTTCGCGTGTTGGTAATGCCGCCTACACACGAGCAGATTTTCCGTCGGAAAAATCTTGGATGTTTTTTCCGACGGAATTCCACTCAAGCTTGGCTTGCATACACACGGTGACACAAAAGTTCAGTGAACTTTCGACCGCCAAGAACGCAGTGACGTACAACACTACTACGAGCCGAGAAAATGAAGTTCAATGCTTCCAAGCATGCGTCGAATTGTTTCCTAGCATGCGTAGGAATTTTGCATGTCGGAATTGGCACAGACGATCAGAATTTTCGATCAGAACTTTTTCCGACCGAAAAATTGAGAACCTGCTCTCAATCTTTTGCTGGCTGGAATTCGGCCAGCAAAAGTCCGATGGAGCATACACACGGTTTCCGATCGTGTGTACGCGGCATAACTCTTCTTCTATCAAAGTAAAGAGAACTCACATGCTTGTATAATAAATACATCTATTTTTCAATTTGGCTTCAGCAGTCAAAATGTTAATGAAACCCATGAGTTTTGGGGTTTCCCCTACAACACTATTGACAAGAATCAGCAATGACCAGACATATTGGCATCATATTCATAAACACAAGTAGTCTTCTGTGGATGTCAGACAGCCTGCACCCTTCCTTCGACAAGAACTCATTGATGGCACATTGCTTCTGCTTGGAACACATTATTTACCCGCAATGAAAGAGTAATATAGAGGAAGAGTTAATCTACTAACGTGAAATTTGAACAATCTAAGTTAACAAAAAAAATGATGTCCTTTTTGCATTACTTTCAGTACAGCCTGACATTTTATGTTAAAGCACTGCGCAAATTGACGGCGCTATATAAGTACCTAAAATAGATAAAAATAAATGTTAATTGTTAACCACAAGATTTTTCGGCTTAAAGTGGGGGGATACCCTAAAAAAAAAAAAAAGCATTAATATTCTGGAAAAAAAAATAAAAATGAAAAAAAATACTATTTTTTACCTGATCCGAAATCCCTGTTGCTAGGCAGTCTTCCTAATCTGCCTCCTTCCTACGCCGTGGTGATCTTCGTTCTTCTGTCCTCCGCCGCGTTGTCTTCTGGGTAATGGGGCGCGCTGTGTTATGGGAACTGTGTGTTCCCTAACACAGCGCGTCCCATTCACAAAGCACCGCGCGACTCGCGCATGCGCAGTAGGAAACGGGCAGTGAAGCTGTAGTCTTCACTGCCTGTTTCCCTTACTGAGGATGGCAGCGCTGGGACCGGAGCGCCGAGGGACATCTCGGCCTCCACGACCGACATCGCGGGCGCCCTGGGAGGGTAAGTGTACTTATTAAAAGCCAGCAGCTACTTTTTTTTTAGCTGCTGACTTTTAAAAACAAAATTTTTTTTAGCTGAAACACTGCTTTAATGACCAGGTAATTTTTTGAGATACAGCACTGCGTCAGTTTAACTGACAATTGCGCGGTCGTGCAGCGATGTACCCAAACAGCTTTCTTTTGGTGGTATTTGATCACCTCTGCGCTTTTTATTTTTTGTGCTATAAACAAAAAAGAGCAACAATTTTGAAACAAAGAAAAACAGAGAAAATTGAGTACTGTCCGTGATACTTTTTAATTCATATAAACCCCCCCGAAAGCTTGTCCATGAAAAATGATACGTTAGTGCAAATAAAAAAAGTATCACGGACAGTACTCAATTTTCTCTGTCACAATTGCACTAATACGGCTACAATTACCGAAAACAAAAACAATATTTTTTACTTTTTGCTATAATAAATATTCCAAAAAAATCGCAATAAGCGTATATTGATTGGTTTTGCGCAAAAGCTATAGCGTCTACAAAATAAGGAATAGATTTATGGCATTTTTATAACATTTTTATTATTATTTATTTTTTTTACTAGTAATAGCAGCAATCTGCGATTTTTAGTGGGACTGCGACATTGTGGGGGTTTAAATGTGTTCCCTGGGATATTGGACACTTTTGATGCTTTTTTGGGATCAATGACATTTATACAGCGATCAGTGCTATAAAAATGCACTGTGTAAATATCACTGGCAGGGAAGGGATTAACACTAGGGGCCAATCAAGGGGTTAAATGTGTTCCCTGGGAGGAGTTTCTAACTGTGGGGGGGAGGGGACTGATTGGAGGAGGAGAGAGATCGCTGTTCCTAATCACTAGGAACAGTAGATCTCTCTCTCCTCCCCTGTCAGAACGGGGATCTGTCTGTTTACATTGACAGATCCCCGTTCTGGCTCTCTTTCCCGTGATCATGGGCGGCCGGCGGACATCGCGGACGCCGGCCACGTGCATCGGGTCCCCCGCCGCACGGCGGGCGAGCGTGCGCGCCTGCTATGGCTTTTAAAGGAGCCGACGTACATTTGCGGCGATTCGCGGGAAAGATCCGACCTGCTTCAGTATAATTGCTGGTCGGCAAGTGGTTATTGAAACTGGATTTTTCTCCATCAAAACCGAATGATTCATACAAATATTAGCAGCATAGGAAGTGTAACTGGCGAGAAGGGAAGCAGAGGGTTTTCTTTGTGTGTGAGCAGAATTTCACCTCTCACCTCTATTTACATGCGAATATAAAATATTCTATGTGAGCTCCCATTTAGTCACAGGAGGGGACTGCCATTGGAAACTATTATCAGAATATGAATCTGATTCACATGTATAAGGTCAGCAAATGCATCTACTTAGGCTGCTAATTGTTTCCTCAGCTCTTTCACTTCTAAATTTAATATCCTATATGAAATAGGAATACTGTACGCTTGTGATTTAATGTCAGCGATTACAACTGGCAGTCAGAGGTGAAGATGGTATCTTGTTTTCCTGCAGCCTGTCAACCTGTCCAGTTGTTAATGTAGGATTCCATTAACGATGTCATTTGTGGATGCTGCTGTATCATTTGCGGTTATCACTTTAATTTCTGCATTTGCCAGGAATGTAGCATGTTTCTGAGATATAGAATGAAGAATAAAAAGTCTTCATTTGTGATTTCTACATTTATGCATTTAGTATCCTTAAAGTGTATTTCTATTTTGGCAGCCAAATTCGGATAATACAAACTTTATATTTGTTACGTGTTCTCATTCATAAAGCATAACATCAAAAAATATTTAAAGATGAATTCCAGGTATGGATATTGTTACATCCATCATGGATGGGGCCTATGCCGGTGACGTCACTACGCACGCGGACGCAATTGGACGTTCGGGACACGGTCGCTGCAAGCACGTTGGAACGCCATTGGTTGCTTTATCTGTTTGCAAAGTTTTTTTACCATGTGAGTGCACACCTTTAATATTTAACCACTTCAATACCGCAGATAGACATATGACGCCCACAAGGTGGATCTCCCATCCTGGGTGGGTGTCATATGACGTCCTCCCATTCCCGGCCGTCTAGGGGGCGTCGCTCGGGACCCGGTGTGCGTGCCCGGCGGCCGCGATATCCGCTGGGCACCCGCGATGTCCGATCCACGTCCTGTCAGTGGAGAGGAGACCGATGGTGTGTTCCTAGTACAGAGGAACACCGATCGCTCTCCTCCCCTTGTGAGTCACCGCCCCTTACAGTAATGCGGCGTACACACGCTCGGAATTTCCGATGGAAACAGTCCGATGGGAGCTTTTCATCGGATTTTCCAACCGTGTGTATGCCCATCGGTCTTTTTCTGTCGGAATTTCCGACAGACTTTGAATTGAGAACCTGTTCTCAATTTTTCCGACGGAAAACCTTTCTATCGGATTTTCCGATCGTGTGTATGCAATTCCGACACGTAAAATTCCGACGCATGCTCGGAAACAATTCGACGCATGCTCGGAAGCATTAAACTTCCCTTTTATAGTGCTGTCGAACGTGTTTTATGCCGCTGTGTTATTGACCGTCGGAATTTGGTGTGACCGTGTGTAGGCAAGACAGCTTGAGCGGAATTCCGACGGAAAAACCGTCAGAGTTTTTTCCGACGAGAATTCCGATCGTGTGTACGCGGCATTAGAATCACTCCCCCCCCCCCTTCCCTGCCAGTCACATTTACACTGTAATCAGTGCAATTTTATAGCAACGATCGCTGTGTAAATGTGAATGGTCCCAAAAATGTGTCAAAAGATGCCGAAGTGTCCGCCGCAATGTCACAGTCACAAAAAAAATCACAGATCGCCGTCATTACTAAAATAAAAATAAAAAAATGCAATAAATCTATCCCCTATTTTGTAGATGCTATAACTTTTGCGCAAACCAATCAATATATGCTTATTGCGATTTTTTTTTTACTAAAAATATGTAGAAGAATACGTATCAGGCTAAACTGAGTACATTTTTTATTTTTTTTTAATGGGATATTTATTATAGCAAAAAGTAAAAAACATTGTGTTTTTTTTCAAAATTGTCGCTATTCTTTTGTTTATAGCGCAAAAAATAAAAAATCGCAGAGGTGATCAAATACCACCAAAAGAAAGCTCTATTTGTGGGGAAAAAAAGGTCAATTTTGTTTGGGTGCCACGTCGCACGACCGCACAATTGTCAGTTAAATCAACGCAGTGCCGAATCACAAAAAAATTTTTTTTCTATTCTACTTTTGAGTAATACCTGGCAGTGCAACTTTTGGTGACTCAAGCGGAGGAGGCTTGTGGTCTGGAGGGAGACCTTAAAGTGGTTGTAAACCCTTGTGCTTTTTCACCTTAATGCACCCTATGCATTAAGGTGAAAAAACTTCTGGCAGTCACCGCCCCCCCCCCCCCCCAGTCCCCCCTGTTTTACTTACCTGAGCCCTGTATTTCGCTTGGCGGAGACGCGCTGTCCCTCTCTCCACGGGGTCCCGGCTCGATTGGATAGATCGATAGCCATTGGCTCACGCTGCTGCTAATCAAATCCAATGACGCGGGCACTGGGGTCGGGCCGTGGTTGACATTCGTGTCTATGGACGCCAAATGCTGGACTCGGAAGCACCCCCGCAATGTAACCCTGTGGGAGAGCGCTTCCCCAGGGGGTTATTTGATAAGAGGAGCCGCCGGGGACCCCAGAAGTCGAGGATCGGGGCCACGCAAAACAAGCTGCACAGTGGAGGTAAGTATGATATGCTTTTATTTAAAAAAAAGCAAAAAAAAAGCAATCCATTACAATCACTTTAATCCCCATGGCACTCTATTACCATCTATTTTATAGTGGCCCATTAGTTTTGGTAAGGAGCTGTGTTGCACATTCTGTCGGGGTGCACCATATACCAACAGACAATTACTGTTAATCATAGACTGTTCACAAAGGTGTTTTCCTATCACAGAGTGTGAAGATACTCGTTTTGTTTGTCTTTTCAACTTTTTTTGGACAATGGATTTACATATGATATATATTGTATAATTTTTTTCATTTTGTACACTTATTGATTTGTATATTAGTTAATAGTTTACAGCTTCACTTTTTATTCTTACACGTAACTATGCATTTGCAATACCTATGGGATCGCTCTAGAAGCTGGAAATCATTGTAGTAGACATCGCTACCCCAGTGAGCTCTATTTACTACTGGATCCCATGCTGAGCAGCTGCCCTGCTGCATTATAAACATAGGAGGTCCCCTGCTCAGCATGGGCACCATTCAGAGATCCCTTTGCATGTACTCAATAAATGCAAAGCGTTCTCTGATTGGATGAGGTTGAGAGGCGGGGTGGTGAGTTTATGAGCTCCACTTCATGCAATCAGGGAATGCTTTGCATTCATTGAGAAAATGTGAAACATTCTCTGACGCCCATACCAAGCGGGCGACTACCTGGGTTTAATAAGCAGCAGGGCAGCGGCTCAGCACGAGACCCAGAATAGGGTTGCCACCTCATACCTTTAAACCCGAACATATATTATATACAAAGGAACTGAGGCCAATTTAATGCAGATAAGACACCAAAGTGAGTTTCCAATCTGTCCAATCACAGCCGATCATAAATGTAAACACACCGCGGGTAATGGCTGTTCCTGGGTTCTCCTCCTCACACACCAATCCAGTGTGAGGAGGAGATCGCGGTTAACTATATAGGTTGCACCTGTTTATCTGCAAACTTCTCTTCTCTACAGCTGTTCAAAGTGCTGAATTTATAAAGCTTGTCTGAGAGTTCAGAAAAAGGGGGGAAATAACTGAAATTAAACTCTCCAGAGCTCAGTGAAGATAGCTCTGAGAGCTGATTGGAGGGAAGGGACACACCCCCCTTTACACCGCTCACAGAAACAGAGCTGCCGCTGTCAATCAGCTGGAGGTTCCTCCCCTGTCACCTTTTTTCTTAGTGCTTTTAATTGAGATAAGTACACAACAAAAATGGATATGCTTTGTTCATGTTTCATGTCTGAAGTTTGCAACCACTTTAATAGAAAATTTGACTACTCCAAGAAGAGTCAATGTCCTAGCATATCTCCCTCCCTCCTCGGATGTCATAGCCCTCTCCTTTTCTGGAAGAGTCTAATTACTGTCTATGCTGGTCCAGTTCCTTCACCCCTACCTTCACCTTCTTACGCAACCTTTAACCCCTTCCTGTCCAGTACTGGTGTCCCCTTATTTGAGCTATTACACCCAGGGGGCGGAAGGTGATCAAGAGACCACTGTGATTGATTGTCCCAGTAGTCACATGATTGGGAGCTGGTCTCACAGACTCCTGTTCATTACTAGAGACTGGTAGCTGCCTTTGAACGCTCAATCTCTGTGCAGGGAGTGGTCAGTGAGTGCTCTCTTAGCATAGAAACCTCCACCGCACATGGACCTATTAAAGCTCACCCTCATTGTGGTGGTACATGCATACGCGGTATGTGAGCGGCGGGGGGGGGGGGGCGGTGATTAATATAGCTTCCAGGGAGGAGTGATGGGGAATACTATAGAGTGTCAGCTCTGGGCCTGCTAGGGCTGCTGACATCACTCTCAAGATGGTGGCTCTCAGCAACAGTCTCCCAGCATTTGGACGTCTACACAAATTAGGTTTTTACAGGTAAGTAAAAAGTATAAATACTGTAAATGCACATACAGTGCATCGCAAAAAGGGAAAAGCTGGAGCTCTGTCAGAGTGACCATCGGGATCTTGGTCACCTCCAAGACCCTTCTCCCCCGATCGCTTAGTTTGGCCGGGCGGCCCACTCTAGAAAGAGTCCTGGTGGTTCCAAACGTCTTCCATTTGTGGATGATGGAGGCCACTGAGCTCATTGGGACTTTCAATGCTGCAGAAACTTTTCTGTACCCTTCCCCAGATCTGTGCCTCCGTACAATCCTGTCTCAGAGGTCTACAGACAATTCCTTGGACTTCATGGTTTGGTTTGTGCTCTGACATGCACTGTTAACTGCGGGACCTTATATAGACAGATGTGTGCCTTTCCAAATCATGTCCAATCAACTGAATTATTACAGGATAACTCCAATCAGGTTGTAGAAACATCTCAAGGATGATCAGTGGAAACAGGAGGCACCTGAGCTCAGTTTTGAGTGTCATGGCAAAGGCTGTGAATACTTATTTTTAATAAATTTGCAAAGATTTCAAACAAACTTCTTTCATTGTCATTATGGGGTATTGTTTGTAGAATTTTGAGGAAAATAATGAATTTAAAGTGGGGTTGCGGTCAAAAAAAAAAAGGGGGCTTAAAAATCATAAAAAAATAAAAAAAAATTAATTGGAAAATTTTTTTTTTTTTACTCACCTCCAAATGCCTGTTGCTATGGGGTCCCTCGTAGTCTGCCACCTTCATTGCCCGGGCTAAACGTCACTTCCCCCTCGGCGCCGCACAGTCATCTGGGACCTGTCACGTGTCCCAGATGACCGAGCGTCAAATCACGGCGCACCGCGCCGCTCGCGCATGCGCAGTGGGTGCCCGGCTGTGAAGCCACAGCCGGGTTCCCACATTAGTAATGCCGGCGCCGCGAGCGGCTCGTGGAACGAGGGGGGGCCTCGTTCCCCTGCATCGCTGGACCCTGGGACAGGTAAGTGCCCGATTTTTAAAAGTCAGCAGCTGCAGTATTTGTAGCTGCTGACTTTTAAAAAAAAAAAAAAATTTTTCCCCAGGACGGAGCTCCGCTTTAATCTGTTTTGGAATAAGGCTGTATCATAACAAAATGTGGAAAACGTGAAGCATTGTGAATACTTTCCGGATGCACTGTATAATCTCATGGGAAGATTGCTGTTGTAATGAGTAGTCTGGTGACTGGGTCTCTTTAATCTCTATAATAGTTTCCACGAAATTGCCAAATAGCTCTGTCTCCTCCACCTATCAATCGGCCAATTGTCAAAGAGGTCTGCAGGGAATAGCACTGAAGTGTCAGCTTTTAATTACACATCTTAAGCCATATCTTCAACCATTTATTTGTAATCTGTAATTAAGGTGCGTTGTATAGAGACGCATTCCCAACATCGTATATGTATAAATAGAAACCCTTATCATTTTCCGCTGGTCAAATACATCATATCAGACCGTGAAAAGAAAAGAGTTACCGTACTTCCCCCCTTTGATACAAAATGGCTGAACAAATCTGCTGCTCTTAATTAACCTAATAAAGATCACCTGGGACTCTTCCGCTGTAACAGAGCTGCTCCAGATAACAGCTATTAAAGGACAAACAATGTTGCATCTTATCTCCATTGCCAGATAAAAGGGTTTATTTTGTTTACACTTTGATTTGCTTATCTTTAGATAATGCCATCATGTCCAGAGAGTAAATATAGTTTGTCATTGATTTTGCCTGGGGCATTTTTATTCAAGTCAATAAGGTTGCAAAGAGCTTAAAATCTGTTAAACACACACCAGGAAAAGCATATTTATACAAGTCCTGAATTTGTACAAGTAAATGACTGACAATACAACACACAGCAATACATCTATTTGAACTGTAGGGGGTGTTGTTGCATCTGGGCAATGAATGCTAACCCTTAAATGGACCCTGCAGCCAGACCATTCATTTCAATATGTGCATTTAATACACTAGGGTTGATTTACTAAAATTGGAGAGTGCAAAATCTGGTACAGCTGTGCATAGAAACCAATCAGCTTCTCACTTCAGCTTGTTCAGTTAAAGCGGTTCTGCACACACTTTTTTGCCTAAATCTCATTGCCTTCCAAATCTGGCAAAGAGTGCTAAATGGCCGTTTTTTTTTTTTTTTACCTTGTAATTGCTGGCCTGGTCTATGCACCCATTCCTCTGTCTCTGCGGGTGTGGGCGGGGTTTGTACGGGGATCCGCATCACTTCCTTTGATTGCCGCACTGTCTCCTGGGATCTGGTGTCATTCATCCCAGGAGTCAGTGCGGACAGCCGACGCAAAATCTTGCGTGATTTCACGGACGCCACACGTTGTTATGGCAACATAGTGGTTTTTACGCCGCTCGGCGCAGTTGTCAGTGCACATGCGCGGGAACCAGTGAGGCCTGGAATGGGAACAAAGAAGTGATTGCTTGTGGGCTTCAAATGCCCACAAACAAAATGGAAATAGTGTTGTTTTTATTTTAAAAGTGCAGATTTTGGGACAAAACGGACATGGATACAGGACAGACACAGAAAAATTGAGTTTAACGTTTGACTTAAAATAGTTTTTAACAGGAGAAGAAAAAAAAAATTGTGTGCAGAACCGATTTAAGCTTTGACGAAAAAACATGGAAGCCGTTTGGTTTCTATGCAGAGCTGCACCAGATTTTGCACTCTCCAGTTTTACTAAATCAACCCCATTGCATGCATGTTATTCACCTGTAAATGCCTTCCTTGTGTAGACGTCCAAAAGCTCCATGATGGCTGCTGGGTGCTGCCATCTTGGTTGTGATGTCAGCAGACCTAGAACTGTCACTCAGTTGAGACTCTATAGCAGCCTTTGTTATGTTATGTACGCATTCGTTGTATTGTTACTTAATAGATAGATATGTTATACCTGAATGATCAAATCTTGAATTGTTCTGTTTCTTCATGTTCTCAACCGATAATAAAAACTTTTTGAAAAAAAAAAAAGCTCCATGATGGCGGCTGCTGGGTGCTGCCATCTTTGTTGTGATGTCAGCAGACCTAGAACTGTCACTCAGTTGACACTCTATAGCAGCCTTTGTTAACACTTTTCCCCCAGAGTAATCGCTTAATTTTAAGGTCTTAATCCTATATAAAAGCTCCATGATGGCTGCTGGGTGCTGCCATCTTGGTTGTGATGTCAGCAGACCTAAAACTCTCACTCAGTTGACAATCTATAGCCTTTGTCAACACTTTTACCCAAGAGGAATCCCTGAATTTTAAGGTCTTAATACTATATAAAAGCTCAGTGATGATGACCTTGGTGTTTGTCCCGAGTTGTGTTACGTACGCATTCCTTGTATTGTTACTTAACAGATATGTTATACCTGCATGATCAAATCTTGAATTGTGCTGTTTCTTCATGTTCTCAACCGATAATAAAAACTTTTTGAAAAAAAAAAAAAAAAGCTCCATGATGGGTGCTGCCATCTTGGTTGTGATGTCAGCAGACCTAGAACTGTCACTAAGTTGACAATCTATAGCAGCCTTTGTCAACACTTTTACCCCAGAGGAATCCATGAATTTTAAGGTCTTAATCCTATATAAAAGCTCCATGATGGCTGCTGGGTGCTGCCATCTTGGTTGTGATGTCAGCAGACCTAGAACTGTCACTCTGTTGACAATCTGTTGGCAGCCTTTGTCAACACTTTTACCCCAGAGGAATCCCAGAATTTTAAGGTCTCGGGAAACCCTTGCTAAAATTAATTGGGGTGCAGTGGGAAGAACACGCTGTGTACAATAGTGGACAGGTTCTCCCCCTTACAGCTAAAAAAAATATATTTGTTGTCATACTGCTGGCTCTGCCAGGTGGTGTTGGACCTGCAACCTTCCAGGCATCATCAGATGGGAGGTCAATCAGCCACAGCTCAAGGAACCTCTACCAAATTCTGGAAGAATTTTAGGATTCCATGGAACCCTGGCTGAGAATGGCTGCTCTATAGTAATCCTCTTTGCTCCTCCCTGAGCAACTACAAAAAAGGTTATGTAGGAAGGTGAAAGGAGGGGTGTCGAATCCGCTGTTCCTCGAGTAGGCAAATCTAGCATGTTCAGAGGAACATTGCAAGCAATTCAAAAAATAATTTACGGAAAAGAAAACACTGGAAGGAAGCATTTAAAATATTTGATTTTGCTTTTGCATTGAATTTTTAAAAGGTGACGACAAGGCCTCTTTAATCCCTTAACCGCCATAACCGAGAGCTGTTGGTGACAGCTTGGTCAGTGTACTGGGAATTTGAAATAAGCGTGCTGTTAGCACAACCTCAGGCTGCTGTGGACCCATATTCGGCGGATGGGCATTAAAGCTTACCTTTCTCGCCACCGCATATCTACATTACATGGTTGGCAACAGGTTAAAGGATCATTTTACCGTTTATATAATTGTTTTTTACTGTACATATTAGACAGAAAGTATTGCTTTATCAATTTTGGTGGACGAATCCCTAAAGTATATGTAAACCCAATCTCTAAAATGTCATCTTTAACATGTTAATGTCATGTCAAAAGTCATTTTCAATATACAGCTACAGCTACAGCTTTCATTAAAATAATACCTCATTAGCCTCAATTGAAGGTCCTTCTTCAAACCCCTCCTTTTATAGTTGACATTATTCAGTCCCTGTCTTTTAAATGTGCTACTGTGTTGTCACCCTGCTATGGGCTTACAATTAAGAATACAAGATGTTTCAACCTACATCTTGAGGGTATGGTCCCCTCGTCACCATCCGGAATGCTCACCATAAAGCTGGCCGTAGATGGGTAGAATTTTGAGCTAATATTCTCAGGAAAATAATGTTCTAATAAAGTTTGTTCATTTTCTAATCATTAGTGCGTTCAAATGGACGTTTGTTTCCTACCACAGTGATGAGAAAATAAGGAGCAAAATGGAAAAATTTTCTCGAGTGATCGAATTTCTCACAGGGTATGTGGTTTTCATTTGGTAAAGTCCATTCATTCATAGTTAAAAGCAAGAAATCTTTCCAACATTTAAATGTTCTGAGAATTTTCATACAAATTTTCCAAAGACTTTTTCAGAAAATGTTTGTTTGAAATTCTACCCATCTATGTCCAGCTTAAGAAAAGGTTACAGGAGATCAGTAGCACTGAGATGCAACAAAGGATGAAAAGAAAGTGAAAAATATATTTACCCGCTGGGTCAAGTTTGAGGGTTCAGGTAAAACGGGGGGGGGGGGGGCTGGTCACTGACAGGTGTTTTTTTTACCTTAAACACTTTTACTCCGTCATGCAACACTGTACCAAAATTAATTTTTTGCCCTTTTTTTCACACAAATAGAGCTTTCTTTTGGTGGTATTCAATCACCGCTCAGTGTTTTATTTTTTGCGCTATAAATCAAAAAAGACTGAAAATTTGGTAAAAATAAATAAATAATTATTTGTTTCTATTAAAATTTATTGCAGAGTATTGGCGAGTATTGGCAGATTATTGGCAGAGTATTGCAGTGTTGCAGAGTATTGCACAGTGTTGTCAGAGTATTGCACAGTATTGGCAGAGTATTGCACAGTGGTGGCAGAGTATTGCACAGTGGTGGCAGAGTATTGCGCTGTGGGCACTACACATCCAGCCCACAGCGCTGCTGCGAATCTCTCCCCCTCTCCGCTTCCCCCCTCCCACCTTACCGATCGGTACAGAGAGGGGAGGGAGGAACCGGCGCCGGATTGTTTACATGTGACGGAGCGATCACGTGGTAAACGGCCGCTATCAGCGGCCGTTTACCGTGATCACGGATGTTCCAGAGTGTGCGCCCCAGGGGGGCATCCCACGGATGTCCACCCAGAATAAGCCGACCGCGCAGTAGCTGTCTTTCGGCTATGGCCCAGTAAGCATGTGGTTAATGCATAGGATGCATTAAAGGTTTAACCACTTCAGCCCCGGACCATTTGGCAGCCAAAGGACCAGAGGTCTTTTTTCAATTTCGCACTGCACTACTTTAACTGGTAATTGCGCGGTCATGCAATTTTGTAACCAAACGAAATTTGCGTCCTTTTCTTCCCACAAATAGAGCTTTCTTTTGATGGTATTTGATTGCCTCTGTGATTTTTATTTTTTGCGATATAAACGGAAAAAAGAGCGAAAATTTTGAAAAAAAAAGAGATTTTCTACTTTTTGTTATAAAAAAAATCTAATAAACTCAATTTTAGTCAAACATTTGGGCCAAAATGTATTCAGCCACATGTCTTTAGTAAAAAAAATGCCAATAAGCGTATATTTATTGGTTTGCGCAAAAGTTATAGCGTCTACAAACTAGAGTACATTTTCTGGAATTTACACCGCTTTTAATTTATGACTGCCTATTTCATTTCTTGAGGTGCTAAAATGGCAGAGAAGTACAAAACCCCCCCAAATGACCCCATTTTGGAAAGTAGACACCCCAAGCTATTTGCTGAGAGGCATGTTGAGCCCATTGAATATTTTTTTTTTTTTAGTCCCAAGTGATTGAATAAAGACAAAAATAAAAAAGATTTTTTTTTTTTTTTTCAAAAAGTTGTCACTAAATGATATATTGCTCACACATGCCATAGTTATATGTGGAATTGCACCCCAAAATACATTTTGCTGCTTCTCCTGAGTATGGGGATACCACATGTGTGGGACTTTTTGGGAGCCTAGCCGCGTACGGGGCCCCGAAACCCAAGCACCGCCTTCAGGATTTCTAAGGGTGCAAATTTTTGATTTCACTCCTCACTACCTATCACCGTTTCGAAGGCCATAAAATGCCAAAATAGCACAAAACCCCCCCAAATGACCCCATTTTGGAAAGTAGACACCCCAAGCTATTTGTTGAGAGGCATGGTGAGTATTTTACAGCTCTCATTTGTTTTTGAAAATGAAGAAAGTAAAGAAAAAAAAAAAATTTTTTTTCTTTTTTTCAATTTTCAAAACTTTGTGACAAAAAGCGAGATCTGCAAAATACTCACAATACCTCTCAGCAAATAGCTTGGGGTGTCTACTTTCCAAAATGGGGTCATTTTGGGGGGTTTTATGCCATCTGGGCATTCCATGGCCTCCGAAACTGTGATTGGCAGTGAGAAGTGAAATAAAAAAATTACACCCTTAGAAAGCCTGAAGGCGGTGATTGGTTTTTGGGGTTCCGTACGCAGCTAGGCTCCCAAAAAGTCCCACACATGTGGTATCCCCGTACTCAGGAGAAGCAACAGAATGTATTTTGGGGTGTATTTCCACATATGCCCATGACATGTTTGAGCAATATATCATTTAGTGACAACTTTTTGTAAAAAAAATATATATATATTTTTTTTTTTTTCATTATTCAATCTCTTGGGACAAAAAAAAAAAATATTTAATGGGCTCAACATTGCTCTCAGCAAATAGCTTGGGGTGTCTACTTTCCAAAATGGGGTCATTTGGGGGGGGTTTGAACTGTCCTGGCATTTTATGCACAACATTTAGAAGCCTATGTCACACGTCACCCACTCTTCTAACCACTTGTAGACAAAGCCCTTTCTGACACTTTTTGTTTACATGAAAACATATTTTTTTTTTGCAAGAAAATTACGTTGAACCCCCAAACACTATATATATTGTTAAAGCAAAGGCCCTACAGATTAAAATGGTGGGTGTTGCATTTTTTTTTTCCACACAGTATTTGCGCAGCGATTTTTCAAACGCATTTTTTGTGGAAAAAATACACTTTTTTTTATTTTAATGCACTAAAACACACTATATTGCTCAAATTTTTGATGAAATAAAAAATATGATCTTAGGCCGAGTACATGGATACCAAACACGACATGCTTTAAAATTGCGCACAAACACGCAGTGGCGACAAACTACATACATTTTTAAAAGCCTTTAAAAGCCTTTACATGATACCACATTAGATTCACGGAGGAGGTCTACTGCTAAAATTACTGCCCTCGATCTGACCTTCGCGGTGATACCTCACATGCATGGTGCAATTGCTGTTTACATATGACGCCAGACCAACGCTTGTGTACGCCTTTGCGCAAGAGAAGGGGGGGCAGGGGTGCTTTTTTTTTTTTTTTTTGTTTTTTTTTTTTTTTATTTAGCTTTTTTATTTTATTTTTAAACTGTTCCTTCCATTTTTTTTCTTTGTTATGATTTTTATTGTTATCTCAGGGAATGTAAATATCCCCTATGATAGCAATAGGCAGTGACAGGTACTCTTTTTTTGAAAAAATTGGGGTCTATTAGACCCTAGATCTTTCCTCTGCCCTCAAAGCATCTGACCACACCAAGATTGGTGTGATAAAATGCTTTCCCAATTTCCCAATGGCGCGGTTTATATCCGGGAGGGGGGACATTCCCTCCCACTGCTTGTAAAAGCAGTCTAGAGGCTAATTACCCGCTAGAATTGCTTTTACATGAAAGCCGATCACTGGCTGAAAAGAATGATACCAAGATGATACCTAAACCTGCAGGCATCATTCTGGTATAACCATTCAAAGTCCAGCAACATACTGGACATATATTGTAATCTTTTTTTTTTCATGCAGCCTCTTGGCTGAACGAAAAAAAGAGATTGATTGGTGGGTATGCCCACCATTAGAATACCTCCCTTCATCCACCCACTTCTAATGATGGGCATACATGCACCATTTATATATGCCGATGCATGGGGGCATCCTCCCGCAAAAGTTATGCCGTGTACACACGGTCGGAATTTCGACCGTATGTACGTGGCATTAGGAGCCAATCGCTCCCCCCCCCTGCTGCCCCCATGCTTCGGCATATATGCTCTTTTTTTTAACTGTGGTGGTGAAATCACCTCCTACAGCGTTGGAGTCGCGGCTTTATGTATCGTGGGAGCAAACGCTGTTGCTGTCAAGATAAATAAATCCGCGTTGCAACTGAATGGCGCACCTGAAAACAAAAAAATGCTCAACACTAAAACACACAGTAAACAAAATTACATACCTGAAAAGCAAGCATGATAAAACATAATAAAACATAATAAAACATAATAAAACATTGCAGAATAGAATGGAGTAAAAAAAGAGCAACAATAGAGAGAGAATAGAGTGAGAGAGAGAACAATAAAACGACAACTATTTTATTTTTTTTTTTTTTTTTGAGATTCACAGGTAAAAAAGCTCCTGACTGAAGCGACTGAATCAAAACGCTACCACAAAAAAAATGTTAGCGATCGCAGGGATCAGGCCTGACTCTGCGAACGCTGCAGTTATGTGTGCTTAGTGTTTTGTAAGTGACAGTGATCGATCGATACTGCACTTGGGTGGGCTGGGCTGGGCGGAGGGGGAAAACGCAGGTGCTAGCAGGTATCTGGGCTGATCCCGCTAACAATGCGTTTTTTTTTTGGAACCCTAAACTGCTGGGACGCTAGTATAGATCTGATCAGATCAGATATTGATCTGTTCAGATACTGTGCCACTAAGGGAGGTGTATGCTTTGTGCGTGGGTGTTTGCGGTACTGGCACTAACCTGGGGCGACGCAGACCTTATTTGACCCTAAAACCTAATTGATATCACCCGCCGGGCGATCAGGGGGTTAAACCGTTATTGGGTAATAAATGGCGGGTGCCCTGACAGTATAAAAAACAAGCTAACTAACCAGCGTCACCCGTAACAGTAATACAAAAAAAAACTGGTTACCTAGCGACACTAATGCAGCGATCAGAAAAACGATCGCTTAGTGACACTGGCAAAAGGGGGTGAAAGGGTTAACTAGGGGCAATCAGGGGGTTAAACCTTTATTAGGTAATATATGGGGGTACCTGACGCTATATAAAAACCTGACGGGGAACCTAAATAACGAAATAACTAACTGGCTAACCAGCGTCACCAGTGACAGTTATACAGTGATCACTGGTGAAAGGGTTAACTCTAGGGGCAATCAGGGGGTTAAAACCTTTATTTAGGTTGTAATATGGGGGTACCTGACCTATAAACCTATTTATGAACCTATATAAACATGGCGGTTACCTAAAAAAAAAAAAATGGTTACCTAGCGACACTAATGCAGCGATCAGAAAAACGATCGCTTAGTGACACTGGCAAAAGGGGGTGAAAGGGTTAACTAGGGGCAATCAGGGGGTTAAAACCTTTATTAGGTAATATATGGGGGTACCTGACGCTATATAAAAACCTGACGGGGAACCTAAATAACGAAATAACTAACTGGCTAACCAGCGTCACCAGTGACAGTTATACTGTGATCACTGGTGAAAGGGTTAACTCTAGGGGCAATCAGGGGGTTAAAACCTTTATTTAGGTTGTAATATGGGGGTACCTGACCTATAAACCTATTTATGAACCTATATAAACATGGCGGTTACCTAAAAAAAAAAAATGGTTACCTAGCGACAGCAGTGACACTAATACAGCGATCAGAAAAACGATCGCTTAGTGACACTGGCAAAAGGGGGTGAAAGGGTTACCTGGGGGGCAATCAAGGGGTTAAACCTTTATTAGGGGGGGGTGGGGGGCTACCTTGGACCTAAAACTAACTGCCCTGACAGTTATTACAGTCACACTGACACTAAATGCAGTGATCAGTAAAAAAATGATCACTGCAATTAGTGACACTGTGACTGGGGGGGGAGGGGGTGATCTGGGGGGTGATCAGGGGGTGACAGGGGGGTGTTTTGTGTGCCTATGTGTACTGGTGTCAGTGTACTGTTTGTGCACTAACCTTTAGATGTTCACAGCTCGGCGTTCCGGTCACATAGACCGGCGCACCGAGCGTGACATCACTTCCTCTGCCTGTGTTTTGATTGACACAGACAGAGGAAGCATCTGATTCGCCAGGAGCGATCGCGAGGGGGTGGCCAGAAACCACTGGCCGTCCCCTCATCCCGGATCGCTCCTGAAGCGATCCCGACCGTCCCCGCCGGCCGGGGGGGGTCCGATCGGACCCCCCACCCGCCGGAAGAATGGCACGTACAGGTACGTGGTTCTGCCTGTACGTGCCATTCTGCCGACGTATATATAGGGGGCGGTCGGCAAGTGGTTAAGGTGTAGTCTATGGTACAGGGGGTCCCCAAGTTATGAACTCGTTAGGGACTGCGCGCCTGTACGGAAGTCGGAAATGTTCGTAAGTCGGCCGCGCATGCGCAGACCGACATATACGGACATTTCCGATGTTCCGTCTAATGCCGTTCCGCGCATGCGCAGAACGGCGGGAAAACGGCGAAAAATGGCCGAGGGTCCCCGCAGCGCCCCGTTCGTAAGTAGGGGTTGTTCGTAGGTCGGGCGTTCGTAAGTCGGGGACCCCCTGTACTTCAGCTGCAACCATCTCCAATATGGTAGCTCTACATTGCTCAATTACCAGCACTGTCCCATGGATAGGAAGGTGAGTGAGTCACATACGTTTCTATTCCTAAAAGAACCAGGTATGTTCTTTGCTCAAACCAGATGAACAGAACAGAGACAGAAAGGTAAGTTAAAGCCCAACTCAGGGAAATTTGAAAATTAGTTTAGTCTAGGGGAAAGGAGGAGCACTTTAACTCACCTGACCCAGGAGATGGTGCTGCCCTCACGCTTCAGTAGTGGATTGTACCTCAACGTCATCAGGACCAATTCTATGTACCCTGGCTTGGTCTTGATGATATCAGGACCTTAGACCACTGGAGCATGAGGGAGAAGATAATGCAGAGACCAGTCTAGCAGTAACGAGAAGCAGAGGATAGGGTAAGCAGATCTTCTTTTTTGTGTCCTCTAAATTTTTCTAAGACTTTTCCTAAGAATGTTCGTTTAAAATTCTATTCATCTATGGACTTAAGAAAAGCTTGCAGGAGAGCAGTAACACAGAGGCAACAGAGGATGAAGAAAAAGTGAAAACCTATTTATTTTTTAATTTTTTAAAAGGCAGTTGTTTATGATACACCCTGTTCTAATCAAACTAATATTTAGTTAGGGTTCACACCCAGCACTTTCCTGCAATACAAGAGTCATTATTTTTTCCAATTCTTTATTTTAACAAAAGCGATGCAGTACAAAACAGCGGCAAGAGTAGAATACCATATAGTGAGAAGGCATACTGTAAAGAATATTTACATAAACATCCAAAGCGCAAAAGTACAAAATTAATATCAATTATTGGATGCCTATAAGGACATAATGTATGAATATGAAGAGAGTTATCCTGTATAAAGTCAGAAGTGGTAATCCATTATGCCTTCGCTCTACTATACTGCCAGTTACCGGCCACAGTATATGCTCAGTCGGATACCCAATTTTTAGTGAAGAAAAGAGAATCAGAAGAACACAAAGGGTACAGAAAAAGGCATAGAGAGTGAAAGGGAAAAAAAACTGTATTGGGCACGAGTGTTGAAAGGAAGGACAGAAAGTAGTTAATCCCCAGAGCAGGTTTCCAGAAAGGCCTTACCCTCATGAGAGTAAACAAACATGTTCCAGTAGAACCATTTTTTGGTATATTGTTCCCGATGGTTCTGTGCAGTAAGGTCTAAATCTTCCATCTGGTTGACTTCCTCCACTTTATTAAGCCACAAAGAGATGGAAGGGGGTTTTGATCTTTCCATCATAGTGCGATACAGGTTTTAGCGGCATTAAGTAGGTGATGAAGGACCGACTTCTTGCAAGTCCGAACAGGGATAGAAGAGCAATGGAGGAGGAACAAGGCAGGGTCATTTGGGACCAGGAAACGTCCGTGAATTGTTGAATAAGTCTCCTCACCTCTTTCCAATAGTGGTATAACTTCGGACAGGACCAAAATATGTGAAAAAGTGTCCCCAGCTCCTCTCGGCATCTCCAGCATCGATCTGAGGCTTCAGGGTAGTAACAATGTAACACAGACGGGGTAAGGTACCATCAGGTGAGAACTTTCTAATTAGTCTCCTGGTGCATATGTAGGAGTTCAAAGAAAAATGAATGATGTTCTGGTGTTGGTTGGGTACAAACGTTTTATTAAGATCCAGTTCCCATTTACTTAGGTAAGACAGCGTGAAGTCTTCCGGGGGAGAAATCAGCAGGGAATACATCTTAGAAAGGGTACAGGGGGAACACCATGGATTTGGGCGGCACAGTGGTGTAGTGGTTAGCACTCTTGCCTAGCAGTAAAAAGGGTCACTGGTTTGAATCCCAACCTTGACACTACCTGCCTGGAGTTTGCATGTTCTTCCTGTGACTGCATGGGTTTCCTCCGGGTACTCCAGTTTCCTCCCACACTCCAAAGACATGCTGGTAGGTTAATTGGCTTCTGTCTAAATTGGCCTTAGTATATGAATGTGAGTTAGGGACATTGGATTGTGGGCTCCTTGAGGGTAGGGACCGAAGTGAATATACAATGTATTTGTAAAGCGCTGAGTAAATTGACGTCGCTATACAAGTACCTTAATAATAATAATAAAAGAGCCATTATGCTCACAACTCTACGGTGACTATTATCTCCTTCCTTCCATTTTAGCCTTGCAGCCTCTGTAGTCCTCTTCCGCACAGATTAAACGTTTAGTCTAGGGGAGAGGAGGAGTACTTTAAATTATCTGATCCTCTGCTCCCCCAGCAGATGGTGCTCCCCCACGCTCCAGCGGTGAATTGTACCTCAACGTCATCGCTTTCAATGCTATGTATCCCGGTTTGATCTTGATGACATCTTGGACCACTGGAGAATGAAGAAGAAGATGCTGCAGGGACCGGTCTAGCAGTGTAGAGGAGCATATGATAAGGTAAGCAGATCTTCTTTTCTATGTGGTTTAAACCCAAACAAGCAATTTACACCTGTAGTGCGGGTGCAGCCATGCTGGAAGATGATCATTTTTAAGTTTCTTGAAGTCGGCCTTTACAGATTGGTGGGCCAAAAAATTCAAGCGAGAAATTACATCAGTTGCCTGAAAACAAAGTATTTAAATACTGTATCTGCACTGCAATGACTAGAATATTAAATATTGGTGGGTTTCAGGGCAGGCACACGATACTTGTCAGGAGAATATGCAAACAAGTGCTCAGCTGACACAGATCAAATCTTTGCTCGCTAAATAATCTTTTGATTTGCATGAAATCAATGGCTTTCTGGAATAACTCATGGTTGCACATGACAACTTTCTTCCCGCAGCCTTTAAACAACCAATATGCTGATAACAGAGCAAAAAAGAAAAAATCCTGTGGATAAAAAAAAAAAAAAAAACATTCTGCATATTTTTTCCTTCATGCATAAATGAACTATTTGTCCACTCGTACAGAAAGATATTTATGTAAAATATTCGAAACAGCTGCATAAACACATCTCTCTTGTAGTATACAATGATTAAAAAAACAGGTTACCAAGGCATTTATCTTGATTAAAAATGAAGTTTATGCACAGTAGCTGGCGCTCTGCTTCAACCAAAATTATCTCCTTTCTGCCATCTGAGTTTTATTTATATTTTCTTCTAACTGTAAAAATTGCTGAAATTAAATTTAATGCCGATGGAAAGTGCTGTTCGCATGATGTTTATTGCTGATCGTTATATAAGAATACAGTAACTTTGCGTGTTTTGTGCCGTTTGGAACTTCAGTGAGACGGGATTTCATAATGTATTAACTCGCATAAAGTGCAAACCTGTCTCATCCATGTAAATAACACACTCGCTAAGCCTATATACTATCACCTAGCTTGTTTATTCTAGACAATGTGCGATATTGAGTCTTAAGCGTGAAAACATTGCCTTTGTTACAAAAGCATGTAAAGAAGTAGATAAACAACACAGCTGCCAAGTGATCAAGGGCAAATAGATGTTAAAGGGCATAATCATGGTATATGGCCAAAATTTGGTGGCCATCTGACCATCACACCTTCATAAGCTTGTTGGGCATCCGATTCCAAAACCAAGGGCATTAACGAGGAAGTAAACCCTTATGGGTTTACTTCCTCTTTGTTTCCCTGCAAAGGTAAAGCATAATGGACTACTATGCATCGCATAGTAGTCCATTATGTGTCACTTACCTGACACAGGAACCAGCGATGCCACCGCTGTCCCCTTGTGTATGGAGCCTCCATCTTCTTGGTGGGTCTCGCAGCTCCGGCGCTGTCATTTGACAGCCCCGCGATGACGTCACTCCCGCGCATGCACACGGGAGCCACCACTTGCGGCATATCGCCGTTGAGAGCGGCGCATTCCCTTTTGGCAAATATCTCCTAAACCGTGTTGGTTTAAAAGATATATCTTTGACCTACAGTTAAGCCTTAATCTAGGCTTACCTGTAGGTCCAAGTGGTTTGTAAGGGTTTACAACCACTTTAATATGGAGGTGGTCCTAACATACTTTCTATCCCTGGGTGCCTATGTCTGTGCTCCTGTGTATCTATGAATGGCGCTATGGGTATCACCCTAGGCTACTCTACTGATATGGACAACAAACACGCCCTTATCTCTTCATCTACATTACATGATGGACAGGGAAATTGGTCCTTTACAGAAGATAGAAAGGAGGAAATCATAGAAAGTGACAAGGGCACTGCATTTCTGTCACGATCAACAGATATTGCCTATACTTACTGAAAATGTTCTTAGATTGAAAAAAGAAAACGAAGCAGCCACCTCATCCAAGAACTGTAAGCTGTAATGCCGCGTACACACGACCGTTTCTTCCGTCGGAATAAACCCTGAAGGTTTTTCCGATGGAGTTCCGCTGAAACTGTCTTGCCTACAGATGTACAACACGTACGACGTGACTAGAAAAAGGAAGTTCAATAGCCAGTAGCCAATAGCCAATAGCTGCCGTCTCGTACTTGCTTTAGAGCATGCATCGTTTTTGGTCCGTCAGAACAGCATACAGACGAGCGGTTTTCCCGATAGGAATTGATTCCATCGGAAATATTTCGAACATGTTCTACTAGGTCCGTCGGAATTTCCGAAAAAAAAAAAAAAAAGTCTGATGAGGCCCACACACCAGTGGAATATCCGATGAAAAGATTCCGTCTGACTTTTTCTGCCGGAAAGTCCGACCGTGTGTACGCGGCATAATACAATACATTTTCGTTTCTTGGTTTAGTTATCCTTTAAGGGTAGCATCAAATATCAAATGTGCTTCCCCTGGTAACATCTCGTACATCCCACATCCAGTCTTATTAGAGCTATAGTATTTTATTAAAGAAGATACAAACCCTTACTGGGTGACATTAGGCTTGCTCAAGCACTGTATTTCATAAGCAATTGACATTTTTTTCTCTTAGGAAAAAATCACATTTGATTGACCCCTAATTCATCTTCTACAGCCATTTGGCTATGTGCGCTCACTCCACCATTGGCTGCATGTCATTACTGTGGGAGGGCTTCCTGGTGGCAGCAATGGTGTTACATGTCTGCACAATGACCCCCCCTCCCCTTTAAAATAATCACATTTTGTTGCTTTGCAGCCTGAAATGAAGACAGACACGTTTTTTTGTTTTATTCAGCTGTATTTACTAGTGCAATTTATAACATCCAAGTGAAAGATAGAGTGTCTTGAAAAAGTATTCATACCCCTTGACATTTTCCACATTTTGTCAGGTTACAATCAAAAACGTAAATATATTTTATGTGATAGACCAACACAAAGTGGCACATAATTGTGAAGTGGAAGGAAAATGATAAATGTTTTTCAAAAATGTTTACAAATAAATATCTGAAAAAGTGTGGCCTGCATCTGTATTCAGCCCCCTTTACTCTGATACCCCCACCTAAAATCTAGTAGAACCAATTGCCTTCAGAAGTCACCAAATCAGTAAATAGAGTCCACCTGTGTGTAATTTAATCTCAGTATAAATCCAGCTGTTCTGTGAAGCCCTCAAAGGTTTGTTAAAGAACCTTAGTGAACAAATAGCATAATGAAGGCCAAGGAACACACCAGACAGGTCAGGTATGAAGTTGTGGAGAAGTTTAAAGCAGGGTTAGGTTATATATATGTTCAATCCATCATCTGAAAGTAGAAAGAGTATGGCACAACTGCAAACCTACCAAGACATGGTCGTCCATCTAAACTGACAGGCCAGGCAAGGAGAGTATTAATCAGAGAAGCAGCCAAGAGGCCCATGGTAACTCTGGAGGAGCTGCAGAGATCCGCAACTCAGGTGGGAGAATCTGTCCACAGGACAACTATTAGTCGTGCACTCCACAAATCTGGCCTTCATGGAAGAGTGGCAAGAAGAAAGCCATTGTTGAAAGAAAGTCATAAGAAATCCCGTTTACAGTTTGCTAGAAGCCATGTGGAGGACACAGCAAACATGTGGAAGAAGGTGCTCTGGTCAAATGAGGCCAAAATTGAACTTTTTGGCCTAAAAGCAAAACGCTATGTGTGCCAGAAAACTAACACAGCACATCACCCTGAACACACCATCCCCACCATGAAACATGATGGTGGCAGCATCATGTTGTGGGGATGCTATTCTTCAGCAGGGACAGGAAAGCTGACCAGAGTTGATGGGAAGATGGATGGAGTAAAATACAGGGCAATCTTAGAAGAAAACCTGTTAGAGTCTGCTAAAGACTTGAGACTGGGGCGGGGGTTCACCTTCTAGCAGGACAACGACCCTAAACATACAGCCAGAGCTACAATGAAATGGTTTAGATCAAAGCATATTCATGTGTTAGAATGGCCCAGTCAAAGTCCAGACCTAAATCCAATTGAGAATATGTTGCAAGACTTGAAAATTGCTGTTCACAGACGCTCTCCATCCAATCTGACAGAGCTTGAGCTATTTTGCAAAGAAGAATGGGCAGAAATGTCACTCTCTAGATGTGTAAAGCTGGCAGAGACATCCCCAAAAAGACTTGCAGCTGTACAGAGGCGGCTCTATGTTTTGTTAGGCCTTAGGCAAAATTTAGACATGAGGCCCCACTCACACCCTTTGCAGGGGTTAAGGAAGAACCCTGAGGCCGAGCATCTTATTACTGCTGCTGCTTGTGTGGGTGGGATGTGTACTGCTCCAATCACATGGGATAAATAGGAGAGGAGGGTCAGCAAGGATTGGCGCAGTACACATCCCACCCATACAAGCAGCAGCAGTAGTTAGATGCTCCACCTCAAGGTAAATAGGGGTAGGTGGTATGTGCAGGAGTGGGGCACGGAGTGAAAAGGGGTGGGTGGTATGTGCAGGAGGAGGGCACAGGGGGATTTCTAATCTTGGGCAATAAGCACTCATCATCACTCCATGAGCATTCACTCCCATCTTAGCAAGCTGCAGCTCCACCTCCTCCCTTGTAAGATTTTTGCAGACAGCGTTGAAGCACACTGAGCGGAAGCGCCAGAAAGAGCTGAGAGAGAGGGAGGATAATCCATGCCCGCGTGTGTCTGTGTCTTTACAAGTGACAGGAGCCAGAGAGTGACAGGCGTGGCTTTGTCTCATCCATGGGTGCCCTGTAGGACAGCCTCAGGGATGGCTCTTAGGCAAATTAGGCAGTTGTGAGGCCCCTGTGAGAGCGAGGCCCTAGGCGACCGCCTAATTTGCCTGATTAGAGAGCCGCCTCTGCAGCTGTAATTGCAGTAAAAGGTGGTTCTACAAAGTATTGACTCAGGGGGGCTGAATACAAATGCACCCCACACTTTTCACACATTTATTTGTAAAAAAATTGGAAAACCATTTATCATTTTCCTTCCACTTTGTGTTGGTCAATTACATAAAATCCCAATAAAATACATTCACGTTTTTGGTGACAAAAGGTGGATGAATACGTTTTCAAGGCATTGTATAACACCAACATGTTCACAAACGGACACAATCAAATGTAACTGAACTTGAGCTCTGCAAAGAAGAGTGAGCAAATATTGCAAAGTCTAGATATGCAAAGTTAGTAGAGACATGCCAACAGACTAAAGGCTGTAACTAAAGAAATAGGTGGTCCAACAAAATACTGACACAAGTGGGTGATCCTTTTTCCAACTCACTGATTTTTTATTTTTTTTCCCCCTAATGTGGTATTTTAGCTTTTACTTGGATGTTATAAGTTGCACTAGTAAATGCAGCTGGATAAAATAAAAACTGTCTGTGTTCATTTCAGGCTGTAAAGCAACAAAATGTGATTATTTTAAGGGGGGGGGGTGATTTTTTTTATACCCACAGTATAACTATCAAATTGAAAATGAAAATGAAAGTGAAAATTCTGGACAGAAATTGGGAGAGTTCAACAATGGCTGCCTGGAATTTCACAGTAAATTTTCTGATGGTGGAAAGTGGAACATGCTGGTATAATGTGTTGAAACAGATGTAGTCTATTGGAAGCCTGGGTGACAACACAAAAGCACAATTGCAAGAAAGGGAAAATGATTTGTCACCCAGGAAGTGCCTGAACTTGGACCTTCCCGGCAGGATCACCAGGTATTATTTTTGTTCCGTTTAACAAATTTTTTTTATTGGAAAATCACCACAAGTTAGGTTTATGCACACAGAACATTTTTTTACGTCCCCTAGAAGCCAGCAGCATTTTTGCAGAAACAAAGCCTTGTACAAGTGTCTAAAGCTTTTACAAGCATTTAGGTGCATTTACAGGCATCAAGTGCTTGGATATTAATTCATTTTATTGACCAGAATAAATTATTCTGGCCATTGAAGTGAATTAACACTCAAGCACTAAACGCACCTAGCGTTAGCAAGCGTTTACAAGGGTTTTTTATGCCCAAACTTTGCTGCTTCTGAACGCGGTGGCAGTGTTTTTTTTTATCCTGCCTCTAAAAGCCTCTGCCACTAAACACTTGTTAAAAGTCTATATGTGCATGGACACATAGGCTAACATGGAGGGCAGTTTAGAGGCAGGAAAAAAAAAAAAACACCAGACGCCCCTAGGAGTAGCTGCACAAATGTCCAGTGTGGCCTTAAAAACAAGGTATGGCAAAGAACAATATACCCATAACATTGCAGGTTGCGCATAACAGAACTCTTATATATGGGGTGCACAAATGCGACAATTCTTATCGTCACTCAAAAATACAGTTTAGGAGGTTGCAACTGTTTTTCTGGAGATGCCATACAGTCATGAAGCGCATATCACTTCAAAAGAGGTTTCACAATTAGTTCCTGGCAATATACCAGATGGGTAGTTACCATCAGATGAATTCTACATTAACATGTTAAAGATTATATGAGATTTTCAGTGTAGGCCTATGAATTACATACGTTGGTGTCGAGTCATGGCAGTTGTCCTTGTTAAAGCGGAGTTCCACCCATTTTTTATACTTACTTTCTATGGTATCCCCCTTGAGCATAATTTTCCCAATGGAAGTTCTTTTTTTTTTTGTGTGGAAATGCCTTTTTCAGAAGCACTTCCGACAACCCATCGCCTAGGCGATTACGTCACTAGGCGATTCGCAAGGGCTCCTGTGATAGCGGCGTCATATATCCCAGGAGTCCTTGCGAATCACCTAGTGACGAAACCTCACGTTATTTCGCCACTTTTTTTGTGGGTGGGGCTAGGACGGCCTTCAAACCTATACAAGCTGTGTTTGTGGCCACGATGGCTGAGTGGGAGGGGCGTGGTTTACAGGGCAGTGGGTGGGGCTGGGACGGCCTTCAAAACGATACCAGCTTTGTTGGTAGATGGGAGGGCTAATCAGGAGGGGCGTGGCTTGCAAGGCGGTGGGTGGGGCTAGAACAGACTTCAAACATATACCAGCTGTGTTTGTGGCCAAGAGGGCTGAGCGGGAGGGGGCGTGGTTTACAGGGCAGTGGGTGGGGCTGGGGCAGCTTTCAAAACGATACCAGCTTTGTTGGTAGATGGGAGGGCTAATCAGGAGGGGCATGGCTTGCAAGGCGATGGGTGGGGCTAGAACGGACTTCAAAACATATACCAGCTGTGTTTGTGGCCAAGAGGGCTGAGCGGGAGGGGCGTGGTTTACAGGGCAATGGGTGGGGCTGGGATGGCCTACAAAACAATACCAGCTTTGTTGGTAGACGGGTGAGCTAATCGGGAGGGGCGTGGCTTGCAAGGCGGTGGGTGGGGATAGGAAGGACGCCGCCATTGCTATGGAAACCTGTCGGAAGAGAGAAAACTCAGTGGCTTCACCGCGCAAGTGCGCTATTGGAACCTGCCTGCTGGATAGTCAGCTGAATGAAAATCCCGGAAATGAAGACTGGAGGATTTCAGATGCCCGCAGCCAACATGGAACCTGCCTGCTTCTGAGATCTGGTGATTTAAAAACTTTTTTTTACAGAAACTAAAACTACAACACATATGCCATGTTCTAAATGGTCATGTATATTTTTAAACAAATACAGAGGAGTCTTTAAAAAAAAATTTTTGGGGGACTGGAATTTTAAACTTTAAAAGCTATACTGAATTTCGCACCCTCACAATATGTAATCAGCAGATCCAATACCAGGGCTCAAGTCCTGCGGGAACGCATGGGAACGGAGTTCCTTTACTTTTTCCACAACAGGAACTCAGTTCCCTTTAGCAGCCGTGTCCTGCAAGACTTTGAAGTATGCGAGCTGTGTGGCAGGTGCTACACCAGCAGCCGCCGACACAGCTCACAATAGTAAGTGCAGCACACCTGACCATTCAGGCATTGCCAGTAGGGGGCCCCATGGCAGCTTCCTCTTCGATCTACCTGTCAATCACAGCTAGCTGACAGGTAGATCAGGTCCCTGCTGCTAAGAGATTGTGTTTACTCAGACCTCTCGTGATGCGCTCCCCCCCGCCGGCCCCTCCTGATTTTCTGTCTCCTCATCTCCCCCCCAGTCTCCCGCATACTTGCTCTGTGTGTCCCGCTGAATCCCCCCCTCCTCTATCTTCAGTGCCATATGATGAGAGAACCCAGAGGAGGAGCACAGCTATTCTGCTCACAGGACATGCAGGGAGAGAGGTGATCTGAGGGAGGAACATCAGTTTGGGATGGTAAGCTGAGCACAATACCTGGCAAAGTTTAATGCCAGGAGGGAAGTTTATGTGGAAATATGTGAAGGGTTGGAATAGCAGCGAGTGTGTGTTGGAGCCCTGCAGAGTTTTTTCCAAGCTAACATACATCTCCTAAGCAGGAACACATCACTATCTCCCCAAGCATTCTGTCCAGATAATGTGCAGTTAATTTACGACCTTTCCGTTTAACCGTGTGTTATCCAAACTCTGTTCAATGAAAAGTGTAAACTCTCCACATAAACACTCTATATACAAAATAAAATTCCCCAATAAAGATCAGAACATGATGTTCACATTCGCATGGAAGCACAATTGAATGAATGCTGATTATTCAGAGAATTACCGTATTTATGTTTATTGAGGATTGTTTATTTTTTTATGTACTAACAGTTAAGCTTCATACACACAATACGAAAATTGGATGAAAAATACCACTTTTGAAGCGTTCGTGCATATGAGCGTATCATTTTATTTTTTTTGGTGGGGGAGTGGATCTTGGGTGGGAGTTCCCACACTTTTTTCCCCAGGACTTGACCCCTGTCCAAAACCACAAATTTTTAGGCGCAGGAGCATGCAAAGTCAATTGGGCCAGTGAAAAATTCCAATCAGCAAAAGCATTAGGACCACTAAAAGTTATTTCAACAGATGCTAACATTATACACTTTTCCAACATCAGTTAAGGGTCAACTGCAGTCAAAATTGATATTCCAGGTTTGTGTGGCTGCTGGCACTTGCTGGTTTCCTCTAATTTCTGTGGCATTCCTGTTGTGAGAGAGGACCATTAGGATTCTCAGTTTTGCTCAACTGCTGCTGTTATTCCTCATAAAGCATAAAATAATTGGGAAGGCTTTTTGTGAGAAAGCAATGCTTTCGTTATGGCCCTACAGGATAGACACAATCTGGAGCTTCAGAGAGATTCAAAGCCCATCAAATCTGGACAAACTGTGCATCTACCATCCATCCGCAAACTTATAAAAACAAAACAAAAAAACAAAGACTAAGCTCTTTTTCAGTTACCCAAATCCCCTGTTACATGACCCTCCCAGCAATGGAAACCGATGATCCACTGCTGTGGTCCAGGCCCACTGCTGACTGTTCTTGTTGCCTCCCCTAACTGTGTTATCACCCTGACACTACTAGAGTCTTCAAGCCCCTGTGAGAACCTCACCGATGGGCATCCAATAAGAAATGTATTTATTTATTTATTACAGGTACTTATATAGTACCATCAATTTACCCAGCACTTTACATATATATTGTACATTCAACTCAGTACCTGCCCTTAAGGAGCTTACTGTGCAATACTAGGGCTAATTTAGACATGAGCCAATTACCTACCAGCATGTCTTTGGAGTGTGGTAGGAAACCCATGCAGGCACAGTGAGACAATGCAAACTCCAGGCAGGTAGTGCCGTGGTTGCGATTCGAAAAACAATTACCCCAGTGCTGCTAGGCAGAAGTGCTAACCACTTAGCCACTGTGGAAATGTCCATATCTTCAGGCAGTGACGTGGGCACCTGAAGGAGGACCCTCTTCAGTTCAGGAAATGGAAGATTCAGGGCATCAAGCTACTGTGACCTTGGATTTAGGTAAGTAAATAGGGCCATTGAGATTTTCTTTTAATTACAGTGCCTTGAAAAGGTATTCATATCCCTTGAAATTTTCCACATTCTGTTATGTTACAACCAAAAACATAAATGTATTTCATTGGGATTTTATGTGATAGACCAACACAAAGTGGCACATAATTGTGAAGTGGAAGAAAATGATAAATGGTTTTCCAAAGTCAATACTCTGTAGATCCACCTGCCAGCGGCAAGTCTGTTTGGAGATGTTTCTACCAGCTTTGCACATCTAGATAGTGACATTTTTGCCCATTCTTCTTTGCAAAATAGCTCAAGCTCTGTCAGATTGGATGGAGAGCGTCTGTGAACAGCCATTTTCAAGTCTTGCCACAGATTCTCAGTTGGATTTATTTCTGGACTTTGACTGGGCCATTCTAACACATGAATATGCTTTGATCTAAACCATTCTATTGTAGCTCTGGCTGTATGTTTGGGGTCGTTGTCCTGCTGGAAGATGAACATCCATCCTAGTCTCAAGTCTTTTGCAGACGCTAACAGGTTTTCTTCTAAGATTGCCCTGTATTTGGCTCCATCCATCTTCCCATCAACTCTGACCAGCTTCTCTGTCCCTGCTGAAGAAAAGCATCCCAACAAAATGATGCTGCCACCACCATCACGGTAGGAATGGTGTGTTCAGGGGGATGTGCAGTGTTAGTTTTCCGCCATACATAGCGTTTTTCTTTTAGGCCAAAAAGATCAATTTTGGTCTCATTTGACCAGAGCACCTTCTTCCACATGTTTACTCATGGCTTCTCACAACTCGAAACGGGACTTCTTTCAACAATGGCTTTCTTCTTGCCACTCTTCCATAAAGGCCAGATTTGTGGAGTGCACGACTAATACAGGCATACCCCACTTTTAAGTACACAATGGGCTTTATTTACTAAAGCTGGAAAGTGCAAAATCAGGCTCACTTCTGCATAGAAACCAATGAACTTCCAGTTTTTTTTTTTACCAAAGCTTAATTGAACACGCTGAGATTAGAAGCTCATTGGTTTCTATGCAGAAGGGAGCCTGATTTTGCACTTTCCAACTTTAGTAAATAAACCCCATTGTGAGTATGCCTGTAGTTGTCCTGTGGACAGATTCTCCCACCTGAGCTGTGGATCTCTGAAGCTCCTCCAGAGTTACCATGGGCCTCTTGGCTGCTTCTCTGATTAATGCTCTCCTTGCCCAGCCTGTCTGTTTAGGTGGACGGCCATGTCTTGGTAGGCTGGAAGTTGGGCCATACTGTTTCCATTTTCGGATGATGGATTGAACAGTACCCTGTGAGATGTTCAAAGCTTGGGATATTTTTTTTATAACCTAACCCTGCTTTAAACTTCTCCACAACTTTATCCCTGGCCTGTCTGGTGTGTTCCTTGGCCCTTGTGATGCTGTTTGTTCATTAAGGTTCTCTAACAAACCTCTGAGGGCTTCACAGAACAGCTGTATTTATACTGAGATTAAATTACACACAGGTCGACTCCATTTACAAATTAGGCGAGTTCTGAAGCCAATTGGTTCCACTAGATTTTAGTTAGGGGTATCAGAGTAAAGGGGGCTGAATACAAATGCAGGCCATACTTTCCAGATATTTATTTGTAAAAAAAATTGAAAACCATTTATCATTTTCCTTCTACTTCACAATTACGTGACACTTTGTGTTGGTCTATCACATAAAATCCCAATAAAATATATTTCAGTTTTTGGTTGTAACATGACAAAATGTGGAAAATTTCAAGGGGAATGAATACTTTTTCAAGGCACTTTATACTAGGGTATTAGATAGAAGGGTGCTGGATGTAATGTTTATTGGGACAGGGTTTCTAGTGAATTCAGCTTTAAGAGTGACCTAGTCAGTGCCAAGTTCTAGATGGAATTGACCTTTAAATATATATATTCTCCATTCAAAACAAATGTGCCAAAGTACCATTTTGGTGGCTGCATTGGCACTAGCAATCACTATTCTATTCTCAGCTGTAGCAAAGTCTACATCCAGGTCCACGGTTCAATGGAACGGCGAGAATGGCAGTCACATCAGCATATGGGCATCGTTACATCTGTGAGAAGACAGTTACACCGCGGGTAGGATTTTAGCCTAATTTGCAGTCGTGTATGCCATGCAGGACACCATGCCTAATTATACATGATGGCTTCTTGGAGTATTGAAATGCTTTCATGAAAAATAAGCCTAGATCAATGAGCAGGGATAAAACGCAGTGTCCAATTAAGCATAGCTTGACACGTCCAAATTAGTCAAAAAGAAACGGCGTCTTTTGTATTTTTCCAGCAACGTAGTTAACACTATGGAAAGTTATTCTCTGCGATGCGCACGGTGAATGCGAAAACCATTTAAATGAATCCAAACGAAAATTCAAATGCCTTTCATATCACTCCCTTATTAATTTACGCCATGAAGGGGATGGAGAAGTTTGTTGAAACAAATGTTTTTAGAACAGAATTATAGGAGTTGCAGATATACACGCGTATGTCTCAGAGAAGAATGAAAAGAAAACGTACAATCCAAAGCCTATGTTATGTATTGTATAAAGAATAAAATTCGGCACTCGGTGATTAAATGAATATAAATAAATGACGCAACAGCTGCACTCATATGTATGTACACCCCATAAAACAGATAAAATAAGCAAAATGTTGTGCTGTCATTATTGTGATAATAAAATCAATATGCAAATAAACAAATATTTATAAACAATGAAAGTTCATTCATGTGATCCACAAAACTTAAAGCGGAGTTCCGGCGAAAAAAAATGATCCTAGTAGTATTGCTAATGTAATTAAAATAATAGTATACAATAATCTGGATATATTGTTCAAATATATAAATTCCTCACTGTAATATTTAATTCCTCCGTTTGTGGCCGTTTCCATCGTTAACGTTGGCATGTGAAGCCCAATCGATAGCGCTTCCTGGAATATCTTTGGAGAGGTGCATGCTGGGTAACCAGCAGGCACCTCTCGATCTCGCGCATGTGCGATTCACCGGCCGTAGAGCCAATTGTTTCTAAAGTTGCCATAACAACGGGCGGCGTCGGTGGAAGGTCCCGCCCCATTGTTATGGCAACATCACAGTACTGCCCACAGACCCCTGGTCATCATTTCCCAGGAGCACAGGCGAGGGAGGAAGTCTCGAGGAGCTCCATGGACTAGGAAGTGGCAGATTACGAGGACTACATAGCAACAGGGCGTTTAGGGTAAATATATAAAAAAAACATTTCCTCCAAATGTTTGTTTATAGGTAAAAAGGAAAAAGAAATTTAGGCTGGAATTCCGTTTTAATAATAATTGAAATGGTGAAAAAGAAGATTCAAAACACCAAGTCCTGGTTGTGAAAGAAAAATAGTGATATCCTTCCGAGTCAACTGCAGGTGTTAAACCTCGTGCTCCCCAGGAGGTATCTAAAGTAAAGATATCATCTTACCAGATATCCTGACCTTTCAAGGCCAATATGCGCATCAGTGAGTTGTTACCCCTCACTACAGGTATATCCATCTCAGCTTTTCCACCTGTTATAGGGAACGCCAATATTCGGTCTATCGATCTCCCACAGGCCTCCGATCCAGATATTAAAATTCTAGTTACAACAAGGATTAGTATACAGGCATATGGGAAAATATACATCAGTCCCAAGCTCTGCTCGTGTACTGAGACCGTCACCGCTATACTGCTGTTCTCCAGTCTCCTTCACGTTGCCGTATGCTGTCAATACTCCACAGGGTAGCCTGTAAAAGGCCACAGGAAAATCCATAGTTACCATCTGTGTCCCCATAACCCATCCTGCACACTAGTGCCTTGCACCTAGGGTCTCTTTCATTTGAAGACCCGCTTCAGGGGTTGAGATACTATACTTGGGGTATTTTCGGGCGCCTTTTTCCTGTGGCCTTTTACAGGCTATCCTGTGGAGTATTGACGGTATACGGCAACGTGAAGGAGACTGGAGAACTGGTTAGGGCATTGCAGCAGTAAGTTCATGTACAGACTTTTTTGAATGTTTTTGTAAAACCTTGAATACTATGTATAAAAATCTTTATTAATACTGTATCTAGTAACAAAACGTTTTTCTAATTGAAACAGAAGCTCCTGAGGAAGCGACAACTAAGTCGCGAAACATGTCGAGCACAAGTAGGGCTGAAACAACTAATCCATTAATCGACAACTAATCAATTATTAAATTAATCGATTACTATTTTCATAATCAATTAATCGGCCAGTAATATAATGGGGGTAAAAAAAAAAAAAACTAAAATGAGCCCTTTATAGTACAAAAAGAGCAAATAATCACTACTGTAAATATTACTTTCACAGTTCTACGGTAAAAAAATTAAACCCCTACAGTAGTAATTATATGCTTTTTTTTTGTACTATAAAGGGCTAATTTTAGTTATTTTTTAACCCCATTATGTTACTAAACGTCTTAGACCTGGTTCACATCTATGTGTTTTTTGGTGCTTTTTGCAGAAACGTACTACAGTTCATTACATGGTTTCCTATGGGACATGTTCATATCTATGCTTTTTTTAAGCTGCTGCGTATTTGGAAAGGGTCAGGGACTTTTTTTTAACGCAAAACTTTTTTTTTGGTTCAATATACTTCAATGGTCCTCCGGAGAAGATCCCTAGTGCGTCCCCGCCGGCCTCCCCTTCCCACACAGCCAACCTCCTCAGAAGGACCGGCCCGGAGACACTAGCTCCCGCAGAGCGAACGGACGATGGAGAGGAAGTGAGAAAGCCCCCGGGACACAGGAAGGTTCCGGTCAGTGCAAGCCGAACTGCTTCAGACTTCAAGGCAGCGTAGGTTTGCCCCTGAAAGCGAGACCCCGCACAAGCTCCCCAACGAAATCTCCAGTCACACGGACCTACAACTGCTCTACCTACCCTAGCTGCGGTCTTCGGCTGTTCCCCAGCCCAGCGGAAACCTACACCTTTAGCAGACAGCCGACTGGGAAGGGATTTTTTCGTTGATGAACATCCCTTTCTCAGGTATGTTTTATGGCTTCTATTTTATCACTGTTAAGAAGAAAGTGGACATTATTTGAAGCTTCTAGATGCCCACTGGCACCTAAGCACATGTACAAATGCATATGATTGCTGGATAAGGCTGGAACTACAAGGACAGTATCTCTAAAAGGGCCATTTATTGCAGGGGAGGTGAGCCAGTTTAAAAAATTTTTTCAATGATCAGTGGAGAGGCTGAAAGTTCCTGGAGAGTGAGGGGAGCTGGGGCAGCATAAAATTATTGGAACCCGGAGTACGCCCCATGGAGGGGACGGTAAGATTATTTAAGTTAAAGAGACATTGAATACCGGCGGGATGAGTTTAAAGCCAAAAGGAATAATACTACTTAACATACTAAAGCAGTAACGGAGCTGGAAGTGGGAGGCAGAACACTAGAAAAATGGTAAACAATATAAGAGAACACTGATATATGGTCAGATTGGTCTATATACATCAGAATACCATAGTATTACCTCAGGCTCAATCTAAACCTATTTGAACACTACCCAGAAAACTATCCCGTGAAGGAGAGGGGATAATACCCTATAGTATTACATACTGGGACCTAAAGATTCTTGAAAGGAACTGATCTCTTTGCCTTTATTTAATTCCGGGGGGCGTGAACACTTCAGGAATAAATCAGATACACAGGGCCTACAGTAGAACGGACGTTGTACATTTTTTTTTTTTTTGCTTGTTGTGTTTTTTGAGAGGTTTCCCTCTTACTTTGCTTTTTTACACACCCGGTCTCCACGGAGTGGTCTTTGCGACCCTGAGATGATCGTACTCTTCCCTTTTATGGAACACAGCTCAAGGTAAACAGGCTAACCATTTGTTGTAAAGCCCCAACCTTAAAAAGGAAAATACTCCATGGTCTGCCACGGAATTCAAAGTGTGAGTTCTGTAACCTGGGGGACAGGTAGCAGGTACAAAGCTCCCTGGGATGAGCTGTTTATTTAGGCACAGATACCAAATCCACTTGAGGTAGTGAAAACAGTGCTGGGTTTATTGGTTTTAAATACAAGTCCATACACAGGTGCTGCACAGTCTTCCAGAAAACATATCAAAACAGAAATAACAAAACAAAAGTCCTAGCCGTGTCTCGGCTCTAACTATACCATACACCGTCTCTAACTATCAAGCTGAGCAAGCCTACCGCTTGTCAGTTTCTGTAAAGAGTTTTAAAGGGTTTTACCAACCTTTTGGCTCCTCACAAACCATCCCTGTTTGTGTGTCCCAGGCAGAGAGCAAAGGCTGTTTGCTCAGGTGAGCTTAAATTAGCCTGGAGAGGAGGACTAAGATCCGAACTGGATCTTGTATCAGAGACCTCTGAATGTGTATGAGAGGAGCCTGGGAGATGTATAAACCCCGAACAAGACTTCTCCTGGCTCTCTCTGGGACGCTCTGCTACATATCCTCCCCCCTTGTTTCAACCCCAGGGTTGGAACACCTGTGGCCCAACAGGAGTGAACACGGGACAGGGCATCTACATTCCCCATCTCCACACCTGGCCTGTGTTTTACGGTGAAGGAGTAATCCTGTAGAGCCAAAAACCACCGGTTCACCCGTCTATTAGTCTCCTTCTTTTGGGCCATCCATTTCAGGGGAGCATGGTCAGTTATTAAGTCAAACTGACGCCCTAACAAATAGTACCTGAGCGCGTCCACGGCCCACTTTATGGCTAAACATTCCTTTTCAATGACTGCATACTTTTTCTCATGGTCATTGAGCTTTCTGCTTAGGTACACGACAGGGTGTTCTTCCCCATTGTATACCTGTGATAGTACTGCCCCGATACCAACATCAGACGCATCCGTCTGAACCAAAAACTCTCTGGAGAAATCGGGAGAGTACAGTACTGGCTGTGCACACAGAGCCTTCTTCAGGACCTGGAAAGACTCCTCTGCTACTGGGGACCATTTCACCATTACAGAATCTTTCCCTTTCGTAAGGTCTGTCAGAGGGGCAGCTATAGTTGCAAAATTTGGGATAAATCTTCTATAATACCCCGCAATACCAAGAAAGGCCCTGACCTGCTTCTTGTTTGCAGGGCGTGGCCACTCCTGGATGGCTGCTATTTTACTCACTTGAGGTTTTATGACACCACGGCCAATAGTATAGCCCAAATACTTGGCTTCCTCTAGACCAATGGCACATTTTTTTGGATTTGCCGTAAAACCTTCTTTGAAGAGGGAATCAAGAACAGCCTGGACACGAGGCAAGTGCGACTCCCAGTCAGTACTATGTACCACTATGTCATCTAGATAGGCTGCTGCATATCGTCGGTGGAGTTTTAGGGTCCTGTCCATGGCCCTCTGAAATGTTGCGGGGGCATTTTGCAACCCAAAAGGCATTTTTTTATATTGGAAGGAACCGTCTGGGGTCACAAACGCAGTCTTCTCTTTGGCGCTACCAGTTAGGGGTATTTGCCAATACCCTTTTGTCAAGTCCAAAGTGGTAAGATAGCGAGCCTTGCCAAGTCGGTCTATAAGTTCGTCTACTCTGGGCATTGGGTATGTGTCAAACTTTGTCACCGCATTAAGCTTCCTGAAGTCGTTACAGAACCTCCACGTGCCATCCGGTTTTGGGACTAACACGATGGGGCTAGACCAGTCACTATTGGATTCCTCAATGACATCTAGCTCCAACATTTTTTTAACTTCCTTGCTGATGTCCTTTCTCCTCGCTTCAGGAATTCGGTAAGGTTTGAGCTTGACACGTACCCCAGGTTCAGTAACAATATCATGCTGAACTGCTGAAGTCGTGCCAGGTAACTCTGAAAACTTCTCTCTATTCCTTATCAGGAATTCTCTAGTGTCCTGTTTTTGGGAATATGAGAGGGTGTCTGGAATCGTGACCTCAGGGATGAGAGGGGACTCAGTACCCGTAGGCGTTACTGGGAGAGGCCTCGCAGTTAACGCCATTCTCTCCTTCCAGGGTTTTAACAGGTTTATATGGTAAACCTGTTCGGGCTTCCTTTTTCCTGGTTGATAAACCTTGTAATTGACCTCCCCAACTCTCTCAATTACTTCAAAGGGACCCTGCCACTTAGCCAGGAACTTGCTCTCAACAGTGGGAACTAACACCAGGACCCTGTCACCAGGTGAGAAAACACGGAGTTGGGCCCCCCTGTTGTATATTCTCTGTTGGGCTGCCTGGGCCTGCAGTAAGTGTTCTTTTACCACTGGCATGATTGCTGCAATCCTCTCCTGCATTTGGGCAATATGCTCAATGACACTTTTATGGGGTGTCTGTTCTCCCTCCCAAGTTTCTTTGGCTATGTCTAAGAGTCCCCGAGGGTGTCTCCCATAAAGCAACTCAAATGGGGAGTACCCCGTAGAGGACTGGGGAACCTCCCTGATGGCAAACATCAAGTATGGTATCAGGAAGTCCCAGTTTTTCCCATCCTTGTCCACAACCTTTTTTAACATGCTCTTTAACGTCTTATTGAAGCGTTCCACTAAGCCATCCGTTTGAGGATGATACACTGAGGTTCGCAGCTGCGTCACCTTAAATAACTTGCAGAGCTCCCTAGTTATTCGCGACATAAACGGGGTGCCCTGGTCTGTAAGGATTTCTTTTGGGATGCCAACCCGACTGAACACCATAAACAGTTCTTTGGCAATGTTTTTAGCAGACGCGGCGCGTAAGGGAACTGCTTCAGGGTAGCGGGTAGCATAATCCATGATTACGAGGATATGCTGATGACCCCTGGCAGACTTGGGAAGTGGGCCCACAAGGTCCATGGCAATCCTCTCAAAGGGCACTTCAATGATAGGCAAAGGTACTAAAGGACTTCGGAAGTGGGATAGTGGGGCTGACATCTGACACACAGGACAGGATTGACAATAATTCTTAACATCTTTCTGTATCCCGGGCCAGTAAAACCTGCGCAACACCCTTTCAGTAGTTTTTTCAACCCCTAAATGGCCTCCTAGCAAGTGCCCATGGGCAAGTTCTAACACCAGCCGTCTGTATGGCTTAGGGACCACCAACTGTTCAACCACTTCATCATTCATTTTACATACACGATACAGTAAATCCTCATTGCTGCTGAAATAAGGAAAACAGGGCCTGTCCCCGGGTTCGACAGGTACATCATTAATCACTATCACATTTTCCCAGGCCCTGGAAAGGGTATGGTCTTTTCTCTGCTCAGTACCAAAATTTTCCTTATGCACATTAAGGTCATCAAACTCTAACATAGGCTCGGGGTCAGCAGACGGCTGTCCGGCTCTACTGGTAGTAGGGACTTCCTCAGGGTCCTCCAGCTCTCCTGCCATAACCGATAGAGGAAAACCCGGGGAGCCCTGAGAAGAGTCCCCTGAACCCACCTTGTCAGTAGTGGCCAGGAATTCTGGCTCTGTGACTGAGTTGGGTACTGCGACCGGGTTGGGATGATCCCACAGTTCCCAGAACTTAGGGAAGTCCCTACCAATGATGGCCTCATGCACCAAGTGGGGAACAAGTCCAACCGGATGGGTCACTGTACCTAAACCAGTTTTAAACTGAACAGTGGTTACAGGATACTCCCGGGTATTCCCATGTATACAGATCACAGCAACATTTTTAGCATGATAATTCACAGGTTCAATAATTTCAGCTGTAACCAAAGTCACTAGACTTCCAGAGTCCAGCAAGGCTGTAATAGGCTTATCATTCACAGTCATTTGGCACATTGGTTTTCTCATATTTGGCGTTGCAGTGCATGAAACCGCTGCAAACATAGACTGCCTTCTAATAGATAAATCACACTGCATTGGTTCATCTGTCAATGGACAATTTGCCGCAACATGTCCCATTTCTTGGCAACGAAAACACCTGACGTTTCCCCAGTTTGGTTTGCTGACAGGCACTGGCTTCCCTTGTTTGGGAGGCCAAGCTTCAGTCCTGGCACCAAAAATCCTCCCCCCTATTTCCTTGCCATGCTTACCACCCACTTCCCCTGGAACAGTCTTACCGGTTGCCTGGGGAGACCGTGGCTTTGGGCGGAAAGTCCGTGCGGCTGTAGGGGTGGTGACCAGGTTCTTTGCAGCAAAATACTTTTCAACAAGTTCCACCAGGTGGTTTGCCGAATTGGGGTCTCCTTGACTCACCCACTCCTGCAGGGGAATGGGTAGTGACCTCAGAAACTGGTCCATGACCACACGCTCCACTATTTGTGGCCCAGACAGGGACTCCGGCTGTAGCCATTTCCTCACCAGGTGAATTAGGTCGAACATCTGCGATCTTGGGGGCTTCTCGTCTTGGAAGGACCAGCTGTGGACCCGCTGTGCTCGAACTGCCAAAGTGACACCAAGTCGTGCCAGTATTTCCTGTTTGACCTTTTCATAGTCTGCTGCTTCTGCTGACTCCAAATCATAGTAGGCCTTCTGCGATTCCCCAGTAAGCAACGGGGCGACCAGTCCTGCCCACTGGGTTTTAGGCCAACCTTCCCTCTCAGCGGTCCGTTCAAACGTTAGCAGAAAGGCCTCTGGATCATCATCTGTAGTCATCTTGGACAAAAAGCGAGCCACATGGATGGCTGAGGGCTTGTCTCCAATATTATCAATGTTAGCAGGTGACCACTGTGCTATTGTCTCCACAACCTCAGACAAGGTTTTCCTATCTGCTTTTGCATCAGTGGCTAGCTGTTCAAACAGCCTCTGCGATTGCTCCTGTGCGATAGCATTAGCTTGCTGTTGTGCCGCATGGAGTGCAGCGTTTGTTTTCTGCTGTGCAGCGTTTGCTTGCTGTAGTGCAGCATTTGTTTTCTGCTGTTCAGCGGTTGCTTGCTGTTGTGCAGCGTGGAGTGCAGCGTTTGTTTTCTGCAGTGCAGCGTTTGTTTGCTGTTGCGCAGCGTTGGATATCATCAACTGTTTTAGGATTTCCTCCATGTTTAGTCACTCTAGGTACTGGCCTTTTAAGTAGTAACTTACTACAGCTGCCCGCTGAAATCCACCATATGTAACCTGGGGGACAGGTAGCAGGTACAAAGCTCCCTGGGATGAGCTGTTTATTTAGGCACAGATACCAAATCCACTTGAGGTAGTGAAAACAGTGCTGGGTTTATTGGTTTTAAATACAAGTCCATACACAGGTGCTGCACAGTCTTCCAGAAAACATATCAAAACAGAAATAACAAAACAAAAGTCCTAGCCGTGTCTCGGCTCTAACTATACCATACACCGTCTCTAACTATCAAGCTGAGCAAGCCTACCGCTTGTCAGTTTCTGTAAAGAGTTTTAAAGGGTTTTACCAACCTTTTGGCTCCTCACAAACCATCCCTGTTTGTGTGTCCCAGGCAGAGAGCAAAGGCTGTTTGCTCAGGTGAGCTTAAATTAGCCTGGAGAGGAGGACTAAGATCCGAACTGGATCTTGTATCAGAGACCTCTGAATGTGTATGAGAGGAGCCTGGGAGATGTATAAACCCCGAACAAGACTTCTCCTGGCTCTCTCTGGGACGCTCTGCTACAGTTCCCAGGGGTAATGGCTAATACCGCAGGCTTCACAGCCTAAAAATGAAGGGAAGAGCTCAAAAAGTAACAGAGCCAAAAACCCCCAAAGAAAGCTTAAACACTAGCTCCATACAAAAATATCTTAAAGATATTAGTTTAAAAAGCCCTGAGATGGAGAAGGAGAAGAAACAGGGGGCGAAGGAGAAGAAGAAGGAGCTAGAAAAACAAAGAGCGGAGCAAGCTGGAGTAGCAAGGATAGAAGGAGAGTTGGAAAGAACTGGAGACGGCGGGGCTAGCCTCCTGCAAAGTGACATTACACAAATACCAACAAAAACCGAGATGGCAGAAATGTTCGCTAAATTGGAAAACTCCATTAAAACGGAAATTACAAATATCAGAATAGATATGGGATTCCTATTAAAAAGAGTCGAGAAGATAGAGGAACTTTCAACAGAACAAGCAAAAGAAAATGTGGAGATCAGGAAGCAGTTGGATAAAATGCAAATTTGTCAAAGAGACATGAGGTATAAAATGGAGAGTATGGAAGACCAAAACAGAAGACAAAATTTGAGGATAAGATCCCTCCCGGAGCAAAGGGGGGAAGATCTCCACTCTAAAATGAAAAGTATTTTTAAACCGATATTAGATATGACCGAGGAAGCCGACTTAAAAATAGACCGAGTACATCGCATTAGGAAACCCCCCGGGATAAGAGAGGAAGTACCTAGAGATGTTCTTATTAGGTTCCACTTATATGAGGAAAAAGCACGTATCTGGAGCAAACTCAGAGGGAACCCACCCTTAAAATTTGAAACAACCGAGCTTCAGGTCTTTTCGGATCTATCCGCAGGGACCCTAGCAAGGAGGAGACAATTGCGACCATTATTGGAAAGTCTACGGTCATTAAATATAAAATATAGTTGGGGATTTCCAACAGCCCTGACGGTCATAAAATCGGGGAGAACAGTCCGCATGAAATTCCTAGAGGATCTGCCAAATTTTTGCCAGGAATTGGATATTCCGATCCCCAAAATACCTCTTGACACCCGGGACTATTAAAATAAACCCCGGTGGGACCTCCCATAATTTTTTTTTTTTCCTCTGCGGGAAATATTGAGCGAGGTGGTGGGAGGGGGCTGGGGGGGCTGGGGACGCTTGGGGCCGTGGTCTGCCCCCTTCCCCCCCCCTTTTTTGTGGGGGGGGGGTGAGGAGGCAGGATCTGCCGCTGTCCGTCGGATACGGAGCTCCACCCTAGAGGTGCAGTGGACAGGAGGCTTCTCTAAGAGATGCCTTGCTGTACACACAAGGTCGTGATCGACCAGGGGATAGGGGGGAGGGAAGGGGGGGGGGGTAGGGAGAGGGGTGGGGAAGGAGGGGGGAAGGGTGGGGGGGGAGGGTAAGGGGAGGGGGGGGGGGGGTTTGAGTACGTCCCTGCCTTGCAAATACAAACAGGTAAATATAAGATAATATGGGCAGATAACAGCACATCACTCCTGTTTGAACTATGGAAGCTCGCAATTTGAAGTTGTTGACATATAATGTTAAAGGTCTAAATTCACAAATGAAGAGATATAAGATGCTGAAGGAGTTAGAAGTTTATCAGGGAGATGTGTTTTTTTTACAGGAGACGCACCTGACATTTGAGAGCAGGGTCAGGTTAGCATCCTATGAATTCCCGCTGTGGTTTCAGGGGGACACGCCAACGAGAGGTTCTAAGGGGGTGGCTATTGGTTTTTCTAAAAACATAAAATTTGTAATCTTGGAAAGGATGCTAGACCCTGATGGTAGATTTATATTCATAAAAGGCAAAATAGGAGAAAACACACTTACACTAGTAAATATTTACTGCCCAAACAAAAACCCAATCAGATTCCTATCCCAGGTTTTGGGACGCCTGGCAAACTTCCAGATCGGGGAAGTGATTATAGCCGGCGACCTAAATTTCAGATGGGACCCGGATATGGACTCTACATCAAGAGCAGGTAGTCAGAGTAAATGCCAGTTAAAAAAGATAAAATGTATACTTAAGCAAAACCAGTTGATAGATGTCTGGAGAGTGCAACACCCAAATGTAAAGGATTTTACTTTTTTTTCTCCGATACACGGAACACACTCCCGCCTAGACTATTTTTTTATTGAGCATAAATTTTTAGATCAAGTAGTTGAATCCCAGATTGAAATAACGACCCTATCTGACCATGCCCCAGTGTCAATGATCATCAAACTCCCCGGAATTCAAATGCGTTCAAGTTCCTGGAGTCTTAATGATAGCTTATTAGCAGATACCACCACGGAAGAAATTATACGAAGGGAGATTTTAACTTTTTACGAAATCAATGACACTGGGGAGACGTCACTTGCCTCTTTGTGGGAAGCCCATAAAGCGTACATTAGGGGGATCCTTATTTCGATCGGGGCGGGAAAAAAGAGAGAAAAAAGGGCATATAGGGCCCAGCTAGCAGAGGAAATCCATAGGCTGGAACAAGAACATAGGGATGTTAAGGCACGAAAACCCGACACCTACCATAGACTGTTAAACAAAAGAGAAGAATTAAAAATGGACATAGATCAAGAGGCGAGGAAATGGTACCATAAATTAGATAGGGAAAGACATCTCTGGGGAAATAAAAGCAGCAAACACCTAGCAAGAATCCTTAAAAAAAAGAGAGAAACCAACTTTATAGATAAAATACAAAATAAAACGGGATCGATGGTAAATGTAACTAAAGATATAGCCAACGAGTTTAGAACTTACTATGAAGCTCTATATGACGTTAAAACTAAAGCCCTGACAACACAAGCGGAACAAGAAGAATGTCGGAAGTTTCTAAGAAATAGCTCTGTCCCCGCATTGACAGCGGAGGACAGCAAGATCATGGACGAACCCATTACAGAGGGGGAAATCCATGAAGCCCTGAGGAGTTCCCCTGCTGGCAAAAGTCCGGGCCCGGACGGATTTTCTTTAACCTATTTTAAAAGATATAGGGACATACTAGTGCCCAGGCTGTGCCAATATTGGAACTCTCTGGGAGGAGATTGCGGGATGGGTAAAGAAGCCTTGATGGCATCAATTACTCTGATTCTGAAGGAAGGAAAGGACAAGACGTTATGCTCAAGTTACCGTCCCATTGCCCTCCTGAATGTAGACATTAAACTTTTCGCGAAGGTACTGGCCAACAGGTTAAAGTGCAAGATGTCGGAACTGGTATATCCTGATCAATCAGGATTTATTCCAGGGAGAGAGGGAAGGGACAATGGGATCAGGGCCCTACTTCTCATGCAGGCGGGTAGGAGGGGAAAGGTCCCCAGTCTATTCCTGTCAATGGATGCCGAAAAGGCGTTTGACAGGATAGACTGGGGACATATGTTTGCAACTCTGGAGGCAATGGGACTAGGACCAAGGTTGCTAAGCTGGATAAAGATACTCTATGACCAACCACAGGCCAGGGTCAGGGTGAATGGACTGCTTTCACACCCCTTTTCCATGAAAAATGGCACACGTCAGGGCTGTCCCCTGTCCCCCCTTTTGTTTGTATTATCATTGGAACCATTGCTATCAACCATACGAAATACACCCGATATAAGCGGGATTAAGGTGGGAGGGGAGACACACAAGTTAGCGGCCTTTGCCGATGATGTGCTTTTCTTTCTGACTAACCCTCGAATTACTTTGCCAAACTTGCTGAAAGTATTAAAAACTTATGGGGCTGTTTCAAATTTTAAAATTAACCCGACCAAATCGGAAATCCTCAATATTAACATCAGCCGGGGGGAAGTAGCCCACCTTACAAAAGAGTTTCAGTTTCCATGGAGGGAAAATATTACCTACCTGGGGGTAAAACTGGCAGGGACGTTAAGAAAGACTTATTTGATAAATTATATTCCATTATTGGACGAGATTAAAAAGGAAATAAAAAACATTAAACATTGCCCACTGTCATGGATGGGGAGAGTGAACGCGGTGAAAATGATCATAGCCCCAAAAATAAACTATAAGTTTCAAATGCTCCCAATATCGGTCCCTAAAGTCTTCTTTCGAATCTTAAAAGGGATTATTTCTAAATTTATATGGTCCAACAAAAAACCACGTATTGCAGTAGAAATATTATCTAGGGCGAAAAAACAGGGGGGTCTCGCTCTGCCAGACTTTGAACAATACTTTAATGCGATTGCACTGTCACGAGTCACTGAATGGACAAAAGAAGGGGTTAAAAAGAGATGGGTAAATTTGGAAAATTCACTAAGTAATAGGGATTGGAGTCACGAAATATGGAATCCACCAAAATTTAGGTTAGTAGGAGAGGAAACACACGATATTACACGGGTCACTTTGAAAATATGGGATAGGGTACACAGAAAAAATAAATGGGAATATAATTCCCCTTTGATAAACTTAAAAAATAATGTTTTTTTTGAACCTGGGAGGAGTAAACTGTGGGGTAATTGGATCAAAAAGGAAGATGCACGTCTAAGGGATATCACTAAACAAGGTAAAATAATCACTTTTCACGAGTTGAGCAAAGAGGTAGAGTTAATGTCGATTGACACCTGGAAATACACCCAGTTGAAACATTTTGTGGAAGGACTACCGCAACCAATCCGTTGTGGAGAAGATTACACTGCCATGGAAAAAATTTGCATGCGACCTTCTACTAGTAATAACATATCACGTATATACAAAATGTTAACACAGGAAGGCTATGCAGGTGTCCCTCCAGGTGTCAAACGATGGGAGGAGGAACTAGGGATCCCCTGTACCGTCAATAGAAAGGATAAGATATTAAAATTAATACATGGGGCTGCACTAGACACCAAAACTACTGAAGTTAACTATAAGTGCCTTATGGGCTGGTATATAACCCCTGTTAAAATGAGTAAAATTCAAAAAAACAAATCCCCTGTTTGCTGGAGAGGATGCGGAACCACGGGTACGATGTCACACATATGGTGGGGATGCCCTATCATAAAAACATACTGGAAACAGATCCTGGAACTAATTAAAATTATTACAAAAAAAAATATCCCGGAAGACCCATGGGTGGTACTGTTTCACGGGACGGATACCCCCGTGAAGCAATACAGGAGCTCAATAATCCCTATTTTATTAAATGAGGCAAAAAATTTAATCCCAAAAAAATGGATGGAACCTGAGAGCCCGAAGATAGGGGAATAGATTATGCGAGTGAATGCACATCAAAAATTGGAGAGCGCAAACCTAAGTGGGGAGGAGGAAGATAAATCAGATGAAGGGGAAGGTAAATGGTCCTGTTGGGAAGACTTCAAAAAGTCATGGAGATATTTTGAGGAGATAACTAGATAATAGTAGGATTCATAGGGAGAAATAACGGTACTGATAGGAGTCTGAAGGTTGCCCGTCTATTTTGCAAGGCAGGGACGGGGGGGAGGGGTGGGAGGTTGGGAAATAAGGGGAGTAAAATGTTGAATGTTTAATATAACCGAAATATGTGTAATGAAAAATTGATTGAAATATGTGTAATGAAAAATTGATTGAAATAAATAAAGAATATAAAAAGAAATAAAAAAAATTTACCACTGCATAGAGATATTTAAGAATAAATTGCCTTTTTTTTTAATTTTACATATTAACTAAATTATACACCACACATTTTTTTTTAAGGTTATTAGCCGATTAATCGATTAATCAAAACAATAATTGGCCAACTAATCGATTATGAAAATAATTGTTAGTTGCAGCCCTAAGCACAAGCTTCTTTTAATTGGCGGGACCGACGATTACCCCTCTGAGCCAGTCCACATCTAAGTGGGAGTGTTTGTTTTTCAAGTCTTGTGTGCACCAACCCCACAGATAAAAAAAAAAATACGGTGGTACTGCAAACCCATTTGGGGATATCCCTGAGTCCCTACCTTTCTATGTTGTTTTTACAGTACATTATGTCAATATTTTTGTCTGTGTATGTAAATATTTGATTAATTTTCAATAAATATTATGTAAAAATTCTAATCTGTGCCTATAAAGTCCATTCTCTCTTTTTTCTTAGAAAAAAATCCTTTTTGACAATTATGCAGGATGTGGCACTCTAATAAATATGGGTGTTTTTTGATTGCCACCCCAGGGCCTAGCAATCTATCTCTTTGTCTAAGTTACTATGGAAGGTGTAGAATGCATGACTCCCCAGTGGCATAGGAAACAGAGCCCAAGGACAGCAGGACCCAGGTTCAATCTCAGGCATACGACACGGTGCGGCAGCGTTGTCATCTCATCGCAGGAAGCTGCATTTGGTGGACTTCCCTAACAGGAAGTACATGTATTTGTGAGACTTTACAGGTGAAGTAAGGGAAAATGACTTAAAATTAAAGCTGCAGCACATATAAAAAAATGTTTATATTTGAGGCCATAATTCTACGTTAATTATTTTCACAGAATTCTAGAAGAAGTGCCGTGACTGCTGTTTATTTATCTAAGAAGATGACATGTTTGGTCAGAAACTCTTGTCTCTATTCAGCCCTGTAGGACACCAGATGAAAGCAGTTTTAAAAAAGAAGCGTTCATTTCAAGTCTACAGAAAGACGATGAAGCGCTCCGTGTAATTCCTGGTGGGAATTGCATGTTAATTCGGCACAGCTGGATTCACACAGATATTTGGCACACATGTACAGTGATGAAAGACATTACATTAAACAATACCTGCACACGTTTAATCTCTGTGTCTTGGCAGAAGTTTCTGTCTGGGGACAACATCATTTGTAAGACAAAACTGCAAGAATGAACATTGCCTTAAAGAAGTCATCCACCTAAAAATGTTCTTTGCCCCAACCATTCAAAGGACCAGTCAGGCAGCTCCTTGGGTAAAGTGGACCTTACATGAAGATGCAAGTTCTGTGTTTTTGAAGTCCCACCCCCAAGTAAAAAATCCTTTTTATAGACTAAAATATTTAACAAATTAGAAGAAAAAAGATAAAAATACATTGATACACGGCTTTAGTGATGTCACTGTACCAAGTATCCAAAATTCCACGAGAATGTGATCCAGCACAGTGCACTCTTGCAGGGTATTGGGTTCTCGGCTCTCCCGAGAGTAGTGACATCACTGACACCTTCAGAAAGTTGTCAGAAGCCAAGGTTCAAGATATAGTGCCTTGAAAAAGTATTAATACCCCTTGAAATTTTCCACATTTTGTCCTATTACAACCAAAAACGTAAATGTATTTTATTGGGATTTTATGTGATAGATCAACACAAAGTGGCACATAATTGTGAAGTGGAAGGAAAATTGTAAATGGTTTTCAATTTTTTTTACAAATAAATATCTGAAAAGTGTGGTGTGCATTTGTATTCAGCCCCCTTAAGGGCTCTTTCACACGGGGCGGATTAGTGCAGATCCGCCCCGTGGATAGCCGCTTGCTCAGCGGGGATCGCCGGAGCGATCTCCGCTGAGCAGGAAGATGACAGGTCCGTCTCTGCACACTGCGCAGGGACAGACCTGTCAGAGCGCCGCTCTCCCCTATGGGAGATCGGGTGACGACAGATCGTAGAGTCCGTCGTCATCCGATCCGCTCTGCAGACGGATGAAAAAATGGGGTTTTCCTCCGTCTGCAGAAACGGAGCATAGCAGGCACGGACGAGAGCGGGTGTCAGCGGATGCTCATCCGCTGACACCCGCTATCCCATAGGGATACCTGTATGTCCGTTTTTCATCCGAAAACGGAAGGATGAAAAACGGACATACGGACCGTCCGTGTGAAAGAGCCCTTACTCTGATACTTCTAAATAAAATCTTGCGGACCCAATTGCCTTCAGAAGTCACCTAATTAGTAACCAGAGTTCACCTGTGTGTTATTAATTCTCAGTATAAATACAGCTTCACAATTATGTGCCACTTTGTGTTGATCTATCACATAAAATCCCAATAAAATACATTTAGGTTTTTGGTTGTAACATGACAAAATGTGGAGAATTTCAAGGGGTATGAATACTTTTCAAGGCATGGAAATTTATTTTTCCTTATAATGGTTTAATTTTGTAACCTTTAATGAGTGTTTTTTTTCTTTTGGGTGGTGCTAGGTTCCCAGATATGCCAACCTTGCATTTTTAACCACTTAAAGTGGGGTGCCCCTTAAAAAAAAAAAAATGTAAAAGTCAGAAGCTACAAATACTACAGCTGCTGACTTTTAATAATCGGACACTTACCTGTCCCAGGGTCCAGCGATGCGGGGGAACGAAGCCCCGCTCGTTCCCCGTTACGCTCGGCGGCGCCGGCATTCTTGCTGTGGACACCCGGCTGTGCGCATGCCGTGCAGTCATCTGGGACCTGTCACGTGTCCCAGATGACTGACTGCGCCGAGGGGAAGTGATGTCACAGCTTGGGCACTGAAGGAGCCAGACTACGAGGGACCCCCTAGCAACAGGCATTTATAGGTGAGTTAAAAAAAAGAATTTCCAATTATTTATTTTTTAAATTTTTTAGGAATTTTAAGCAATTTTTTTTGGGGAGCGGGAGGGGGGGGGGGAACCACTTGAAGGTCTGAGCCTCTTTTTGAGATTTGGTGTTTACAAGTTAAAAACTGTTTATTTTTTTTCTAGAAATTACTTAGAACCCCCAAATATTATATATTTATTTTTACACTGTTCTTTTAAAAAAAAAAAAAATTACAGAAAGCCGTGTTGAATGCACAGTGTGCTGAAAGACACAGTGCTGTTTTGCAAATCCCACTGCATCACGCTGTTTACTTCTTTTCCCCCACAGAACTTTATTGAAATGTCACAAGTGATATTTCAATACAATTCAATTAATCGCAGCAGCCTTTCAATACTGTGGCTTACATCATAAAGTGCTATGCTGCAAATATTTATTGCACGCAGCACTTTTTTCAATATATGCCCTGTCTATGCATTGCAGCTGTGCTGGAAATACCTTCCAGTGGAGCTCCTAATACATCTGGTGTAAATGAGCCCTGAAGTGGAACTAAAGGCAAGAAATACTCACCTATGCTTCAACGGTTTGCCACCCATGTGGTCTCTCACCAGGACCAGCATCTTCTCCCCGGCTTCCTGTCTTGATTGGCTGGTGCAGGATGATGTCACTCATGCCATTCATCCCAGCATACTGGCCCTCTACAAAAAATATAGATGGTGCTGCACATATACAGCTCAGTATACATTCTACAGAGGATTGCGAACAGGCAGTTAAAGCGTTTGTTAGCCCAACACTTCATATTTCTGATATGTGCCTACTGTACCATGTACTTGTATAAAAAAAAAAAAAAAAGTATCCTGTTCTCTTTGTATTGCTTCCTTTATGTAAAATCTCTTGTGTTCCTGCCAGTCCTTCTGCTTTCCTATTAAAAACTGACCACACTAAGCAGGAGAACATACCGTGGTCAGTTCTCTAGCTATGCTGGGAACTCAGCGTGCTCTCTTCCAATGAACAGGCTTGTCCTGACACGCCCCTGCTGTACAGCCATTCACTGGCAAGCTCAGTGTGCTGCTGCTTCTCCTTACCCAGCTCTTATGCAGCTGAGAACAGAGGGAATGTGATCACTTATAAAAAAAAATAAGGGACAAAAATGTATTTATATTTTTTTACATCTATACAAAAATGTTTTGCCCTTCATTCCTATTTTAAATTTAATGGGTTGTTTTACAAGGTGACGGTTTACAATCACTTTAAGTTTATCTTGTTGAAGAGAAAGATTTCATGTCTCTTCGGCAATAAAGAACCTGCATATTTGCAAGTTCTGTATTTTTTGCATTTAGTTCTGCTTCAAAGTGTATCTACAGGCAAAGATTTACAGATCCTTGAAGGCACCAAACTTCAACATTGTTATTACACTTCTAAGGCCCAGTTAGGGTTTTATTATTTAGCTGTCAAAGATCAGCTTAAGGTTAGCCATAGATGATGCGATTTGAGAATCACTTGATTCCCCCATCAGCACATTACTGTTGATGGAGGAATCCCTCCTGCAGCGCTTTTGTGTTCTGTCAGTGGGGAGCCTTGGTTGTACTAAAGTCGATTAATGGATCAACTTCACTACAACCAGCCTGCTCATAGATGGATCAAATCTTGGCCGATCCCTGCTGAACCGGCCCAGATTCAATCCATTTATGGCTGGCTTAATGCAAATAACCAGCAAATATAACGTGCAATGCATTTCTGAGCATCAGCCCTGCAAGTGTAGTGGCAGCCACGCTCCTTTGTCAAGCCTCCTTTGAAGCTTGACAAAGGAGCACGGCTACCACTACAATAGCAGTGCGCACGTTCAGAAATGTGCACGATTGTGAAATCATCGCCCTGTGCCACGCTGCCCCATGCACTCCAAGCCTCGTTTTGGACGTTTTACCACTCGGCTGTCTTCCATCCATATAGGTTCCCAGCGAGGAATCCAGTACCTGCAGTGCTGACAGCCAGGGCTTTGACAGCTTACCGCACCCATCTTCCTGGGATATCAGATGTGCCTGCCATATCTCCTACCACAACAGTGATAAGTGTAACAACCATGACTTGGTCATCCATCTTGCTCCTAGACTGCTCAGCCTATAGATGTGCTCTTCTTTACCTTCTCCCATGTCAGTTGCTATTGTTTTACTATTAAAGTGTTTTAATTTCTACACTCAGAGGCGCCCCTCTCCTTGTTTCTCTCTCAGCTTGCTGGAATTTTGGCTTCTGGTCTCCTTCGGTGTCAGCCCTGAGTATTTGGATCCACTACCTATTCTATAATATTTTGGACTCATTTGGATTTTATAGGGTACCCCAGAGGTACTAGTGCATTGCGCCTTTTACTTTCCATTCCTAGTCAGCAGTACTGCACAAGTTAGCAATTGATCTTCTTATCTCACTTGAAGTCTACCAGCCAGAATCTGTATAAATGAAAGCTGTGCTGCAGTCTCTCATTACATAAAATATCCACAATGGACTGGTAAGGTCTAGGCTTTGGACCAATTGAGTGAGCTCGGAAGTCGCATTTTCTTTTAATTTTTATCCATGGCAAGAAAAAGGTACTTTTTGATTACTTACAGTTTTAATTTGGTTTGGTAATACTGACATTGGGCTAATAATTTAGATGGTCTGTAAATGTTAATGAGTAGCACGAAGGTTATGCTCATCAAAATGGACACAAAACACTAAAACTTGTAGGTGTAAGAATACTGGCCTGCTAGCAGCCAGCACAAGCCAAGCAAACTTCCACAGACTCATCTTTAATTATAAACTCAGCAGGAACAGACCCGCACTACCTGTGACCCGCTCTGTGCTAACTTCAAGGAAGGTCGGCTTAATTGAAGTAAACACATTACTTAATGGCTGGCTAGAATGAATGGCTTGCTATCAACCCAAATGCAATTATAATACAGGTTCTATCGTATAAAGATAACGTGTTCGCAGGGGCACGAAATTTATAGCTTCATTTCCAGCAGTGGAAACAGATCCATAACATTTCTAGGAATATGCTGAGCACAGCAGGTTTCCATAATCAATAAGCATACTTTAATTTTTTTTGAATGGGGGAGGTAGCACCATAATGCAGTATGCATCAGATGTCATATTAATAGGTTTATAAGAATTACCGTAGCTGGCATTTGCTAACACTGTTAGCTGTATCTAACCTTATTGTGTAAAAAAATTAAATATATGCAGCATATTCAGGAAGCTGCATAGAGATAAAGCTGAACTTCAGGCAGACAGCTAAACACACATTCAGTATATGCACACTATTTTACCTGCCAAGTGTTTTATGACTCTTCTCAGCCAGGTTTACGATTAAGGTACATCTGACAGATAGCACAGTTGGGTCTTGGGCCTCCCTACAGTTAAGTAATATCTCATAAAGACTAATGCCCCATACACACGGTCGGAAATTCCGACCACAAAATCCGTCTGACTTTTTCTGACGGATTTTGTCCGACACTGGTGTTGCATACACACGGTCGGACAAAGTTGTCTGAAAAGCCGATCATTCTGAACGTGGTGACGTGCGTTGCGTACGAGGGAACTACATAGAGGCTATTAGCAGCCAGTGGAGGTCGATTTATTTCTGGCCGTATATACCTATGTGAATCCTCCCATGGGGGCGGACTAATTCCAGGTTACACACACCTGTGGAAACTTTTCAATCAACCTAATTTCCCCACCTGCCCTATATATGCTGGGCCAGTGGAAACACATTTTATTCCCACTGCCCCAGCAAGAGGAGGTATACAATCTGACTGTCTTTACAAGACTGTGCTACCCTTATTCAAATAAGGGGCCACTGTATTGGTGACTATCTTTCTGGAGCTAATTACCAGCAATTTGACCATTACTATATTACCCTCAAACAGTGGACTGTGGCATTCATCTCTCCTACTCTAACCACATAGGTTGGGCCAGTATTGTCCTTACCCCCATCTGGTTGCACCTCTTTTCCCTCTGACACCCCCGCCGATTTCGGCGGAAGGAGGAAGGGGGATTATAGTGTGACTCCTCCTAAGACACGCTTGGAAACTCTGGCCCATGTGGTTTCATTGACGGACTTAGAACACTCTGGCATCCTCCGGGTGAGACGAGAAACACCTCTACATTAAGGATTCTCCACGTGGGAGGACTCTTTCTTCATTTTACCTTTTGGATATATGCCCTTTGTGTGGACGTACCCCTCTGAAGAAGACCCCTAGTGGGTTGAAACGCGTCAGTGTCATCCTACTACCCCATGATTTATATTGTACATGTGGTTAATAGTTTTGACAAGTCCGCATTATATATCCATGTTTTAATTGTTCTGCACTGGAGCTCATGTCCTAATTCATTCATTTTGTTATACCCATTTTTGAATAAACTATTTTACTTTATATACCTTTTTCGACTCCATTTGTTGCAAGCTGCCTAAAAACCCCACAGTGGGGGAATCCTTTCCTTCTTGCATCCCATAGGGGTGAGCAGCACTCTCCACACCCTCGGGTATATGTCTTTTCTCTGTCATTAGCCAATAGGTTTGGTCTCCTAATGTGATCTGAGCATGCGTGGCACTTTGTCCGTCGGAATTCTCTACACACGATCGGAAAAAGTGTGATCGGATTTTGTTGTCGGAAAATTTGAGAGCAGGATCTCAAATTTTTTTGGTCGGAAATTCAGATGGAAAAAGTCCGATGGAGCCCACACACGGTCGGATTTTCTGACAACATAGTCCGATAGGACATTTCCCGTTGGAATTTCCGACCGTGTGTACGGGGCAATAGATGGACTGCTGATCCACCGCAGAAGTCTGTTCTCTCTGCTGTACTGTTCCACTTCTTGACCTCAACACACTGCTTCTGGAGCCTTCAGGACCTCTAAGAACCTTGCCAATGTCACCAAGCAGCAGCATGGGCAACCAAAAGATGGCACTCCCACTCTGCAGTCGAAAAGAAGGAAGACTTGGAACTTGCAAGCGACTGCACATTCAAGTACGTATTTAGGGCTTTTGGTTTTACAAATATGATTATAAAATTATCTAAAAGGGGAGTGGTATACATTTTATTGGAGGGGTTTGTTCAGCTTCAAGGGATAGTGCACAATAGCTTCTGTAGCCAGGTGCTTGGCTAAGAATAGAGAGTGAGAGAAACACTGGCTACAGATCTCTGTAGCTGCTGCCTCGTGGTGCTGAACCTGTTAACAGCTATATCAGCAAGAGGAGGGAGCTGCTGGGCAGGAAGAGTTCAATAGACTGAGTCAAGCAGCAGTGCACTGTGGGAACTGTAGTCCAGGGGAGAGAGACGCTACTGTAATCAAGAGTTTTTTAACTGCATTTCTCAGAGAGAGATTGCCAGGAGGAGGGGAAAGGGCTGCATTTTCTCAGGCTGTACAAGACACCGCTTCCCCCTGCCATGAGGGAGACTGGAGAGAGCACATCGCTGTCCAGTATGCACCATTACTGTTGCAAGTTGGCGGCCTTTGCACAACCTAAAGTGCCGAGTTTGGGACTGCCCTGGGTGCAGAGCAGAGAATGGACTTGTAGGGCAGGCGGGTGACACTTCCGCCATACTTTCCATTAACTTGTTGGGCACCAAGTGTGGGTCACATAGGAGGCCTACCCTGGGGTGGGTTCTTCTGGGTTACACCAGGCAATGGCCAGGATCACTAATTTTAGCACAGGGGACACATCTTGCCCGAAGGCATGCTCACCAATGTATGGGATCAGGCAATGGCCACGGTCATGTGAAAGTCAAGAAATTAGGTAGCCCCTCAACTCAGAGATGAGCCACTTGTGTGTAGTGTAATGTGTGGAGCTCTTCCAAAGATATCCCCCTGTCCTACACACTTGAACAGGTGTATTTGCATTAGGAGGGACATGCAGAGCCTATGCCCATTCCACTAGTCAGCACACCTCTGTTACCTCACTCTCAGTAACAGAATGGGGTCCCACCAGGCACATAGCGTGGACTTCATACTTGCTCAACTTAACTCTTGCCTCTCTGTACCTAGTGATCAGGCCATAGATCTCCATAACACCAATCTGCACCCGGTGACTGAAGGAGACGGAATGCTAGGGAGGGAACTGTAACACTGGACCCCCTCACTACCGGAGGACCTGCCACATAACCAGGTACCATGACAATAACTTTTTGCAGTTCCTCTTGCTATCTATTCCTGATAAATCCCTTTTCTCCTTAGTGTTGCAACTTAACCTTTTGTTGTTGTAATGTTGCAAAAGTGTGCTATTGTAGACTCAGACCCTTGAAGAAGCACCAGGACCCCACAAGTACCCCTTGAGTAAATTCAGACCAGGCTTTGCGAGGTTAAACAACTTTTAGTAAAGGTTCAGCATGGCATACATAACAAGGCAAAACATTCTTTCCCTAACTTCAGCAGTTGCTGCATAGGTAAGTCCTTATTGGTGAAGTCCATGACTTGCATGACTCAACTGGAGAAGTCCATGGCTTGAGTGTATTCTGAGTGTCTGATGCTCCATAAATTCTGTTCCTTAACTGCTATGCCACGCTTGTGCCCCTGGGACCCAAACCTCTTCCTTTTATATCTCACAGGACAGGAAGCCAGATCACAAACGAGAGCAGGGAATGATGCAATGCAGTATTAACCCCTTCCCCCTAATCTGGGCAGCCAAACAGGCCTAACTAAATGAACACAGTAGGCAACCTGCCTACATGCTGTTGCTTCCCGCAGGCTTGACTGGGACTATTCTCATGTGCACCAATGGTATAATTGGTCCCCAACGCTAGCCAGCTGAAGATTAGGACTAAAGACTGCCCCTGTACAGCTGCTACAAATGGCCTCAGCTGCTTCTGGGAAAAATGACTTTGGCTTGAGATGCTTCTCACTTGCCTCTGACTTACTTTTGTTTGCATTAACATTGAAGGCAGGAAGAAGACAGTGTAGATGCTGCTTAATATTATATGCTGCTTTTACCAATATGCCAAGCAACCAAGCAATAAAATGAACCCTGTTGCGCAAAATACAAGTCAAACAATGAGTTTGCAAATGTTCCATGTTGCTTCATAAAAATATTAATCTCAATGTTGAAAAGTATTAACTGCCTAGCAAAGGGCTTTCATTGTTACACTACAGCTAGCTAGTTATGTGCTTTCACGCTGCTGACAAGTCCACCTTAAAGCCCAATTAAAATCCCTTGTTTAACTGGTAAAGCATTTACAGTCATAGCAAAACAGTCTGTCCACTGTCATTTGTAGAGAAGGACCCTTGCTCTGTGACTGAAAGCAGCAGCGTCTCTGACATAACACCCCCCCCCCCCCAGGGAGTTTCATGCAGAGTATAAGCTCTGCTTGGGTGGTAAACTCTAGTTATGACGCATAGGGGGCATGCCATACCACTGCTGAGAGAACATTGCTTGCACACTGGGAGCCAGTGTCTTTCTCAGCAGCTTGATAAAAGAGAAGGGTGGCTATTTTACCATAGCTGTGGCTGTTTTATCAGTTTAACATGGGAATTATTCAATGTTTTAAACTAGAATTAATTTGGGCTTTAAGTAAATTTATCATTACTATAAAAGTACTGAACATATATTATTATTAGCAAAGACTTTTTAGCACTCCATGAGCCCAAAATCCTGGGATGTCATAACAATCTAGTTGGGAAACTTCCTGGTAGTATTGAGACCTGACTAAGCTGGCCATGCATGATCCAAACTTTATGGTGAGTTAGTCCACTGACTAGTCCACTTGGATGACAGCAGAACTGGAGATAACCAAATTTAGGTGTACCACCCTGAACTGAAGAAGTGGAAATTTAAATCCACAAAACACTTTTTGGGTGAAATAAAGCAATTCTATGTTCTCTAATAAAATGACTCAGACCTATCCTCAGAGATACGGTAAGGGGCGCACCTGCCATTTGTATCATTGATGGATTTTTATATTTTTTCTTTTACAGCAGAACCCCTCGGACTCCCATGGACCACCGCTTCCTAAATCACGTCTCAAATTTTTACTTCCAGCTGAATTGGCCAAAATTGAGTCATAGGTGGCACTGAAAAATGTCTATCAAACAGTGACTGCATGCTAGCAGCACCCATGGCTGTATGAATACAATAGCCCGTCGGGGGAGATTCCTCCATCTACGCTGTTAAGCGTGAATGGAGGAATCTGTTTGATTGTGTACATGCCTAACTATAAGCTCGCTGTCATTATTATTATTACAAGTACTTATATAGCACCATAAATGTACAGTATATATATATATATATATATATATATATATATATATATATATATATATACACACATATATAGGGCGAACAAGCAAACTCCAGGCAGGTAGTGTTGTGGTTGGAATTCGAACTGGTGATCCTAGTGCTGCTAGGCAGACGTGCTAACCACTTAGACCCTGTGCTGCCCCATACATCATAATGATAAGCCAATAAGAATTTGCGGTAGATGGTAGACCAACCTTCAACACTATCAAGAACTATCAAAACTGGCATCTTACTGCATACCAGGTGCCTCCGGAGGTGGAAGGGTCATGTAGAGGTATGTGCAGGCATTACTAAGTACTTGCATTGTAGCGATTCTGTATTTTCATGGCACTGCTAAGGTTTGCCCTAAGACGTTATTTGACAATGCACAAAATTGACAGAGCTTGTTGCTCTCAAATTCAACGTACAAAAACATTAAGTCAATAAGCAAGAGTTTGGACAGGACAATATAAATTTCTGACATCCTATCAGGGTACATCTGCTGGTCTGAATCTGTCACGATGACATTAAATATAAAAATTCCCAGGAGTTTGAATTGTCTGCCTCTTGTATGCTTCATAACCTTAAATATACAAGTGCTCTGAATGGGGACTCTCACGGGAAGGAAATTGATTTTGCATGTATCTCAATATATTTGAATACATTACATAAAAAAACATGAAAGAATGCACTGACTTTATTGTAGGTTTGCGACTGCCTTTAAGGGTGCCATATTTGGCAGGCTAATTACACAAAAGTGTCAAAGACCAACAATAATCCTGTTCTCCTCCAAGTTTTATCGTACAAAAATAAATTAAATGTGACAATGAAAAACACTTTGATTTGAAGAGGCCATTTCCTTGTGACCCTATTAATAAACATTATTTTGAAGAAAAAAAAATCCAATTTCAGTCCAAAATACCTACACACCAATGTTGGCAGTGCCAATCTTTTATTGTCAGCATAATATATATTCTGCATTTATTGTAGGGCTGCCATATACAAATGACCCAAGAAAGTATGAAGCAAGTGGACTTTCTTATTACTCTCACCTTAGGGATCGAAATGTTGCTAGAAGGGAGTAGGATGCCCACATCCCTAATGCTCAGAAACACTTAGGACAACACAACTTGATATGGGACTTTAAGGGGCATAGACAAAAGTATACATAAAAAAAATACCAAAAAATTATTGGATGCACATTACAAATGTACAAGAATTAAAAAGAGTAAATATGTTTCTAACAAGATGATTGTTAGTAGAAAAGCAGAGATAACCATATACTTCTGTGGAAGTGGAATCAAAGAGACATAAGTCACCCAACGTGTTTCGAAATTATTGGATTTTCAACTTTCTTCTTCAGGGGTAGATGGTTAGCATAAGTGATTATCCACACAGGCAAAAGACATCAAGCATGGAACCACATCATATAAAAGATCATCACAGGGGAAGGAATTTTGCAGTTGTGTGCTGCCAGGCCTCTGTCCACTGGGGGAAGAAGAACCCTCACAATGCGCCCAGTCTTCAACAAGGAAAACAGGTTTATATTGTATCAGTAGGGGGGACTGGTGTGCCCAGAGAAGAACCTCAACAAGAGAAGGAGGGAGTTTGCAATAGTATATTTTACTCAATCTTTAAATAGATGGTTGGAGACTTTGCTGAGAAGATAGCAGGGAATTAATTGTCCGAGCCGTTGCACAGAAAAGTGACAGGTCCTCTTAGCAGGGAGTAACTGGGACAGTATTTCCACAGAGGAACCCCTTGTCTGAGGATCTGGACCAAAGGAGTGACTGTATCTGGGAAGTCTGGCAGCAGGAGCACAGCAAAGGTCTTTCTTATTACTCTCAGACTGTAATGCCTCTAAAAGTGTATCAAAAGCTAATTTTGATCTTAGATCAGAAAAATACTTGAACTGAGAAAGTGAGTTGAGGTGCCATCAAAACCCAACTCCAGCGAAAATAAAAAGCCTCCCTTGCAAAGGGCCGTCGCCATCACTGCAAGTTAAATGCTTGTTTGGGTCAAGGGGTCATAGGGGATCCACCAGAAGATGGTACTCCCCTATGCTCCAGCATTCCTTGGCATTCTCATGTCCAATGCAGGGCTTCCAGGCTTCGACCACCAGAGCATAGGGAAGACGCCGCTATAGGGATTAGTCTTATAGCACAGAGGATCAGGTAAGTAAAACTGATTTTCCTGGTCCCTTAGATGTAAAGGAACATTTAATCATTGCAGTACGGGGCAGCCCCACTGCAACCAAGGATTTTTACTTTCCCCGGAGGTCAACTTTAAGGCCCCTTTCACACTTATATGACTTGTCCCACGATTTGGGACTGCAAAGTAGCATGACAAGTCGTTCCCCATGATTTCCAATGACAGCCATTCATATTAGTACGACTTCAAGTCGTTCCGACTTCAAAGTAGTCCCTGCACTACTTTGGTCCAAATTTGATGCCACTTACACAGGCATTCCTTGAAATCGCGGCAAAAATCGCGGCCGCGAATCACGGCAAAATCACGTGACTTTGAAGTCGCACAAGTGTGAAAGGGGCCTAAAGTGATTCTAGTGGAATTTTTTTTTTCTAAATAACAAACATGTTATACTTATATGCTCTGTGCAATTGTTTTGCATGCAGTACTGCGTTGCGAGTCAAGTAGGCTTAGTAATGGTGAGCGCAACGCAGTACTGCTTGGGGGGATTTTTTGTACAGTATTGTTGGATTCATTTTGCACTTATTTTGTATGCACTACAGTTGCACTTTATTGTATTCATTCAGGCTGTCAGCGCTGTGGTATTCATACCCTTTTTTTCCATGTTTTTGACCTAGGTCATGTGCAGCAGCGGCAGGACTAATCACTAATACCTTTATCTTTAGCGCAGGGGATTCATTTTTTTACACTGGCTGTGATTGACAGCAGCAGGAGCCTGTTGTGTGAGCCAATGAGGAGAGAGAGACCCAGGAGAGCCGCTGATCTCACGCACATCGCTAGATCCAGAGGGGGCTCGGGTAAGAATAAGGGGGGGCTGGAGGGGGAGCTTCACCCGGAAGGTTTTTTTACCTTAATGCATAGAATGCATTACGGTAAAAAAAAAAAAAAAAAAAAAATTGAGCCTTTAGAATCACTTTAAGAACGAACGACACTTATTTACATAAACACACATCACAGTGTGCACAGGGCTTACGAGGAAATTCCTGTTTAGTCGCCTAGACAGAAAACAAAGAACTTTTCCCAAAAGAATGCATACAAAATAAATTGACTGGGTTTTTAACCCTTCTTTAGTCTATCCACAACAAAAAAGCATACATACACTTTAAATTAAGTGAAAATGATATGCGTTCATGACTTAACAAAATACATCAAAATTATGCATTTGACTGACATTATCTTTTTAATTATAAGTAAGAAGTAAAATGGCAGCAGATCTTTAATGTCTATAGATGGCCATACACATGGAACAAGAGGAAAATACAGTATCAATTCCCCCATCAATGCTAAACTGCACATATGGATGAAGTCCTAGTGCCGGCTACTATATTCTGAAAGCAGCCGCTGTTCAGCTGACAATTTCCATCTAGCTCCTTAACCACCAGCTGTACGGGGCAATTTTGACATTTTTCACTTGCATTTTTTCTCGCTAAAAAATTACTTTGAACCCCTGAACATTAAATATTTGCCTCTGAAACAGAGGCACTGGAGAATTAAATGGTGGCTGATGAAACAATTTACATCACATCATATTTGGGCAGTCGTTTATCAAACGCACATTTTCTGGAAAAAATACACTTAAATACATTTTAGTGCACACAAACACCAATTTTTGGGGTAAAATATAAAAAAAGCTCTTGCACTGAGTAAATAGATACCAAATATGTCAAGATTTAAAATTGTGCATGCCTGTGAAACGGCGACAAACTACAGTAGCTAAAATTGTCCAGAGGCAAAGCTTTTAAAGCCTTTACAGGTAACCAGTTTAGAGTAAAAAGTGAACTCTGATACTAGAATTATTGCTCTCCCTCTGACATTTGCAGCAATATTTGACATAATTGGTGCAATCACTGTTTATATACTGTATGTGTGCTGGAATGATGTGCGTTATTGCATGTGGGTGCGAGCACGAAAGGACAAGGGTGCTTTTACTTTTTTTTTATTATCTTTATTTTATTTAGAATTTATTTTTTTACACTTTTAAAAAAAAAAACATTTCATTCAACTTTATTGCTATCACAAGGGATGAACAACATCTGTTGTGATAGCTCGGGCAGCGACAGGTACTCTTTATGGAGAAATCAGGGGTCTAGTAGACCCCAGATCTCTTCTCTACTCTTCAAAACATATGATCAAACGAAACTGGAAGTGACAAAATCCACTTTCAGCTTCATTTGTTATGACCTTATCTGCGAGCAGCCAGCCCGACCATTTGCAGCGGTCCTGATATCATGATATAGTGTATGCAAGGGCGCTCTGAGCTTCAAGACCAAGCAGAAAAAAATGTCCATAATAGCCAAAAGTCTATATTAAAAGTCTATATATAGAGAAGAAGGGTCTTCAAACACTTAGGGCTGCACTCATGGAGAGAAACGATCTCTAGATAGGAAACGAGAAAACAAAAGAAAGGCGTCTCTAATGCCCCGTACACACGGTCGGATTTTCCGACGGAAAATGTCCTATTGGACCATGTTGTCGGAAATTTCGACCGTGTGTGGGCTCCATCGGACTTTTTCCATCGGAATTTCCGATGGAAAAAGTTTGAGATCCTGCTCTCAAATTTTCCGACAACAAAGTCCTATCGGACTTTTTCCAATCGTGTGTAGCGAATTCCGACGTACAAAGTGCCACGCATGCTCAGTTCACATTACAAGACCAAAGCTATTGGCTACTAGCCTCTACGTAGTCCCGTCGTACGCAACGAACGTCACCACGTTCAGGATGATCGGATTTTCTGAAAACTTTGTCCGACTGTGTGTATGCAACACCAGTGTCGGACAAAATCCGTCGGAAAAAATCTGACGGATTTTGTGGTCGGAATTTCCGATCGTGTGTACGGGGCATAAGTGTAAAAGTTAAAATGTTTAATTGCCCCAAAAGGGATGTATTTATTTATTTTGTGTTAGGGTTAGGGTGTTTAGTTATTTATTTTATTCTTTTAAGGGTCAGGGGTTAAGGCTAGGGGTTAATCATTTATTTATTTATTACCTCCTAGTATTCATGTATTGAATTTATTTATTAATGATTATTTTTATTTATTTGTGTATTTGTTTTACATGTATTTATTAAATTATTATTATTAGTAGTAGCAGTAGTATTAGTAGTAGTAAAATAAAAAATAAATAAAAGCCAATGGAAAAGCTAAAAAAAACTGAAATACCTAGCAACAAATGATGCAACAGTTGAGTTTTCTCTATTGGCTAATAAAAAAAAAACGCCAAAGCTCAAAATTGCGCATAAAAATGTGTAAGAAACACCAGAAAAATGCTCAAAGACGCTACACTCGGGTGTAAATGCAGCCAGAATGGTGACAGTGCTAAGGTGGCCAGCCTCTTATGTTCAATATGCAGCAGGGTAGTCGCTTGGCATGGGACGCCACAGGCGTGGAGATCACGGAGATCTCTGAAGTAGCGGTGTCTACCACAGAGATTTCCAGCTTCCAGGGGCATCAGCCAAGTATAGTAATATGGACTGATGTAACTATGTATAAATATTCATACGTGGAATTGTTCTTTAAATTCTCAGATCGAATGGTTTCTGGCAGAGGGTGAACTGGCTGAAATTCATTCCATGTATGCCCAGCATAAGACGGCAACTTTCATTTTATTACTACTCAACAGAGACGGGAACCAAGAGCAAGAGATCTAAAAGGCCCTTTGATTACAAGTCACATAACCCTGCACTATCACTTTCTATACTATTTTCGAGCGGCACCTGCTTTTGTAATAGCTTTTAGACATCTGTATGTTGTAGTGCGAGATGTAGTATATTATTGTTTGTGACACACCTCAAATGCCAATTTACTTGTCTGAAGATTACACTCTGGGACCAATAAAACTCAACAAATGCATCAATTGCAGGTGAACAGAGAATCTGCCGCTTCTCTGCTTGTCCTGGAATACGGTGCTTGGAATCAAATTATTGTGTACTTATTCTGATAATGAAATACATTGGCTGCCTAGAATGTAAATGCAGTACATTATACTCTAAGAAAAAAAGGGAGAGGTCGGTGAAAGGATTACATTTTTAGATCTAAAAATTCCCATTTCCGTCCTGCAGCACTGAATGGGTTCAATTATGCTGGAAGGCGATGTGAAAAAATACATTTCAGCGTCCTTACAAATGTAAATGAATTTTTTTTAATAAACTGCACTTTTCTCAAATGTGGGTACATTTTTATTTTTTTTTAACACTGCAGAGCTGTCAACACCTTAATATAATTTATGATGAAACATTTTGCATTTGCTAAAAGGAGTGCTGGTAATTTTTTTTTTAACTTTCATATGATCTGAATTCTTGCAACAGTTGCACAAAAAAAAAAAAAAAAAAAAAAAAAGGCCATAAAACCCAACTGAACTTACAGTTCATCTTAGCTAAAAACATTTCAGATGCATCAAAACAAAACATATTCAAAGTCTTATAGTCTTTTTTCTTTATAAAGCAGCCACAGCCTGAGTAGAAAAGCCTGTCCCCTGCTAGCATGCTGCAGAGAAGGACCCTTGTTCTCTGTGCAGAAGCAGTAGCCTCTCTAGAGAGGTCTGACTCACCCTTTACTGAGTCAGAGCTAGAGCACTCAAATCAGCAGTGACCATGAGCTTTGCTCACTGGAGAGCTCTACCCCCGACTCAGAAGGGGTTGTGCCAGACCTCTGCAGAGAAATCACTACTTCCACACAAAGAGCTAGGTCTTTTTCTGCAGCAAGCTGGCAGGGGACAGGCTTTTCTGTGGCAGTGAAACAGGTGCATCCGAGCTACTAATGGCGCGTACACACGATCGGAATTCTCCTCGGAAAAAACTCTGGCGGTTTTTCCGACGGAATTCCGCTCAAGCTGTGTTGCCTACACACGATCACAACAAATTCCGACGGTCAATAACACAGCGGCATAAAACACGTTCGACAGCACTATAAAAGGGAAGTTTAATGCTTCCGAGCATGCGTCGAATTGTTTCCGAGCATGCGTCGGAATTTTGCGTGTCGGAATTGCATACATACGATCGGAAAAGGTTTTCCGTCGGAAAAATTGAGAACAGTTTCTCAATTCAAAGTCCGTCGAAAATTCCGAAAAGAAAAAGACCGTTGGGCATACACACGGTCGGAAAATCCGATGAAAAGCTCCCATCGGACTGTTTCCATCAGAAATTCCGACCGTGTGTACGCCGCATTACTCCTGTGCGATGCCTGGTGAGCCTCAAGAACACAGCACTCAGCCTGGGAAGTCTCTGCAAACCTCCATGTATAATCCATGCAAAAAAGTAAAAAGGATGGTGTTATGGAAGTCGGCTAAAACGTTGTTTTAATATTGCAGGTGAACAACAGTTAAAATAGCCAACGCTTTTTCGGCCATCAGGCCTTAATCATGGCTCATGCGCCATGATTAAAGCCTGATGGCCGAAACACATTGGATTTTTCACTGTTGTTCCCCTGCAATAATACATGGATGTTTTAGCTGACTTCCATGGCACCAGCCTTTTTCTGTGGCAGTGGCTGCTTTCTAAAGCAAATTAATCATAAAACACGTTACTCACCTTTTGTGTCGATGCTCCTAGAATGTTTTTAGTTATTTTTTTTTTTAAAACTGTTTATTAACCTCTTCGGCCCGGACCAATTTGCAGCCAAAGGACCAGGCCCCTTTTTGCGATTCGGCACTGCGTCGCTTTAACTGACAATTGCGCGGTCGTGCGACGTGGCTCCCAAACAAAATTGGCATCCTTTTTTTCCCACAAATAGAGATTTCTTTTGGTGGTATTTTATCACCCCTGCGGTTTTTATTTTTTGCGCTATAAACAAAAATAGGCCAATTTAGAAAAAAATTCAATATTTTTTACTTTTTGCTATAATAAATATCCCCAAAAAATATATAAAAAAACATTTTTTTTCTCAGTTTAGGCCGATACATATTCTTCTACATATTTTTGGTAAAAAAAAATCGCAATTAGCGATTTAGCGGTTTGCGCAAAAGTTATAGCGTTTACAAAATAGGGGATAGTTTTATAGCATTTTTATTAATATTTTTTTTTTTACTAGTAATGGCGGCGATCAGCGATTTTTATTGTGACTGCAACATTATGGCGGACACATCGGACATTTTTGGGACCATTGTCATTTATACAGAAATCAGTGCTATTTAAATGCACTGATTCCTATGTAAATTACAGTGGCAGTGAAGGAGTTAACCACTAGGGGGCGGGGAGGAGTTAGTGTGACATGTTGTTTTTTTTTTACAGTAGGGGGCGTGGCTGATATCTGACGTCACTGATCGGCGTTCCCGATGACAGGGAACAGCCGATCAGTGACAGGCAGTGTAGGAAGCCCGGGGAGAGGTTTGTTTACACAGACCTCTCCCCGTTCTTCAGCTCTGTGACCCGATCGCGGGACACCGGACACGCGTGCGCGACCCCACGGCTAGGCAATTAAAGGGGACGTATATATACGTGCTTTTGCCTAGCCGTGCCATTCTGCCGACGTATAAGTGCAGAAGGCGGTCGTGAACCGGTTAAGATTTTATGTATAACATACAACATTCGGGTTGTGTCAACGTGACACTAGCCCGGTCCATGGCCACGCAGGGCCCAAGAATACAAAGCATTTACATTCCTGACTAACATAGTCCAACTATCTAACATGCATATTCCAAACATCCCTTGTCACAGCTCAACCAAGGAGAATCCTTTGTTTTTTCCTTGTATCCAGTGATTGACAGGGAACTAATACTAATTCTCTCTATTGATGGATGGGATAGCTGACTGCGTCAATCGCTAATCCATATACCAGGACAACTGACTGGCAAAGTTATATACTAATCCGTGCCCTTTGAGGGGACACTAGACACTCCTTCTGCATGTCTTAGTGATTAATAATATCCATCCATTAACCTACAGTATCCTTAGAGTTATACCACGCCTGCCACACTTTATCAAACTTCTTCCCACATCCCCTAGCCCTGTACGTAGCTTTGTAGTAAGGCATCATGGAGTTTACCAGGCCCTTCCAGATGATCACATCCGGAGCCCTTGGCTTTTTCCAGTTTAGTAGTATGGCCTTCCTCCCATAGAACAATAGAATATTAAGCAGAGTTCTCAGGGCTCTAGATGGTACCACCTCATCCACCAGGCCCAATAGACAAACCCGCACAGTGAAAGGTATTGGTGTTACCAGTAGGTCTGAGATACAAGAGGTGACTTCAGACAAAAATTGCTGGATTTGTGGACACTGCCAGTAAATATGGTTAGCATTCGCAGGCGAAAAGGAGCATCTCCAGCACTCGGTTAAGGCCGTGTGAAAAATCTTAGCCAAAATTTGAATTGGATCAATCTATCTCTAGCTGACACAAGGTGTTTAATGGGCTGCGTCTATAAGTCATCCCAATCCTCTCCCTGTATGTCAGTAACCTCTGCTTCGCACTTTTCCCTAAATCTGAATAAGGCCTGTGGCGTCTTTTTGAAAAATTCTTTGTAAGTCACTGAACGGAGTTTGGTCAATTCCTCTACCGTCAGCAAACTTTCGAGATCTGAGGGCAGAGATTCCATTTTCACTTCCCAAAACTGTATCTGAAAGGCATGCCGGAGTTGAAAGAAACAAAATAGGTAAGAATTGGGATGGTCATGTCTCGCTTTCATTTGGGAAAAGGTCAACAGGTCCCCAAAACAGGTCCTTCAATGTTTTTATTCCCTTGGTTGCCTATTCTATGCATTAAGATAAAAAACTTTGTGTGCAGCAGCCCCCCTCAGCCCCCCTAATACTTACCGAGTCCCATCTCGATCCAGCGATGTTGCACGAGAGCCTCAGCTATCCTGGACTCTCCCTCCTCATTGGCGCCATAGCCTCCCACAGCTGTCAATAAAAATTAGTGAGCCAATGAGGAGAGAGAGGGGGGCGGGGTGGAGCCACGGCTCTGTGTCTGAATAGACACACAGAGCAGCAGCTCGGCTGCCCTCATAGCAAGCTGCGTTCTGTGGAGGCACTCGGCAGGAGGGAGGGGCCAGGAGTCCAGCAAGGGACCCGAGAAGAGGAGGATCTAGGCTGATCTGTGCAAAACCACTGCACAGAGCAGGTAAGTATAACATGTTTGTTATTATTAAACAGCAAAAAAACAAGACTTTAATATCACTTTAAACTGAAAGTTTGAATCAGCTTTAATAAAACATTAAAGTTCTTTAAATTCTCAGATCGAATGGTTTCTGGCAGAGGGTGAACTGGCTGAAATTCATTCCATGTATGCCCAGCATAAGACGGGAACTTTCATTTTATTACTACTCAACAGAGACGGGAACCAAGAGCAAGAGATCTAAAAGGCCCTTTGATTACAAGTCACATAACCCTGCACTATCACTTTCTATACTATTTTCGAGCGGCACCTGCTTTTGTAATAGCTTTTAGACATCTGTATGTTGTAGTGCGAGATGTAGTATATTATTGTTTGTGACACACCTCAAATGCCAATTTACTTGTCTGAAGATTACACTCTGGGACCAATAAAACTCAACAAATGCATCAATTGCAGGTGAACAGCGAATCTGCCGCTTCTCTGCTTGTCCTGGAATACGGTGCTTGGAATCAAATTATTGTGTACTTATTCTGATAATGAAATACATTGGCTGCCTAGAATGTAAATGCAGTACATTATACTCTAAGAAAAAAAGGGAGAGGTCGGTGAAAGGATTACATTTTTAGATCTAAAAATTCCCATTTCCGTCCTGCAGCACTGAATGGGTTCAATTATGCTGGAAGGCGATGTGAAAAAATACATTTCAGCGTCCTTACAAATGTAAATGAATTTTTTTTTAATAAACTGCACTTTTCTCAAATGCGGGTACATTTTTATTTTTTTTTAACACTGCAGAGCTGTCAACACCTTAATATAATTTATGATGAAACATTTTGCATTTGCTAAAAGGAGTGCTGGTAATTTTTTTTTTAACTTTCATATGATCTGAATTCTTGCAACAGTTGCACAAAAAAAAAAAAAAAGGCCATAAAACCCAACTGAACTTATAGTTCATCTTAGCTAAAAACATTTCAGATGCATCAAAACAAAACATATTCAAAGTCTTATAGTCTTTTTTCTTTATAAAGCAGCCACAGCCTGAGTAGAAAAGCCTGTCCCCTGCTAGCATGCTGCAGAGAAGGACCCTTGCCCTCTGTGCAGAAGCAGTAGCCTCTCTAGAGAGGTCTGACTCACCCTTTACTGAGTCAGAGCTAGAGCACTCAAATCACCAGTGACCATGAGCTTTGCTCACTGGAGAGCTCTAGCCCCGACTCAGAAGGGGTTGTGCCAGACCTCTGCAGAGAAATCACTACTTCCACACAAAGAGCTAGGTCTTTTTCTGCAGCAAGCTGGCAGGGGACAGGCTTTTCTGTGGCAGTAAAACAGGTGCATCCGAGCTACTAACTCCAGAGCAATGCCTGGTGAGCCTCAAGAACACAGCACTCAGCCTGGGAAGTATCTGCAAACCTCCATGTATAACCCATGCAAAAAAGTAAAAAGGATGGTGATATGGAAGTTGGCTAAAACGTTGTTTTAATATTGCAGGTGAACAACAGTTAAAATAGCCAACGCTTTTTCGGCCATCGGGCCTTAATCATGGCTCATGAGCCAAGATTAAGGCCTGGTGGCCGAAACGCGTTGGGTTTTTGACTGTTGTTCCCCTGCAATAATAAATGGATGTTTTAGCTGACTTCCATGGCACCAGCCTTTTTCTGTGGCAGTGGCTGCTTTCTAAAGCAAATAAATCATAAAACACGTTACACACCTTTTGTGTCAATGCTCCTAGAATGTTTTTCGTTTTTTTTTTTTTAAAAACTGTTTATTAACCACTTCGGCCCCGGACCAATTTGCAGCCAAAGGACCAGGCCCCTTTTTGCGATTCGGCACTGCGTCGCTTTAACTGACATTTGCGCGGTCGTGCGACGTGGCTCCCAAACAAAATTGGCGTCCTTTTTTTTCCCACAAATAGAGATTTATTTTGGTGGTATTTGATCGCCCCTGCGGTTTTTATTTTTTGCGCTATAAACAAAAATAGAACGACAATTTTGAAAAAAATTCAATATTTTTTACTTTTTGCTATAATAAATATCCCCAAAAATATATAAAAAAACATTTTTTTTTCCTCAGTTTAGGCCGATACGCATTCTTCTACATATTTTTGGTAAAAAAAATTGCAATTAGCGATTATTGATTGGTTTGCGCAAAAGTTATAGCGTTTACAAAATAGGGGATAGTTTTATAGCATTTTTATTAATATTTTTTTTTTTACTAGTAATGGTGGCGATCAGCGATTTTTATTGTGACTGCAACATTATGGCGGACACATCGGACATTTTTGACACATTTTTGGGACCATTGTCATTTATACAGCAATCAGTGCTATTTAAATACACTGATTCCTATGTAAATGACAGTGGCAGTGAAGGAGTTAACCACTAGGGGGCGGGAGGAGTTAGTGTGACGTGTTGTGTTTTTTTTTACAGTAGGGGGCGTGGCTGACATCTGACGTCACTGATCGGTGTTCCCGATGACAGGGAACAGCCGATCAGTGACAGGCAGTGTAGGAAGCGCGGGGAGAGGTTTGTTTACACAGACCTCTTCCCGTTCTTCAGCTCTGTGACCCGATCGCGGTACACTGGACACGCGCCCGACCCCACGGCTAGGCAATTAAAGGGGACGTATATATACGTGCTTTTGCCTAGCCATGCCATTCTGCCGACGTATATGTGCAGGAGGCTGTCGGGAAGCGGTTAAGATTTTATGTATAACATACAACGTTGTGTCAACGTGACACTAGCCCGGTCCATGGCCACGCAGGGCCCAAGAATACAAAGCATTTACATTCCTGACTAACATAGTCCAACTATCTAACATTCATATTCCAAACATCCCTTGTCACAGCTCAACCAAGGAAAATTCTTTGTTTTTTCCTTGTATCCAGTGATTGACAGGGAACTAATACTAATTCTCTCTATTGATGGATGGTATAGCCGACTGCATCAGTCGCTAATCCATATACCAGGACAACTGACTGGCAAAGTTATATACTAATCCGTGCCCTTTGAGGGGACACTAGACTCTCCTTGTGCATGTTTTAGTAATTAATAAGATCCACCCATTAACCTACAGTATCCTTAGAGTTATACCACGCCTGCCACACTTTATCAAACTTCTTCCCACATCCCCTAGCCCTGTATGTAGCTTTGTAGTAAGGCATCATGGAGTTTACCATGCCCTTCCAGATGATCACATCCGGAGCCCTTGGCTTTTTCCAGTTTAGTAGTATGGCCTTCCTCCCATAGAACAATAGAATATTAAGCAGATAGCAGATGGCTCTAGATGGTACCACCTCATCCACCAGGCCCAATAGACAAACCCGCACAGTGAAAGGTATTGGTGTTACCAGGAGGTCTGAGATACAAGAGGTGACTTCAGACCAAAATTGCTGGATTTGTGGACACTGCCAAAAAATATGGTTAGCATTCGCAGGCGAAAAGGAGCATCTCCAGCACTCAGTCAAGGCCGTGTGAAAAATCTTAGCCAACCTAGCTGGGGTATAGTAACTCCTATGGAGAAATTTAAATTGGATCAATCTATCTCTAGCTGACACAAGGTCACAAGGTATTTAAAGGGCTGCGTCCATAAGTCATCCCAATCCTCTCCCTGTATGTCAGGAACCTCTGCTTCGCACTTTTCCCTAAATCTGGATAAGGCCTGTGGCGTCTTTTTGAAAAATTCTTTGTAAGTCACTGAACTGGGTCTGGTCAATTCCTCTACCGTCAGCAAACTTTCGAGATCTGAGGGCAGAGAGTCCACTTTCACTTCCAAAAACTGTATCTGAAAGGCATGCCGGAGTTGAAAGAAACAAAAAAGGTAAGAATTGGGAAGGTCATGTCTCGCTTTCATTTGGGGAAAGGTCAACAGGTCCCCAAAACAGGTCCTTCAATGATTTTATTCCCTTGGTTGCCTATTCTATGCATTAAGATAAAAAACCTTCTGTGTGCAGCAGCCCCCCTCAGCCCCCCTAATACTTACCCAAGTCCCATCTCGATCCAGCGATGTTGCGCGAGATCCTCAGCTGTCCTGGACACTCCCTCCTTATTGGCTGAGACAGCAGCCGGCGCCATAGTCTTCCACAGCTGTCAATCAAAATTAGTGAGCCAATGAGGAGAGAGAGGGGGCGGGGTGGAGCCACGGCTCTGTGTCTGAATGGACACACAGAGCAGCAGCTCGGCTGCCCTCATAGCAAGCTGCTTTCTGTGGAGGCACTCGGCAGGAGGGAGGGGCCAGGAGTCCAGCAAGGGACCCGAGAAGAGAAGGATCTAGGCTGAGCTGTGCAAAACCACTGCACAGAGCAGGTAAGTATAACATGTTTGTTATTATTAAACAACAACAAAAAAACAAGACTTTAATATCACTTTAAACTGAAAGTTTGAATCAGCTTTAATAAAACATTAAATTAGATCGAAAGGGAAACTATTTTTAACTATTTGAAATTTTTCTTTATTCTCTTTTGTTTCTTTTCCCTTTTTTTTTTTCCTTCTGTAAATTTTATACTCTCTTTTCTTAGTGTCTGGTTAGTTGTGCTTTTGGGTAGATTTCTGCCCAAGTGAAGTATGCTTTGCTTGAATAGGTGGAAAGACTATACTGATCTACAAAATATTGGAATGGATTGTCTCTCTTAACCTTTATTAATGCCTTGATATAGGGGGATTTAGGTGATCCAGATTATGTGCTTTTGTATTTAACTTGCAATTAACTCAATAAAAATGTATATTTAAACAAAAAAAAGAAAGGGAAACTAGGATAGGATAGGGTAGGGTAGGGAAGGGTTAAAACCCATCACATTCATTCATTCACAGTGACATTGGTCATCAGGACAAATAGGGTAGAGTAAATCTCAGGAACACATAGAACAAAAAAAATCAACAAGGGTTCTAATCCCTCATTACTCTACCCAAAAGAAAGGAGCCAGGGTGAGAGAAGGAGCAATTCCACATCTTGAATTCTTTGAATAGAAGGCATTTTGTGAATGGACAAGGAGAAAGGAGGCAGTGGGTGAATGATAGGATCCTTCATGGTATATGAGCCGAAACTCTCAGTCACAACACAAAAAGAAGAGCGCTGTGTGTAGAATCCGAGAAAAATTAAACCAAGATGTGTACAGTAGATAGCAGAGATCTGGACACAGGATAATCAACATTATAGATTACTTTTTTTTACTTGTGGTGTTCCAAGAAATAAAAAATTCTTTGGAGCTTTGCTTTAACTTGCACACTTTGCTTAAAGGGTAGCAGAAATTAAATAAAATAATGTATAAGAAAATGCTTAAAATAACCTGCTATGATAATGTAATCTGTGTTCCCACCAGCAGTTGGTCACATGACCAATGCCAAAGCATTGGCCACATGGTCTCTGGGAAATGGGAAGGATCCTCATAGAGCTTTGCTTGCAGATGGCCACCAAACCCCGATGATGGTGATTATTTCACCAGTGACTAGAAGTCTGAATTCTAGCCGTAAATTAGCAAGGAAATGTTTCATCAAATTTAAGCCATCTTTCTTAAATTTCAATGTGAAGCTGCATTTAAAGGTGTAAGTCTTCTTTGGGACCCATGGTTTCAGAAAATGTTTACAAAATGTTAAATGTTTTTTTCAATCTCGGGGGTCATGCTTGGAATATATGGATAGTTAGGAGCAATGTAGATCAGTAAAATTAGAAGAAATCCCAGGGCTAGTATGTTTTTTAATTAAAATGGCTTAACTCGTTCCAACGTGGTCTTTACCCCTTTTAAGGAGATTTCCCCTCCCATTCTTTCAGGGGCACATATCTGTAACAAAACTTTTTTTATCAGTAAAATGGGGAAGGGTTCCAACCTCCGTCAGTTTACTTTCACTGTCTGCATTTAAATGTTCCTGTGCAGTTCTAGCTATACCTTACAAGGGCTTACATACCACTAGTGCTACTGCAGAGAGACACAATAAAACAGGTCATCCTGTGGTGCTCGGGGCTAACCATCTCGGTATCTGGGTACCTTCTACCACCAATCATCTCTTTTCATCTCCACATAGAGATCAGGTCTTAGACTCATAACATCTGTAGCAGGAAATGTAACAAGGTCAGTGCTTGTGATAACATCACATGATATGCTACCAATGGTGCATCACTCTAGACCACTCTAGATGCAGTTTGGATACCAAACTGTGGCCCAAAGGCCAGATATGGCCCTTTGCTAGCCTTTATCTGGCCCTTGCGGTACTATTTCTCCCAATCATATATGGTACTATTCCTCCCACCGATACCAGTAATAAGGCCATATTTTTTCCACTGATGCAAGAAATGGGGCACTATTTCTCCCACCGATACCAGTAATAAGGCCATATTTTTTCCACTGGCACTATTTCTCCCACATATAACAAATTACCAATGATGGGATACTATTCCTCCTACTAATACCAATAATGGGGCACTAGTTCTTTCACCAATACCAATAAAAGGGCACTACCCCTCCTATTGACCACCAACCCTAAGGCTATATATATTCTCACTGATGCTGGGCCCGGGAAATATTCTACCCCCCAGCTGGCCACAATCCGGCCCTCCTAAAGTCTTAAGGACAGTAGACTGGCCCTTTGTTTAAAAAGTTTGGAGACACCTGCTCTAGACAAAAGGGTTCTTACCATAGGGTCCATAGATCCCTAAATGGTCCATGGATGGGTTTCAGGGGGTCCGTAAGGGTCAGAAAAAAAATATTATTTACATTCATTGAAATAAACTAGATAATGAGAGAGAATAGTAGTAATGTTAGTAGAAAACAGTTACTAGCCGAAGTAGTAGATTTGAGGACAATTAAAATGGTTATGTTTAATTTGCACAAGATTATTGTATTTCATTTTTGTAATGAGTTTAAGGGAGCTTTTTGTGTTAAGACTCTTTACTTTATTGAAACCTTTTGTATGTGATATATATGCATGATCAAATTTCAATAAAATAAAATACATATATTCATTGCATGCAAAGTTGTGTTTATGTGAATATTTCTGAGGGGGTCCATAGCTTTCATCATATTCTTAAAGAGTTTATGCAATGTTGCCTCAATAGGTCAGTATCATAGATAGGGGTAGGTACCATCATCCCATAATTGTATAGTAAAGTAAAGGTTTCTGTTGTTGGTGAGTCATGCAGGATTTTATGTAAATACTCCAAGTTTGATGTATTATTAATTGATTTTGTCACTATTAAAAGTTATATGATGATGTAATTAAAAGATTGTATTCTTCTATAGATGTTATGGGTGACGCCTCTTGAGGAATCGGCATAAGCCGCGAAACCGGTCGATGATCACGTCCAACCCCACATCATCGTGTCTCCGCATACCTGTGGGGACTATTGTAAACCTGTAAACTTTAATACTTTGTTTATGAGATCATTGCTCAACAATTACTTAAATGTTTTGTTGTGAACTATGTATTGTCCAAAAAATTGTGTAAATAAATGTTATTTTTTAACACTTCGTTTATTATATTTGGGTACCGCAATAGTCCCCACCGTCATTGATGTTCAAGGGTACCTTTTGGAGTAGCCCCTGATTTATCTCCCCATATTCTTAAAGAGGTTCTTTACTCAAATAAGGTTAAGATCCACTGATCTAGACAATAATTAAAAGACCAGTAATAACTGTGAAAAAAGTTGGGAACAGAAGTCAGTAGGTACAACATACATAAGGCAGTTTGGAGAGACAGGCATACCAGGTGACATTAAGGCAAGAGTAGCAATGAAAATTGTTTCAGTTTAATGATGGAAAAAAAATATTGCTTGGTTCCATGGCTATCTTCAGTTTACGTCTATCGTCTATCACTGACCCCTTAAGTCAAAGCTCAGTTGTTATATGTTCCAAAGGCCTCAACAAAAAGTGCCAACGTCCAGCTGGCATGGACAGTGGAAACATCCTTCTTTGCAAGGTCTTCATCTTACTTGAGCCTTCTTGCAGGGTCAGCTCACATGCATCCGGAATGCGAATTACTCATATATAGTGTTCACGCTTAATTGTTAATGAAAGATAAAGTCAGAGCACTAACTCAGGAGAAGCAATGCTACCAGGCTTGTTTATCTCGCTAGGCAGAACATAAAACCGTGTTACCACACAGTCACTACCATTAAATTTAAAATCCTGGTACTAAACCTCTTTTATTAGGTTCCCCTCAAGACACATTTATTGTTTTTTTTCCATCGAAAATAAAGATCAGATTATTTCATGCAGACATCTCCGAAATCCCTCACAGCAAACTCATACCAAGATGCCAGCATGGCTCCAATCCACAGGCATGGTACAGAACATAAGGACAGATTAAATTAAAGGAGAACATAAGGCAATGTAAAAACATCAGTTTAGTCTACTTAGTTAAACATTTGCAAAAAGTGGTTTTAACTGTGACCGTAAGCCTTCTTTATGTGAAATGCCCATCATCCCTGTCCCAAATAAAAATTTTTAGGGTGACCATATATCTCAGATGATAGCTGTGGGTTCACACACATGGCTGGGACAATAGGGAACACATTTTTGCTGCCAACATATCTTGAAGGGGAAAGACAGTAATCAATAAAAGACTTCCAAACCCTTCTGACCAATTCTTCCCCCTGACAGCAGTTGCCCAAAAGTGCCTGTTACTCCCATAGACATGAGATTTGCATCTGCTTTGGCCAAATTGTGGTCGGATCAGGAGACAATCATGAGTACATCTGAATTGAAAGTTATGTTTATAGCAAAGGATGGCATAAAGAGAATGCACATTGGTTTTGTATATATTTTCTCTTTTTATTTATTATGTTTAGGAAAAATTTTTATTTTAATTTAGGTATATATGTAATATTAGATATGAATGAATGAATGAATAATTTGTATAGCGCTGCAAATGCGAACTGAATCGCCTCAAGGCGCTAGATTCGACCTGAGTTGTCAAGCTTCTAGAAGAGGTAGGTCTTGAGTTTATTCCTGAAGGCCTGATGGTTTTCTTCCATGCGGATTTAAGATGGTAGAGCGTTCCATAGCCGTGGTCCTTGGACTACGAATCTCCGTTCTCCCTTTGATTTGTAACAGGATTTGGAAATGAGGAGGAGGTTTTGGTTAGATGATCGAAGACTACGATTGGGTGTATAGTGTTCTATTTTCTCGAGTAGGTATTGAGGGGTGTTTCCTTGTGTGCATTTGTGGGTGAGGCAGAGGGTCTTGAATGTAATCCGATTCTTTACGGTATAAATATTTGCATTTTTATAGGCAGCCAGCAGGTAGAGTTCTTGATGCTTTTGAATATTTTCCAGTGACTTTTTAGAACCTCTGTTTAAAAAAGCCTTCTGATTACAGAACTTGAAATTTGAAACTGGCTCTTGTTTTTATCTTAAGAGCCCTAAACCCCAATCTGCTGTAATCTTTACAGGCCAACACTCTTCTGCACTTTCCTACTGGCCTATTATAATGATGGACTATCTCAAAGTACATTGCAGATATGGTTATGGGGGCAGCCATCAAAGCTACTAAGAAGTGTAAAAATTTGAGGATTAGAACAAGCTCCTGGGCTTGCCTGCATTACAGCGGTGGAAACTGTCAAGTAACCTCCTGGCCACACACTAGGAAGATTAGACTTAAACTAAAGTCTTATATAACTATCCCTCAACAGGGTTAGGGGTCTTTAGAATTTAGTATCTGTACCCTGGTGATTTGACAACAAATCACACCTTCACCTATGTAAATTGAAGGATTTGCACCTCTCCTTGAGGCCCCTTTCACACTGGGGCGGTTTTCAGGCGGTACAGCGCTAAAAATAGCGCCTGTACACCACTTGCAAAAAACGGCCCCATTCACTCCAGTGTGAAAGCCGGCGGGCTTTCACACTGGAGCGGTGCGCTAGCAGGACGGTAAAATAAGTCCTGCTAGCAGCATCTTTGGAGCGGTATAGGAGCGGTGTATTCACAGCTCCTATACCGCTCCTACCTATTGATTTCAATGGGACACCGCAGTGACACCGCGGTAACACCGCGGCAATACCGCCGCAAAGCGCTACTACGGAGGCGCTTTGTGGGGGATTTTAACCCTTTTTCAGGCCCTAGCGGGGGTTAAAACCACACCGCTAGCGGCCGAATCCCGCGGGTAAAACGACGGTAAAGCAGCGCTAAATATAGCGCTGCTTTACCGTCGCCACGGCTCCCGCCCCAGTGTGAAAGGGGCCTTACTTTCTGGCACTATTGTTGAGATTTTGAAAAAAGAAAGGGTGGTTCCACAAACTTTCACACCTCCCATCCTGTTTTTGGACACTCAATATCTGTATTGACAAACTGCATGGTGATTGGATTAAGTTAACGAGTTATCCATATGTTCCTGACACCCATTAGAACAGAAAAAGATGTTTGGACAAGCTTGAAATGTCTTCAATATTACAGAACAAGTCCTGTTAAGTGTCATTAACTACTAATAGATATACTATGGTCTAGACACATAAGAACTTTTACAGACACTCTCCTTGATGACTGATTTTCTCTTCAGAAGGATGAAACTATCTCTCTAAGTGCTAGTTTACTTTTGCTTCAAAACATGGCTTCAGACAGGCTTTGTTAAAGCTCTCTGAACGCCAGTCAAAGCTCCTGTCACTAAATAAAATGGTTGGCTTACAGTCCTGTTTACACCTGCTTTTGCTTGGTGCTTTGATGAGGCTTCCGTGGTGCTTCGGTGAGGCTTCGTGGGGCTTCAAGCGAGCTTTGCCATAGACTTCTATGGAGGCTTTGAAGCACCACTGAAGTTACATGGGGTATCATTTTTGAAGCATAGCCAAAGAAAAGCAAAAGCAGCCTATTAATATGGGGGCACTTGTGCATGCTCTCCCGAGTCCTGCTCTGTGTTGTCCATTGACACAGAGTGCAACACGCCCCTGCCCCCTGCTCACTGGCTGTGATTGCCAGCAGCCAATGGCTCCCACTGCTGTGTCTGAGCCAATGAGAAGGGAGAGAGCCTCTGCTCTTGTGCACATCAGTGGATCGAGATCAGGCCCAGGTAAGTATAAGAGGGGGCTGGGGGGTGGGGGAGCTGCATGCAGAAGGCTTTTTTACCTTAATGCATAGAACCACTTTAAGGCCCTAACAGATATACTTTAACCACTTACGGACCGCCCGCAGTGGTTATACATTGGTGTTTTGAAGAGGGATATCGTTGTTATGGCAGCAGCTAGCTACCATAACCCTGGTATTCTCTTCTTCAGCGGGCGGTCCGCTCTCACATAAAAGTGGTCTCTGCGGTGGATTCGCTCCAAGATCACTTTAATCGGCGGCGGGAGAGGTCCCCCCCAGCAGCGGCGGAGGCGATCATGTCCTTCTCCCTGTTAGGTATGGAAGCGAGTGAGGGGCTTGGGGGTTCTAAGTAATTTTCTAGTAATTTTCTAGCAAAAAAAAAATGTTTTTAACTTGTAAACAACAAATCTTAGAAGGAGGCTTAGTCCTTAAAGTGGTGTTGCCATTTAAAAAATAAATAAATAAATAAAAGTCAGCAGCTACAAATACTGCAGCTGCTGACTTTTACTAATCGGACACCTACCTGTCCCAGGGCCCTGCTCGTCTCCCCCTCCGTTCGGCGGCACCGGCATTGTAACTGTGGGCGCCCGGCCGTGATTGGCCGCGTTATCATCTGGGACCTGTCACGTGTCACAGATGATTGACAAGAGGGAGGGGGCAGAGCTGGGCCCTTCCTGCGCCAAGGGGAAGTGATGTCACGAGCCCAGGCACTGAAGGAGGCAGACTACGAGGGACCCCCTAGCAACAGCCATTCAGAGGTGAGTAAAAAAATAATAATTTTTCCAAATGTTTTTTTATATTTTTTTTAGGCACATTCATAATTTTTTTTTTTTTGGATGCAACTCCACTTTAAGTGGTTAAGCTAATAATGTTCCTATGTATGTTTTGGGGGAAAAAAAAAAGCTAAAAACTATAGTTTCAGTTTTAGCAGTTTCTCAAAGGTGACCTAAAATCAAATTCTATTTTGGAATTACTGCAACCTTGTCCATCGCTAAAACACGTTCCAATATGTTTCTATCATTTTTGTGATGAGGTTGTAAGAGGTCACAAGGACATGGTATTATTTCATTCCAAGAAATGCAAGGGTTGCGGAGATTGATGGTTCCGTGGCAGAATGATATTGTTCCTGAAGGTCTTTGGTGAAACTCATCTGTGTGGACATGTTCTTCTTACAACTGTGTGTAAATGTTTTTCATCAAAGTTTACTTTTCACATCTACCTTACCTGTGGCTTAACCTTAACTGACATTGACAGTGCTCTTTCAAGGATATTCTATTTGTAAAAATAAATTCTTGCCGGAGAGGAAACGGCTGTCAGAGCACATCCCTTCTCCGTAATATACTGTAAATATATATATTTTTTTTATTGCATCTTATTTTTTGTATTTGTTAAGGTAACAATACAAGACACAGGTTACAGAATAGATGTACACGTTCCATAGTATCTGAGCTCATGTTAAGAAGACAGGAGTTGAGTGCAGCTGCCTCATTAATTACACAAACATCTTGGCTCTCTCTATGAACATCAAAGGGTCTCGAAGACTCCCGAGAGCATGGCAAGGATCCTGTTCAAGTCTATCTTGTCACAAGCGGAATTGACAGGAGTTACCCACAATTCTGAGGATGAGATTGTGCAAGATGTCAGGCTCATAATGCATCCAACTATCTCTACTGCTTATCATAATTATTTCTGTATATATAGAAACTATCAAAAGTTGGATTGTGGGAAGGCTGTGTTCATATCATCAGTTGACTTTAACAAGGTTGACTGCAAATGTTGATTTCTGCATGCAAAGAAAACATATTAAGAGATGCTAGAGCTGACAAAAATAGAGTAGATACACGGGGGAAGCACGCTATGCAAAGTGGATAAGCGGGAATGTTTTCACACACTATCATAAGTACTTTAAAATATATGTAAACCTACTTATTAAAATGGAAAAAGGATATTTTGCTTATAATCTAGTACAGATACTACACCACATCCCTTGATAGATCAATGGTAATTTCAGAGAGTATTTTGGGATTTTTAGGGTGCACAATTATAAAAAAATCATTATAGAAAAGTAGAAATTTATTAGAACATTGTTAAAAACAAACATCCAAAGGGTAAGTATTGATATTACAGTACTATTACAAGTGCAAACTAATTTCATCTCTACATGTTTCACCTTGGTTATTGGCTTCTTCAGGAGAATTTATTGATATCAGGCACAGTGAGCACTGTGTGTTCAAAAACTATTTGTATGTATATTAAAGCGGGACGGTACTGGGGAAAAAAAAATTAAAAGCCAGCAGCTACAAATACTGCAGCTGCTGACTTTTAATAAATGGACACTTACCTGTCACAGGTTCCAGCGATGTGGGCAGCAGAGGCCGATCAATCGATCGGCTCTCTGCTGCTGCCGGCGCCATTCTCAGTGAGGGGATCAGGAAGTGGCTTCACTTCCCGGTTCCCTACTGCGCATGCGCGAGTCGGGCAGCGCAATGAGAATCGTCAGCGCTGTCTGCCGGGACACGTGTGTGTCCCGGCAGACAGCGTGCCAGGGCAGGAAGTGGCGGAAACTCCCGTGGGAGTTTATGCCCGGAAGTGGGTGCAGATACCTGTCTTAGACAGGTATCTGCACCCCCCTCCCCCCCTGAAAGGTGCCAAATGTGACACCGGAGTGGGGGAGGGTTCCGAAAAGCGGGAGTTCCACTTTAGGGTGGAATCCCGCTTTAAGGCTCCAGAGTCATAGGGAGATGAAAGAGATAAGATGAACTAATTTCTGAAATTTCATAAAGTCAGATCATGACTTAAATCAGATGTTCAGCAATCGATCTCTCCCTTTCTCATGCTGGACCACAATGTTATAATTGTGCATCCTAAAAATCCCCAAATACTCTCTGAAATTTCCATTTATCTACTTATTAAAATATCATATAAGCTTTTACAAAAGGTATTTATAATATTTTTTTGATTTGCAGTTTTCGTTAAAATAATACCTGGCGGATCCTGCCATGAAGGTTCAAGCACTTCCTGTTAGAAGGTGACAACACTCCGTTTCTGTCTCTCATGGTCAATCTATCACACTGGTGTAGTGCACCTCACGTAGGAGCCACCGGTGAATTGGACATGAATTGAGGGGATAAAACGCGGATGGGGAGAAGGGGGATTATGGGATTATGGGATGCCCACCAGACTTCAGAGAACTCTTCAGGGACAACTCTCCTTGATACAGTTTGTATCAGGGGTCTCAAACTGGTGGCCCTCCAGCTGTTGCAAAACTACAAGTCCCACGAGGCATTGCAAAGCTGACAGTTACAAGCATGACTCCCTAAGGCAGAGGCATAATGGGACTTCTGAAACAGGTGGAGGGCCGCCAGTTTGAGACCTCTGATCTATATACACTCCTCTGCTTCATCCAGCACACTTGCTCGCAGAAATCCTAGCTGGCAAACTGATAGTTAATCTGACAAAAAGGCAACAGTCAGATCATTAAGAAAAAGCCCTTTACAGGCAAGGACCCCGGGCCCCTTTGAGTTGTGTAGAAAAATACAGTGTCCAGCTTCACATCCCTGTGGCTACTGATCTCAGCACCACTTCATCTGCCCCTTTTACTATCCCACCTGGCTACTTCTCCACAGACTGCACACTCACCAACTCACCCAGCTGTCTTCTCCTGGAGAATTCCTGGACGTGCTGACTCTCTCCGGCTGTCATCACACCTGCCTGGGGATTGGCTGGTGCCCTCCTCAATACTCCAAGCAGCTCCTCCTAACCTCCCACCCATTGTTCTGGAAACTTCTGCAACGTTCCAGCAAGTAGGGGGTGGTACCAGAGGTGCTGCTTGATGAGTCATCCACTCTCCCCGAGTCACTTATCCCTGACCCATATTCAATCCAAGATGCAGGATAAAAGGAAAAAAAATTGGCGCTACCTCTAATAAGAAATGCAGGGTTACCAAGGGTTAATGAGCAAAAAGGGGGGCGGTGTGAGTGTGCGTTAATGGAGCAAGTGGCCTCACCTGTTATCCTCCCCTCCTATAAATACATAAAGTAGTGATAGATTGGGGAGGGTTTTTTAGGGGAACAAAGGGCCCACCCTTAAAAGTGGGGTAGAATCCCCAATTATCCAAACCCCAATCTCAGTGAGTGATAAATATAAAGGTATATATATGTAAGTATATAACATAAAGACCAAAAAACGTGTAACAGATCAATAAAAGTTAATTAAATGACAGTCCCAGTGAAACATAGAGTGAAAGTGATTGAAAATAAAATAAAATAAAATAAAAGTCCTGGGTATGGCACAAAAACAAGTCCAGTTTCAAGTGAAAAAAGAAAAAAACAACAATAAAAAAACATAAAAAACACTGTCTGAAACACGTCAAAAACACGCTTTCTTCCAGAAGTGATTCAAAAGTGACTTTTGTGCTCCAGCAGTGATGGTGACTTTGGTGTTGCCCCCTCTGGCTCCCTCACTCACCAGATTGAAGTACCCCTGCAGGGGTAAACAGCTTTTTCAGATATCTTTATCTCGTCCCGTTTCTGGAAGGTATCCTGGCCAGTTATTCCCTCCGATGGATTCACCCAGGTTCCTTGGGAGATGTTTGAAGAGCCTCAAAGAATGAGGAATAATAGCATCCAGCGTGCCCCACCGAGTGTGGGGGGTAAAACTCCCAAAAAAAAAAAAAAAAAAAAAGGAAAGAGGAAGATCCTTGTGTGATATCAGGCGGCAAAATTTTTTTTATTTTAAAATAGTTAAAAACAAATAAGTGAAAGTTAAAAATATAAGGCCAGGGTATCTCGCAGGATACACCTGGTCCGCCACACACAGTAGACAAGATAGAGGGAATAGGGTCGGTATACGGCTTGCGCTCCAGCTGCGTACCAGACCTCTCGTTCCCACACCGGAAGTGACGTCAGCACGCCTTACTAGTTTCGTCGTCAGACGTTTTCAAAGGCGACGCCATCTTGCTACACCTCACGGTTTAAGAAGGCAGCGGAGGTGTGTGTTCCACTTAGTGTTAGCCAATGGGAACCGAAATAAACGTATCAGACGCCCACCCGGGCGTGTATTAATCCCCACATTAGCCTCTTCCATAACGAGGAAGATTTTGGCCATGCAGACCAGATGGGTGGATTTATTTAAAAAGGCAGGCTAAATAGCCCCCAATATAATACAGTGGTCCCACATCTCCGCTTGCCCTGTACAGGAGAAGGGCAATTGCTGTTTACTAATTTGCATTAAAGAAGAGAACATGTGAAAGGGGAATACTAAACGTTAATGTTGGGTAACAATTAAACACAAATAAAGATAAAAATAAAAAGTTGTGCATAAGGTTGAGCTACTTATTTGCATATAGGCGGTCTCCAATTATGCAGCTTAATGTGGTGGCTGGGAGAGTTACATCCAGCCAGGGATTTAAATGTCAGATCGAACCCAGCTATTGCTTAGTATTTTTTACATTACTAGGACAAGATGTTTCATCGTGCGGGTGAGCTTGACTATTTTATATAGGCGCTTTCCACTTATGCAGCTTGTTGTGGTGGCCGGGGGGATTACATCCACCCTGGGAAATTAAATGCCAGGTCAAACCCAGCTACTACTATGTAAAGCTAAAAAGCCCTCATAATAGTATTCATACATGTGGTGTTGTGGTGGCCGGCCGGGGGGATTACATCCACCCTGGGAAATTAAATGCCAGGTCAAACCCAGCTACTACTATGTAAAGCTAAAAAGCCCTCATAATAGTATTCATACATAAAGTGTATAACCCTTCCATAGAGTGTTTAACCACTCCTTCCATAGAGTGTTTAGCCCCTCCATATCATGGGTATCTTTATATATATTTATATAGAAACCAAGCCTAAATGAGACAAAGGAACAGTAGAAAATAATAATGATCCAAATGTGAAAATTAAGTGTAAACTTTTAGTGGAGGTGAGTAGTTTGCAATGAGTCCTATAGGGTCCCTGTCCCATGCGTCATATCCAATGGAACCAATATATAGCATGGCCAGGGGGAAAAAAAAAAAGGGGGGGGTAAAAAAGGGGCCCATTCCAAAGGAACTAATATATCGGTCCCAATAAATGTCTGATATATCCAGTGTGCTGCTTCAATCCACTGGTCCCCCAGATATACTAAGCTCCAACTACCCAGTGCAACAAAGGGGATGGTTCATGCTTAAATGTCGTTGTCCCCAATGGGTGAATAATTATAAGGCATATCTGGCAAGATTTCCTGATATTGCAGCGTACTATTAGCTTAAGTTAATGGTATACACTGAGGAGTACCTTCTATACTGAGTAAAAAATCAGTTTCAGCCCCAGGCACCAGTACTATTATGTGTCCATAATGTCTCCTATGGGTCGTTCCCAGAAGAACATAGCTATCACTTGGTGGGCCCATAAGAGTATCCTTATAAACTATGGGTGTATATCCTCATAGATCTCACCCAACTGAGCCGGTCCTCATAGATCTCACCCAACTGGGCCTGTAAGAAGGTAATGAATCACATTGAAAGTCCAGCATAAACGTTAGGTTATGGGTCCAGCAGGTGGTAGGTCCAGGCTGTCAGGTGTCCAGTGATGGTATGGTCAGGGTCCTAGGGGTTAGCTATAAAGCAGTTAAGATCAATCTCCAGATTGAGGCCCCTGGGGGCAAGGGACCCCAACCTGTAGATCCAGCTCGTTTCATTCTGGGAGATAAGGGTGGTCTTGTTACCCCCTCTCCAATGATCATCTATGTGGTCTATCCCATAAAAAACAAGCCCGGATGGGTCTCTGTGATGGACCTCGTTGAAATGCCTTGACAGGCTATGTTTGGGGAACCCTTTACGTATATTATTGATATGTTCCCTAATTCTAACGAATAGGGGTCGAGTAGTGCGCCCAATGTACTGGAGGTGGCATGGGCACTCGATGACGTAGGTTACATGCGTGGTTTGGCATGTAATGAGTTGTCTTATTTGGTATTCTTGATGATCTACTGTAGATTTGAAAAATTCCCTTTTTCTTGGTTGTTTCTTGCTAACTTTGCACGGGAGGCACCGCTGGCACCTATAGAACCCTTTCATGTCTGCAAAGATTTTTACTTTCTTCGGGGGGTCAATAACATTATGTACTAAATGTGTGCGGAGGTTTGGAGCCCTTCTATAGACAAAGTTTGGTTTTGCAGGTAGAATTTTGGCCAAAGTTCTGTCCTCTTTGAGGATAGGCCAGTACTTTTTGATGATCCGTTCAACCGATCTATATTGGGTATTAAACCCCGTTATGAATGTTGTGTTCATCTTCTCTACCTGCCCCATAGGTTTATTTTCAAGTAATGCCTGTCTGTCCATCATGCCTATTTCTGATTTTAGTTTTACTAGTTTCTCCCGCGAATACCCTTTTTCCTCAAATCTGTTGATTAGGACTGTGGATTGGGCATTAAAGTCTTCGATGTTATCACAATTCCTCCGGATTCTCAACAGCTGACCTTTTGGTATATTGCCCTTCCATTTTGGATGGTGACAGCTGGAGGAGGGAATGTACCCGTTTCGGTCCGTGGTTTTAAAAAAGGTTTTTGTGCATAGCTCACCTGCTTTAATGCCCAATCCACAGTCCTAATCAACAGATTTGAGGAAAAAGGGTATTTTCGCGGGAGAAACTAGTAAAACTAAAATCAGAAATAGGCATGATGGACAGACAGGCATTACTTGAAAATAAACCTATGGGGCAGGTAGAGAAGATGAACACAACATTCATAACGGGGTTCAATACCCAATATAGATCGGTTGAACGGATCATCAAAAAGTACTGGCCTATCCTCAAAGAGGACAGAACTTTGGCCAAAATTCTACCTGCAAAACCAAACTTTGTCTATAGAAGGGCTCCAAACCTCCGCACACATTTAGTACATAATGTTATTGACCCCCCGAAGAAAGTAAAAATCTTTGCAGACATGAAAGGGTTCTATAGGTGCCAGCGGTGCCTCCCGTGCAAACGTTTATGCTGGACTTTCAATGTGATTCATTACCTTCTTACAGGCCCAGTTGGGTGAGATCTATGAGGACCGGCTCAGTTGGGTGAGATCTATGAGGATATACACCCATAGTTTATAAGGATACTCTTATGGGCCCACCAAGTGATAGCTATGTTCTTCTGGGAACGACCCATAGGAGACATTATGGACACATAATAGTACTGGTGCCTGGGGCTGAAACTGATTTTTTACTCAGTATAGAAGGTACTCCTCAGTGTATACCATTAACTTAAGCTAATAGTACGCTGCAATATCAGGAAATCTTGCCAGATATGCCTTATAATTATTCACCCATTGGGGACAACGACATTTAAGCATGAACCATCCCCTTTGTTGCACTGGGTAGTTGGAGCTTAGTATATCTGGGGGACCAGTGGATTGAAGCAGCACACTGGATATATCAGACATTTATTGGGACCGATATATTAGTTCCTTTGGAATGGGCCCCTTTTTTACCCCCCCTTTTTTTTTTTTTTTCCCCCGGGCCATGCTATATATTGGTTCCATTGGATATGACGCATGGGACAGGGACCCTATAGGACTCATTGCAAACTACTCACCTCCACTAAAAGTTTACACTTAATTTTCACATTTGGATCATTATTATTTTCTACTGTTCCTTTGTCTCATTTAGGCTTGGTTTCTATATAAATATATATAAAGATACCCATGATATGGAGGGGCTAAACACTCTATGGAAGGAGGGGTTAAACACTCTATGGAAGGGTTATACACTTTATGTATGAATACTATTATGAGGGCTTTTTAGCTTTACATAGTAGTAGCTGGGTTTGACCTGGCATTTAATTTCCCAGGGTGGATGTAATCCCCCCGGCCACCACAACACCACATGTATGAATACTATTATGAGGGCTTTTTAGCTTTACATAGTAGTAGCTGGGTTTGACCTGGCATTTAATTTCCCAGGGTGGATGTAATCCCCCCGGCCGGCCACCACAACACCACATGTATGAATACTATTATGAGGGCTTTTTAGCTTTACATAGTAGTAGCTGGGTTTGACCTGGCATTTAATTTCCCAGGGTGGATGTAATCCCCCCGGCCACCACAACAAGCTGCATAAGTGGAAAGCGCCTATATAAAATAGTCAAGCTCACCCGCACGATGAAACATCTTGTCCTAGTAATGTAAAAAATACTAAGCAATAGCTGGGTTCGATCTGACATTTAAATCCCTGGCTGGATGTAACTCTCCCAGCCACCACATTAAGCTGCATAATTGGAGACCGCCTATATGCAAATAAGTAGCTCAACCTTATGCACAACTTTTTATTTTTATTTTTATCTTTATTTGTGTTTAATTGTTACCCAACATTAACGTTTAGTATTCCCCTTTCACATGTTCTCTTCTTTAATGCAAATTAGTAAACAGAAATTTCCCTTCTCCTGTACAGGGCAAGCGGAGATGTGGGACCACTGTATTATATTGGGGGCTATTTAGCCTGCCTTTTTAAATAAATCCACCCATCTGGTCTGCATGGCCAAAATCTTCCTCGTTATGGAAGAGGCTAATGTGGGGATTAATACACGCCCGGGTGGGCGTCTGATACGTTTATTTCGGTTCCCATTGGCTAACACTAAGTGGAACACACACCTCCGCTGCCTTCTTAAACCGTGAGGTGTAGCAAGATGGCGTCGCCTTTGAAAACGTCTGACGACGAAACTAGTAAGGCGTGCTGACGTCACTTCCGGTGTGGGAACGAGAGGTCTGGTACGCAGCTGGAGCGCAAGCCGTATACCGACCCTATTCCCTCTATCTTGTCTACTGTGTGTGGCGGACCAGGTGTATCCTGCGAGATACCCTGGCCTTATATTTTTAACTTTCACTTATTTGTTTTTAACTATTTTAAAATAAAAAAAATTTTGCCGCCTGATATCACACAAGGATCTTCCTCTTTCCTTTTTTTTTTTTTTTTTTGGGAGTTTTACCCCCCACACTCGGTGGGGCACGCTGGATGCTATTATTCCTCATTCTTTGAGGCTCTTCAAACATCTCCCAAGGAACCTGGGTGAATCCATCGGAGGGAATAACTGGCCAGGATACCTTCCAGAAACGGGACGAGATAAAGATATCTGAAAAAGCTGTTTACCCCTGCAGGGGTACTTCAATCTGGTGAGTGAGGGAGCCAGAGGGGGCAACACCAAAGTCACCATCACTGCTGGAGCACAAAAGTCACTTTTGAATCACTTCTGGAAGAAAGCGTGTTTTTGACACAGTGTTTTTTATGGTTTTTTATTGTTGTTTTTTTCTTTTTTCACTTGAAACTGGACTTGTTTTTGTGCCATACCCAGGACTTTTATTTTATTTTATTTTCAATCACTTTCACTCTATGTTTCACTGGGACTGTCATTTAATTAACTTTTATTGATCTGTTACACGTTTTTTGGTCTTTATGTTATATACTTACATATATATACCTTTATATTTATCACTCACTGAGATTGGGGTTTGGATAATTGGGGATTCTACCCCACTTTTAAGGGTGGGCCCTTTGTTCCCCTAAAAAACCCTCCCCAATCTATCACTACTTTATGTATTTATAGGAGGGGAGGATAACAGGTGAGGCCACTTGCTCCATTAACGCACACTCACACCGCCCCCCTTTTTGCTCATTAACCCTTGGTAACCCTGCATTTCTTATTAGAGGTAGCGCCAATTTTTTTTCCTTTTATCCTGCATCTCACATTTAAATAGTCCTCTAGGGGGCTATTTTTTGGAAAGGCTGCACACCTATACTACTTGCTCCTAAGCGCGGAGTTGTTTGTTGTATTATCCCATATTCAATCCAGCCTGGCTCTCAGCCAGGCTAAATTTACCTACATTACAGCTTAAACTATGTACATCTAGCATGCTAAGCTAGAGGGTGCTACACAGGTTTCCAATAGACTACAATTGGACACAAGCCAAGATCCATTGGCTCCTGATGTTGTCAATCAAAGATAGTGAGGAGGAAGGGGGGACGGGGCCGAGCTGCACTGTGTATGTCAATGGACACACAGAGCACGGCTCGGGAGCAAGTCTGCATGATTGCCCACATAGCAAGTGGCTTACTATGGGGGGCACTTAGCGGGGGGGGGGGGGGAAGGGAGTGGCGGTGGGGAACCTGAGAAGAGGAGAAATAGGGCTGCTCTGAGCAAAACCGTTACACAGAGCAGGTCAGTATGACATGTTTGTTTGTTTTTTTTGTTTTTTTATATGTTTTTCTTTACAATCACTTTAAGAAAAATTAGCACTTCAAATAACCCACATAACAGGCAATCATACGAAGCCCATTTGATGTTTGTGTACTTTTGTAGCTCCAATTTCACCACTGGTGATATTAATATTTCGAACCCAATTCTGCATATTTGACACATAGGCGCATTGTCTATAAACAGACAATTGTCCTAATCAGCTTTTCAGCTACTCAGCATAGATAAGGTCTTCTTGATCCTTTCTCCTATCTCCTTTGACAAGATCACACTGAGTCCTTCCTGTATCCCTCAAACTCCTCTTAGCGTAAGTATGGCAGAGAATCAGTATTCTATGTTTTAACTAGACAAGAGTTCTACTTTAATATGATGGCCTACCCATTTAGGCTGGGTTCACACTATTGCTCTGTGGTTGTGTGCCCATGTGTGGCAGTGCTATTCATACTTAAAGTGATTGTAACCTCACCTTGTAAAACAACCCATTCAGTTTACAATAGAAATGAAAGGTAAAACATTTATGTATAGATATAAAAAAAAAACATTATAAATACCTTTTTTCCTTTTTTTATAAGTGGTGATCACTTATAAAAAAGGTATTTATGTTTTTTTTTTTTATATCTATACATACATGTTTTACCTTTCATTTCTATTGTAAACTGAGTATGTAAACTGAGGCTAAAAAACTGAGGCTAAAAAAAAACAAACAAACATGTCATACTGACCATTCCCTCTGTTCTCAGCTGCATAAGAGCTGGGGGGAGGAGAAGCAGCAGCATTCCCGATGAATGGCTGTGCAGCGGGGGCGTGTTAAGACAAGTCTGATCATTGGGGGGAGAGTACACTGAGTTCCCAGAATAGCTAGAGAACTGACCACACTGTGCTCTCCTTGTTTAGTGTGGTCAGTTTTTAATAGGAAACAAGGGGACTAGCAGGAACACCAGGGATTTCACATAAAGAAAGCAATACAAAAATAATAGAATACTTTCTCATACAAATACATGGTACAGCAGGCACATATGAGGGATAAGAAGTGTGGGGGTAACAAATGCTTTAATTGCCCTCCAAAGCATCTTCCCAACACATTTCAGACTGAACTCACCCAAAGGAAGCATGGGGAAACATTTCCTCCAAAAAAAGACAAGCACTTCAGTTCTGCTTATTGCTATTTATCCATCCCAGGAAAGCAGACTGCATATGTATAAGCCCCCTTTAAGACAATCTCTGGAATAAAAGTAGCTTAGTGTACAAAATACTGTTTTATATAGTTTGGTATCTCTCCAAAGTCCTGAAATCCATTACTGCCATCCAGTTATAAGCAGGTGTGCTTGCTATTGTTCTCAAGAGCCGAATGCCCATAGGGATATGACCCAGAGCACACACAAGGCAGCTGGAGGAGCAATTACCTGCACTTGAAAAATACCCAGTGACACTGCGCAACAGCCCTGATGACTCCCCGCTAAAGCGCCCAGCACACAAACAGCAGCACAGCAACGTATAAATCACTTTGCACACTTAAAGGTTCATTAACAAAAAAAAACATGTTATTAAAAAGAGCTATAAATGGCATGTGCATATCTGTGTGTAAAGTTATCTATGATGGCTCAGTAGTTAAAGAAGATATCTGATATTTATGTCACTGCCTAGGCCAGTGATGGCGAACCTTTTTGAGCCCGAGTGCCCAAACTGAAATAAATACAGTGGTTTTGTGTTGCAAAGTGCCAACACTGCAATTTGGCGAGAGAGGGAGGCTGAGCGAAAAGAGAGGGGTTGTGTGAGAGAGAGAGAGGGGGGGGGGAGACAGAGAGAGTGAGGGGTGTGAGAGAGATGCTGAGAGAGAGGGGGAACAGAGAGAGGGAGGGGTGGGGGCTGAGAGAGAGGGGGGCAGAGAGAAAGGGGTGTGAGAGAGATGCTGAGAGAGAGGGGGGAACAGAGAGAGTGAGGGAAGGGGACAGAGAGAGGGGGAAAAAGAGGGGGCTGAAAGAGAGGGGGGCTGAGAGGAGAGAGAGACCTCTAGCTCTGTCCTGTACCCTCTTGCGTGCCCACAGAGATGGCTCTGCGTGCCAGCTGTGGCACGCGTGCCATAGGTTCGCCATCACTGGCCTAGGCCTTTAGAACAAGGTTCTTGAGATTTGTAACACATGCTTTTTCTATTCCTTATAGTCAAAGGCAAAGATCATGATTTTTGAACTGTTTAACCAGGTGTCTATCGGGCACTTTCACCCCCTTCCTGCCCAGGACAATTTTCAGCTTTCAGCGCTGTCACACTTTGAATGACAATTGCGCGGTCATGCAACAAACACTCTACCCAAAGGACATTTATATAATTTTTTGGAGACAGTTCGAGCTCTCTTTTGGTGGTATTTAATCACCGCTGGGTTTTTTATTTTTTGATAAACAAATGAAAAAAAGACCGAAGATTTTTTAAAAAAAGTTTTTCTTTGTTTCTGTTATAATTTTTTTTGAAATAAGTAATATTTCTCCTTCACTGATGGGCACTAATCTGTGTTCCCCTTTAGCACAGTCTGTGTCATTCCTGTTGCTTTCTTCCCCCTTTAGCAACAGTACATCTTTAGGCCGTCAGCTGATCTGCCTCTAGTGGCTCTAATTTTAGGCACAGTGCCACGAATAGAGAGCAACTGAGCATGTGCAGAGCAGGGTGAGACAGATTATTACTGGATTTTAAACAGTATAGACACTTATTTTTAACGTTTTCCAAAGCTATACCTTTAAAAGAGACCAGCATGAAGTGATCTATCAGGACTTAATGTTCTCACTAAAGTTCCACTTAAATTAAAATCAATACCTGCATTAAACCCGGCAGTCGTCTGGCTGGTCCACCAATATCTTTAGTCCTTCCTCTTGTTCCTCAGCAGTGGCAATGGGCAGCCCTTCCTCCTGGACAGTGCAGTGCTTAGTAATGATTAGACATGTGCAATTCGTTTCGTTTTTTTCGTTATTTTCGTTCGTTCGTTTTCGTACGAATGAACGAATCGTTCGAATCGAACGAATCCGAATAACGAATCTTTCGAATCGTACAAATCCGATTAACGAATCATTTGAATCGAACGAATCCGAAAAACAACGAAAATCCGAAAAAAACTAATCAGAAACAACGAATGTACGAATGAAGAAAATCCGAAAAACTAAAACAAAAACAACGAAAATGAACGAAAAAATTCGTACATTCGTAACTTTTTTTTTTGTTGAATTGGTAATTTTTCCGTGTCCCTTACAATGGTGCTGCTTAACGTGCTTCGAATAGATTGAACGAAAAAATTTGTACATTCGTAACTTTTTTTTTTTTTTTCGATTCGTAATTTTCCGTGTCTCTTACAATGGCGTTGCTTAACGTGCTTCGAATGGATTGAACGAAAAAATTTGTACATTCGTAACTTTTTTTTTTTGATTGGTAAATTATTAAAATGTAATAATAGCATACACATTACATAAAATTATGAATTATGCTCCGATTACGAATCTACGAATGCACGAATAAATACGAAATACGAAGTATGAAATACGAAAAAATAACTCTTACGAAAATACGAATCGGTATGAATACGAACACCGACGACTTACGAATGTACGAATCGTTATGAATATGAACACCGATGACTTACGAATGTACGAATCGTTATGAATACGAACACCGGCGACTTACGAATGTACGAATCGTTACGAATACGAACACCGATGACTTACGAATGTACGAATTTTTTTTCGGAAACGAAAAAAAACGAAACGAAAAACAAATTTTTTTGTTGTGCACATGTCTAGTAATGATATACGAGTGTCAAGCTGCTGATGTGACCCCAAGGAGCATGTCCATGACACCCTGGACTCACAGGAAGTGGACTGGATGATGTTGGGTGTTATTCAACCCAGAACAGGGCTTGTGCTGGATCAGGGGGAGGCGGATATTGCAGCCAGAGCTGCAGTTTTTAATTTTACAATGATTTTGGTGCAATTAATAAATTAGGTTTCTGCTGTCCAATGATGTATTAAATGAGATGTACACATCCACACAATGTTCTATAGTAAAATGTTTTGGAACAGTTGACTGAACTCTGCTTGTATAGCCTGAATATTTAAATATGCTCCTAGCAATAGAAATATGAATCACAAAATATGGGCTGGCAAAAAAATAAATGGACTTGTCCAGATTTCACAAAATATGACATGAAATATATTTGTCTCATTTACAGGTATTTCTTTGCAAAAAAACAGCTACAAATTACATGCTGACTTGTTAGAATTTCTTCTAATGAAAAGGGTACGAGTATTGAATATCTGTCAGGTGTGGTTTTCTCAAATTTTATCAGAGCTTTCACCTCGATTCTGTAAACCCGACTTAGACTCTTGAATGAGCTCATGGAAGTCTGGGATCAATTTTTATTTGTATATATTTTTTTATGAATCAGTAAAAAAATTGCATTTTATATGTAATGTATATATATAAAAAAAAATATATATATATATATATATATATATATCTTAAATTTATTTTTATTTTTATACATTACATATACAATTCAAATCAATATGAACCCTGCCTGGCTTGTCAGCAAAAAGTGTGTATTATATATATATATATATATATATATATATATATATATATATATATATATATATATATATATATATATATATATATATATTATAAAATATATATAAAATGCACACTTAAGTCAGGCAGGGAGGGATTGGTCCATCATGTGCCTGGCTACCAGTGCCCCTGTGTCCTGTCGAAAAAGGTCCCCAGCGGATAATGCCCCCCTGTACTGCGCAAGCGCAGCGCTTGAGCAGTACGAACCACGGAGCCGCCGAAAATAGCCGAAGATGTGAGTCGGATGTACACGGCGCTTACTGCTCACGTGACCCATCTGCTGCTATCCAGGCTGAGGCTCCGCCCTTCAAGCAAGGGAGAGAGAGCAGGCCGGAGGGGGGGGGGGGTGGAGTGCAGATGTATATCACTCTGCCGCCCACGGCCGGAACTATAGAAGTCGCAGCGGCAGTAAACAGATGCTTTTGCTTGCCCGCCGGACCAATTAGAGCTCAGCCAAGGATTAGGGTGTGCCTGTGCACACCCGTCACACAATGTGCGCACGCCTATGATTAACATGTATACAACCAGCCTGTTTTTGTCCTGAACAAATGCCTGTAGCCAGCAGCACTGATCATTGAATTCTGATGGTGAGCAATACAGAATACAATACCACAGCGGAAAAGATTTCTCCATCCACCTCAAATGTATGAGTCGGGGAATTGGCTAATTTTTTTGTTCCTTTTTTTTTTTTGGCTGAAAAAGGGGTAAAAGCACCCGCAAAGGGGTAAAAGCATCGATTTCAATGGGCAGGGGCGCTTTAGGAGCGGTGTATACACTGCTCCTGAAGCGCCTCAGATGCTGCTTGCAGGACTTTTTTTTAGTGTCCTGCCAGGGCACCGCTCCAGTGTGAAAGCCTGAGGACTTTCACACTGGAGTGACAGAAGATGCGCTTTACAGGCGCTATTTTTAGCGCTATAGCGACTGTAAAGCGCCTCAGTGTGAAAGTAGCCTAAGTCCGCTTTCACACAGACAATCCGTTCAGGTCCGCCTGTCAGTTTTTCAGGCGGACCTGAACGAATGCTCCATAGAGGTCTATGGAGGGACGGATGTCAGTGGTGACGTGTCCACTGACATCCGACCCGCTCCGATCCAAAAAATTGTGACGGAGTAAAAACCTACTTTTCCATCCGTCTGCGGATCGGGTGACGACGGACTCTACGGTCCATCGTCACCCGATCCCCCATAGGGGAGAGCGGCGCTCTGACAGGTCTGTCCCTGCACAGGGACAGCCACAGGCACAGCAAGCTACCGGACAATTTCTATCTGTCGGTCACAGTGGAGATGATTTAGTAAATCTGGAGAGTGCATAAACTGGTGCAGCTCTGCACAGAAACCAATCAGCTTCCATTTTTTTTTTTGACAAAGCTTAAAGTGTAACTCTGATTTTGTTTAGAAAAAAAACATTCCCCTCTGGGTGTTCTATGTATATTACAAGGATTTTAACCACCTCAATACAGGGCACTTATAAACCTTCCTGCCCAGGACAATTTTGAGCTTTCTGCGCTGTCGCATTTTGAATGACAATTGCGCGGTCATACAAACTGCACCCAAACTAAATTTTTTGTATTTTGGCACCAATGAGCGGGCACTGATATGCGGCACTGATTGCAGCACTGGTAGGCGGCACTGATATGCAGCACTGATGGGCATTGATAGGCGGCACTGGTGGGCACTAATGGGTGGCACAGGTGGGCACTCATGGGCGACACTGATGGGCACTGAAAGGCTGAAAAGATGGGTACTTATGGGTGGCACTGATAGGCGGCACTACTAGGCACTGATAGGCGGCACTGCTGGGCACTGATGGGCATTGATACGTGGCACTGATGGGCACTGATACACGGCACTGATGGGCATCCCTGGTGGCACTGGCAGTGGTAGGCATTGTCAGTGGGCACTGATAGGCAGCTGCCTGGGCATTGATTGGCAGCTGCCTGGGCACAGATGTGCATTTCCCTGGTGGTCCCGGGCGGGATCCGAGGGGGGGCTGCGCTGATAAACAATCAGCACATACCCCCCCTGTCAGGAGAGCTGCCAATCGGCTCTCCTCTACTCGCGTCTGTCAGACGCGACTGAGGAAAAGCCGATCACCGGTTCTTCCTATTTACATTGTGATCAGCCGTGATTGGACACAGCTGATCACGTGGTAAAGAGGCTCCGTCAGAGACTCTTTACCTAGATCGGTGTTGCGGGGTGTCAGACTGTCCGGTCAGGATATGGAAACCACTCATTCTGCTATATGGCGGGCGGCAAGTGGTTAACAAACTTTGGAATCACTGTTTGTTCCTCTGTGCTGAATGAGTCTAATGGTAGTGGTTTTATAATTATCAATCAGCTGCTGCAGTTGTATGGCTCTAATGAGGCTGGGTTCACATATGTCCAGCTGCGGTTTGGAGCCCAGGGTCCGGTGCGTTCCTGTTCACCGCTTCAGGTGTGAATCAGGTCCGAATTTTTGCCTGAATTCACACCTAAATCAGACCCAAACACGTACAGGACCCTTCTACTTTAAACATATTTAGTTCAAATATGCTATTCTAGCCTTTAATAATTCATTTACGGATCTTGTTTAAAAAAAAATAATAAAAAAAAGAGAGGGTTGTATGGATCAGCTCTTTAAAGGTCTCTGTGCTAAGATCTTCCTGTACTATAAAGATGCAGAAACACCTTTTAGTCTTAAACACGCCTGAGAAAAATAACACATTATTTTCATTATTTACGGAAGACTGCTAACATTAACGTATCACTTAGTTAATTAGATGGTCGCTAATTAAAATAAATTGCTATCGTGCATTACAGGAGGTGGATATATATATATATATATATATATATATATATATATATACACACACACACACACACACACACACACACACACACACACACACACACACACACACACACACACACAACAGAGAACTAGGCCCTTCTATTCTGCAATGGGGATAGATTTGAATACTAGCTCTACAAAACAGGACTTTCAAGATTTTTGAAGTCTTACCCACAATTTATTGAAACAGCCATTCCTTCTCCTCCATTGGTCTACACTACTCTGGATATCCATCAAACAGAGTTTAACAAATAGTCATATAGTATTGTCCCATGGTGCCCAACCTGAGGCCCCTTTGACATTTTTGGATGGCCCTGGGGGCCCATGCAGACAGCAGTTCTTCTTACCTAGGTGTTTTCTTTGGCTAGCGATTTAAATATTTTCTTTAGAATGGCTTTTTTTAATTGCCTTGTTTTTGTTGTTTTATTAATTTTTCTTTGAATTTAGCAATGCATTAAAGATTATGGTATACACTGATATGCCTGATACATCTAGCTAATTATTATTATTATTTTTATACAGAATTTATATAGCACCAACAGTTTTCGCAGCACTTTACAATATAAGGGGGGACAGTACATTTACAACACAGTTCAATACAGAAGCAACAGGCAGACCCTGCTCATGGAGCTTACAATCTAAAAGAAGGGGGAGGTGGTACTGTCAGGGCTGGGCTCAGCCCTTGCTTCTCTGAGCTGGCGGCTCAGCTGTTGGCTAATTGCCAGCTCCTATCTCTCCACAGTGACTCACCTGTTTATGATATCCTGCTCGTCAGTCCTGCCTACTTAAGCCATCCAGCCCAGATGATCTCTGCCTTCGACTTGGTCACATATCTAGAGGACGCTCTCCTGTGTTCCTGTTAAAGACTTGCTTGGCTGACATTCCTTCTGGCTCCAGATCCTGCTTGCTAGTCTACTACACTCATCTCTGGCTCCCTGACGTTTTGGCTTGTCTGACTATTCGTTCCGGTTCATGAACTCTGGCTATGTTTTGACTACGTTTACTCTGTTTACCTTTTTTATTATTATTAAACAAGTGAGATTTAACTGTACTTCTGTCTCAGTCTGATTCATGGTTTCTGACAGGTACATAAGGCAATAGCTAAAGTGATTGTAAAGTCTAGTTTTTTACAATAAAAATAACAAACATGTCATACTTACCTGCTCTATGCAGTTGGTTTTGCACAGAGCAGCCCAGATCCTCCTCTTCTTGGGTCCCTCTTTGCTGCTGCTGGCCCCTCCCTCCTGTCGAGTGCCCCCACAGTAAGCAGCTTGCTATGGGGGCACCCAAGCAGAGTCACAGCTCCGTGAGACCATTCAGACATGGAGCTGCGGCCCGGACTCGCCCCATCTCTCTCCTGACTGGCTGACTGACTTCCCTGAATTAAGGAATTTTCAAGAATCTACTAAAGGTGGACAGGGTAGGAGCTGACTGGACATACTGGGGTAGGGAGCTCCAGAGGATGGGAGAGGTTCTGGAAAAGTCCTGGAGGCAAGTATGGTAGGAGTTAGCAAGGGAACAAGAGAGCAAGATGCCTTGGGAGGACCAGAGAGGACGATTTGGTACACTCCATCAATGAAATACTGCAAGATATAGGAAAATTTGACCAATAGCATTAATAGTGAGTTCCTGTTCCTAACAATTATGCAGTGGGTTTAATAAGGTGTCTCATTTATCTCTTCTTCAATACTTATTACTACAACTTATAGTGTACGATCCAGGATCATAGGCAATATTTTAATGTAGTTTGGTGTATAAACATAAGGAACTAAAAAGAAGAGAATATAGGAAAGCAGCAGAAGAACCAGAGAGTCCAACTTCCATCATTCCTCTTAGCTGGCTTGTCTTTTAGACTACCTTACTCCTGCTCCCTACTAAAGCTCGCACTTTACAAGTAATCCCTCTGCCTTGCACTCTGTTTGATGCTCTGGGATGGGGGGGTCAGACCATGATCTACCAGTCACCTGGTCGCGATCTACTGGTAGATAATGATCTAAAGGTTACTGACCCCTGCCATAAACCTTAATTGACCATAAAACTCACAAAAAACCTAATGTGCTGAAAAAACAAGCATTGTATCACATAATATTTCACTCCAGCACCAGGATGACATCACAAAGCCCAATCGATGCCTCAATATGAAGGCTTACATGTTTCAAGGGACGTGCCGCCTTCCTCAATGCCAAGTACCACCACCAAATGCATACCACTGAAGTGGATGGGGGCACGCCGCAACCGCTCTGCAACAATGTGTAATGCACACAGTGTTGCAGGCTTTCCAATGTAACATATCACCTTCAAGCTGCTTGTCTAATGGCTCTGAAAAGTGGTTCACTGCAGATTGCTTTTCAGAGGAGCATAAATGAGCCCTTACTGTACATAAACTGCCCATCAAAGAGAATAGGTATTTGAGGGTGGGGACAAACCAGGGACTGCCATTATTGTCCTCTTTAAACTAAAAGGGGTGGTACATGGCTGATCATGCTGCTCAAGGGAAGCAGCAGTGGACAGTCTTATTTCCTGGAATCTGCAGCCCCTCTGTGATTTTTATGTCGACTTTCTAACTGGATTATCAGGCAAGATTGACAAAATTAATCAAAGATTGAGGTCAGCAGGGGAATCATTAACACAAAGTAACTGTTGACCACAAATCATCTTTAAAGCTGGCCATACACGGGTCGAATTTCGAAAGAACTTTCTTTCGAAAATCTCATCTAAGAATTTTCGTATGAATTTCGCACCATTAGTGGGCTGCAGCAATGGCCGATTTTCGTGCGGCCATCGAATTTAAAAAATCCGACATGTTGGAAATTTTTTAAAAAAACTAACGATTTTCGAACCAATGATGGGAGAATCGTGCGAGAAATGTAATCTAAAAAGAAATGCGCATGTGCAAGAAAAGAAAATTCCCGGAAAGAAAAGAAGATTCCCGGAAAGAAAAGAAGATTCCCGGAAAGAAATGAAGATTCCCGGAAAGAAAAGAAGATTCCCGGAAAGAAATGAAGTTTCGCGGAAAGAAAAGAAAAATTATTTTCTGTAGGAACATGAGGTGAAATTGAAGGTTTGGTTGGTCGAATTTCGAAATCAATGGTGGCATCATTGAATCACAAAACGCACAAATTTTCTGATTTTCAAAAGAAAGTTCTTTCGAAATTCGACCCATGTATGGCCAGCATTACTCTTGTACCTTAATGAGCTGACCCCACACAGGCCCAATGGCGGCACAGCATGCTGATTATCGTGTTGTGTGTACAATTTTTGGAGATTGCACCTGGGCCTGGCTGTTAGAAGGTAAGTCTGGAACCAATTCTAAATAATTCCCTAATTAACTAATGTACTGACATATCAAACCCCATGCTTTTCCTCCAAATTCTATTAATGCAAAGAAAAAGTTAGACGTGAAACAGCTTGTGAACCACTCATGATCAGCACAAAACATACAATGAGAGGTAGCATGTTGTACATTGCATCTCTCCATTTCAGAACAGAAGATGAATGGAAGACATTCACAGATTAGCAATACCAGGCATTGTGAAGCAGCAATCAAATTAAGCAATCAAACACACAATAAACGGATAGGAGAGGACGTAAACGATTGTAAAATGAGATTGATCTGATGTCTGCAGATGGAGAAGAATAAAGGTACCCATAGACAACAGATGATGATTATCACAATGAAGAAATGTAATGATGTTTGTTTGGATGTGGTACACACAATCATTATTTAACCAATCATTCATCAATAGTTTATTATTTCATCTTTAGTGTTAAATTTGAACTCCAGCTTTCTGTCCCATTAAAATGGTTTGGTCCAAACGAATGAGTTCCTTTATTAATAGATAACACAAAGTCCATATTCCCATTGCACGCGTTCCTGGAATAAGCTCTTAGGTACTGGTTGCTGTAGTGACCGCCAGTTGGATACTGGAACCTGTACGATATCTGCAGATATTCGCCAACACACCAAGGATCATCAATTTCGTCTAAAAAAAAAAAAATTATTCAAGAAAGATCACATCACCAAACGGTGTAGTGCAATTTTCCGAAGCCATGCAGGACTTTTGTCAGGCATGTGATGAAGGGGTCCTGCGTGGCTCCGAAACGTTGCCCTACACCATTTTGTGATGTGATCTTTCTTGAATAAAAAATAATTTTGACGAAACTGATGATCCTTGGTTTGCTGGCGAATATCTACATACCATTAATAGATAAGCTTGCTGTGAGCGCTGTATAATCTGCATGTAGCATTAGCTACATACAGCACTGTATTCTGGCAGCAGTGCTGGGAGCTCCCGTCCTATTCCTGAAACAAAATCATTCAGTCAGGCTGAGTGCTGCTCAGTTATTTACAGAAAGTTTTGTATTTTCTGAATGAATACAAAGCTTCCTCTCTTCCCTTGATTGGCTGAGGTGGAGATTGTGACATCATCTGTCCACTTTAGTGAGATGGCCTTAAAGCTTGAGTTTATGTGCAAAGTGCAGGAGTCAGAAGTATGTAATGTACATAGTGCAGGGGTCCAGGGTGGGTACTATACCTAGTGCAGGGGACAGTTGTGTAATACAGGAGTCAGGTGTGTAAGAAACATAGTAGAGGAGTCAGGATGCGTGAGATACATAGTGGAGGAGTCAGGTGTGTAAGATGCATAGTAAAGAGGTCTATTTTGCCTTCCTGGTGGCATCTCCAGTCCTTGGTGTCACTGCATTTGCTGGCAAAATTTTTTCCCCCACAAGGTTCAGTTCACTCCCACCTAGCCCACTTTGCTCTAGTTCTGGCTCCAGCACAGGCACAGCTCCTTCTTCTCTCCCTCTGCTTCTCCTGGCATTTCTCGTAATAGCGAAACATGTATGGCTCACAAAAATGACATTGCGCACACCATGCTTTGTTTACATTTCTGGAATTTTTATTCTGGAGATGTAAACAAAGCGCAGCATGCGTGCTATCAGCAATCCAGTAATGATCTGGCAACCGGAGCTAAATTCCAATATTGTCGGGTCAATTCCGGTAACAAAAAAGTTTTTTGGGGGACTTTGAAGCACAAGACATGTGGTAGGGTCAAATATGGTAACTTCCCACTAAGTATTATATTATACGCATTAAAAGAGAAGTTTGAGTTTTTTTTTAGAATCATACTTACCCAGGTGGACGCAGCATCGGCTCAATGCTGCATCTGTTAGCTGCCGGATCTAAGACTGAGAACCGAGCGCTCAAACACTGTTGATTGCTCAGTTCTCAGAGCTCCATGTACAGAGAGCTAGTGACTGTCAGTTACTGCTGTCTGCTCTGGCCCCCACCCCCCCTCCGTGCTCACTGGTGTGCTGGGCTGTGGAGTGGGCAGGAGCGTCTGGCTCAGGCTCTCAGCAGCTCACTGAAAGGCTGAGCCGGGTGCCGGTCCAGGCATCTGTGTGGATCCCGACCATACAGTCACGATCTATTCCCAGACCGGACCGGCTCTGAGATGTCAGCCAACAGCGGGCTTCAGCTTCAGTTAACCCCTCCCCACCCCCTAGTGGTTAACCCCATTCACTGTCAGTGACATTTTTACAGTAATCAATGCAATTTTATAGCATCGATCGCTGCATTAATGCCAATGGTCCCAAACATGTATCAAAATTGTCCAATGTGTCTGCCATAATGTCGCAGTCACAATAAAAAAAGCTGATCGCTGCCATTACTAGAAAAAAAAAAAAAAACTTATTAATAAAAATGCCATAAAACTATCCCCTATTTTGTAGACACTATAACTTTTGCACAAACCAATCAATAAACGCTTATTGCTATGTAGAAGAATATGTATTGGCTTAAACTGAGGAAAAAAATTTTTTTTTTTATTTTTTTGGGGGATATTTATTATAGCAAAAAATAAAAAATAATGTGTTTTTTTCAAAATTGTTGCTCTTTTTTTGTTTATAGTGCAAAAAATAAAAACCGCAGAGGTGATCAAATACCACCAAAAGATATCTCTATTTGTGGGAAAAAAAGGACGTCAATTTTGTTTGGGAGCCACGTCGCACGACCGCGCAAATGTCAGTTAAAGTGACACAGTGCCGAATCGCAAAAAACGCTCTGGTCAGGAAGGGGGTAAATCCTTCCCGGGGCTGAAGTGGTTAAAATTATCCTTAAAAAAATGCTTTAAATCCCAACAATATAGAGACCTGAAGTATAGAGCTGAAGTATGTATTGTATGTTGCCTATACGATGAAGAGTGTGACCTTCTGATATTTAGCAGGTCACATTGTTAAATTGCAGGAAAAGAATCACAGGCCTCATATGTCAGGAACAAAATTGTATTTTTGGATTTGTCTTGTGGGTATGTTATATTTTAGGTAAAAGCTGCAATCGCACATAACAGGTGGAGACAGCTGGAAGATTGGAGTTGTGTTGCTAAATGAATCTTTAGTAGAGAACCCGACTACGCTCCACAGTATTGTTCAAAAATCAATCCTCTTATATCTGTGTATTACATACCATAGGGGCAACATACATACTTCAGTTAAAGGTCTCATTGTAAGTGAAGCTATATGGTATTGTAGATATGATAGTTGTAGGTAGAGTGATTGAGGCTACACGTGTACAGATCACACAAGTGAAGTTGTAACATCTGAAAATGTTACATGGATTGGAGAACACGGCAAAGTGTTGACTTTTGGAAAGGTGTAATGCTTCATGCACGCGGCTGCAGGACCCGCTACCACAGCATACAGCTGCTTATTGAGATGCATTAGAAGAGGTGGCTGTACGCAGTTGTTCGGCAGGGTCTGTGTGAACACGCTTGCGCACTGATGTATGTTTCAACTGCACACTATCAGTGTTTGGAGCATATGTCAGTGCGCATGTAGGTACTTTACACAGCCCTTGGCCTGCAAACCACATACAGCTGCCTTTTATAATGCATGACAAGGTGGCAGCGGGTCATGGGAATGTCATTTATGCAGGCTCGGTGGGCTGTATGTTCCCTGTACAGTCACGTGTATGAAGCCTAAAGAAAAGGAAAAAGGATTGCACATAACGTATGTAGCAGTGATCTACTGAGAACATTGTATTGGGATGTGAGTGGGGCAGTGTCTAAGCTCTGACTTTTAGAAGGTCAGCATTGGCATATGGTGAGCGTGGGATGCCACTAGCAAACTGGAGCTGTGGATTGATAAAATGAAAGTTTAAAATAAATAAATCATCAGTTAATAGTACTCTTGCCTTGTAGCTCTAAAGTCCTGGGTGTAGGCTTCTCCTGGACCAGGATCTGCATGTAGTTTTCAATCTCTCTCGATGTTCGTGCGAGTTTCCTCCAAGTGTTTTCACTTTCTCCCACAAAACAAAGACTAAAACGCTTTACTCCCACATTGGTCCCGATCATAAATGAGGCTACTTGTGTTTTTTCAGGCATCTTTCTATCTGTGCCTACAGAAAGACAGGAGCTGGAGAAAGCAATTGAAGTGTATGCCAAACCTTGCATGCACAATTTAGAAAGGCATAACATGATTCCTAACAAACTAGGATGACTGCACTGAGCCTTTGGCTTCTTCTACAAAGCACTTAGGAGGCGCTTATCTTAAATGTGAACTGAACCTAAGCGTGGAAGGTATTGGTAAATACGCTTCTTCAAAGGGACTGATAGGAATGCTTCTTTCTAAACTGTAAGCAACAGTGTAATATATCATGTACAATTCCTACCTTTTGCACAGATTTCTTTTTAGATACAATGGCAAGTACACTATATGGCCAAACGTTTGACCTTCACCTACAGTATATTAGCTCATGCACATCACATTACAAAACCTTGGTTAGTACCATGGAGTTGACCTCACTTGTTAGTTATAAAAGCCTACACCCTTTTGGAGACACTTTCCACAACAGCGTTTCTGTGGAAATTTGTGCGCATTCCGCCAAGAGTGGAAACACATGCATGGAGAGGCAAGAAAAGAGGTCTAAGAGGTCTAATTGTGTAATGAATGTCTACATCAAGTTTACTTATAATTATACCCACACAAGGAAAACTGCCAACATTTTCAAGGCTTCCATCAGGGTTAAGAAATATACATGTAAAACCAAATGAGGTCTTTGAGGTATGCAGGTATGCCCTTCACTGGAAATAGTTGAGGTCAATAATTAAAAGGGGTGCTCCCAATCTTATGGTGTAAACAGATGTAGCTCCCTACCCTAGGCTGGTTACATTTAGTTTTTGACTGTACCCAGCTGAGCAGCAATTTATTTTTCAGGTTTGGTCAGGTCTATCCCTAATCCTGGGGGTTGATTGCTTCCGTTTGCCTCTGGAAGAAGCTTCCAGCAATAGAGTAAGAGGGTTAGCTACTGGGTTTTGACCTCTGCCAATCCCTGGGAGGTAGGTCCAGAAGGTGTGACTAGGGGGAAGATAAATGTTTGGGAGGGTCTGTTCAGAGCTCTCTCTCTCTTGGAGCCTCTGCCCTGGGAAGCAGCCTGTGTTAATGAAGATCTGTTGTTGTTGTCATGCCTCAGCATGTGCTTGGCTGAGGGCCTTGCAGAAACGTAGACTTAAAGGGGTTGTAAACCCTTGTGTTTTTTCACCTTAATGCATCCTATGCATTAAGGTGAAAAAACCTGGCAGTCACAGGCCCCCTAGCCCCCCGTTTTACTTACCTGAGCCCTGGAATTTCACCTGGCGGAGATGCGCTCTTCCTTTGCCCAGGGTTCTCGGCTCTTGATTAGATAGATTGATAGCAGCGCAGCCATTGGCTCCCACTGCTGTCAATCAAATCCAATGACGTGGGTGCCAGGGGGGGTGGGGCCCAGTCCGGCATTCGTGTCTATGCATTCATATGCTGGACTCGGGAGCACGTGCGTAAGGTAACCCCCCGGGAGAGCGCTTCTCCTAGGGGGTTATCTGATAAGAGGAGAAGCTGCGACAGCCGTCGAGGGACCCCAGAAGTCGGTGTTCGGGGCCACTCTGTGCAAAACGAACTGCACAGTGGAGGTAAGTATGACATGTTTGTTGTTTAAAAAAAAAAAAAAACGTGAACCTTTACAATCACTTTAAAGGGTCAGTTCACATTTACAGAAAATCTGTAAGGTGAACTTACACTGGACCCCCTAGCCGTCCCGCGATCTCCCGCTGTGAGACATCGGGTCACCGCTTCACCGATCTGGGGATTTGAAATCACCACAGCTTAATCTCCTATACGTATCTCTTAGCCCCCGTACACACGGACGGAAATTCCGACCACAAAATCCGTCTGATTTTTTCCGACGGATTTTGTCCGACACTGGTGTTGCATACACACGGTCGGACAAAGTTGTCGGAAAATCCGATCATTCTGAACGTGGTGACATTCGTTGCGTACGACGGAACTACGTAGAGGCTAGTAGACAATATCTTTGGTCTCATAATTTGATCTGAGCCTGCGTGGCACTTTGTCCGTTGGAATTCTCTACAGACGATCGGAAAAAGTCTGATCGGATTTTGTTGTCGGAAAATTTGAGAGCAGGATCTCAATTTTTTTTCCGTCGGAAATTCCGATGGAGCCCACACACGGGTGGATTTTCCGCCAACATGGTCCGATCGGACATTTTCCATCGGAATTTCCGACCGTGTGTACGGGGCATTAGTGTGTATGGATAAGAGGCACTCTTAATTGGTCAGCGCTGATCAATCAAAACCCTGCCTAGCCCATTCTTTCAGCACTGAAGATGAGCCTAGAAAGCTGTGGGGATTTCAGACCCCCAGACCGGTAAAGCGGCGACCCAATGTCTCACAGCAGGAGATCGCGGGACTCCTGGATAGCGGGACCAGGGGGGATGGGGAGGGGGTCCAGTGTAAGTTTACCTTACAGATTTTCTTTACACTTTAAAGAAACCTCCTGAAAGACACTGTCTGTGAAAGCTTTCACTAAAGAGTGTCACAGGGATGCCGGCTGGGAGCTTTCTCTGGACATGTGAGACCTTGCCTAGAGGAGTGCAGGTGCTTTGAGGGTTAGATGGCAGATGTTGTTTCATTGACTGTGACTGCTCTAACAGAATCTCATATTTGCTGGCCGTCCCATTTACCTCCACCAATACTTAAAGTGGTGTCCCCCCCCCCCAAAAAAAAAAAATAGCTTAAAAATCCTAAAAATATTAATAATAATTGGAATTTTTTTTTTTTAACTCACCTCTAAATGCCTGTTGCTAGGGGGTCCCTCGTAGTCTACCTCCTTCAGTGCCCGGGCACTGACATCACTTCCCCTCGGCGCAGTCAGTCATCTGGGACACGTGACAGGTCCCAGATGACTGTGTGGCGTATCACGGCGCGCGGCGCCACTCGCGCATGCGCAGTGGGTGCCTGGCTGTGAAGCCACATCCGGGTGGCCACAGTAAGAATGCCGGTGCCGCAATCGGAGCAGGGAACGAGGGGAGGGCTTTGTTCCCCCGCATCGCTAGACCCTGGGACAGGTAAGTGTCCGATTACTAAAAGTCAGCAGCTGCAGTATAAGGCTTTGGAGTAGAATGTCTCTACCTCTGTTGACTTGTGTGTTTTGGAGTGTCCTGCACCCTCATCCCTCTACCTGCCTATGTTCAAGTATTGCAATAAATCTTCAAAAGACACCCCTAGACTGAGCCTGAATTTTGTTAGTGTGCTTTGGAGTTGGTATATGGGAACAGGTAAGGGAGACCTGGGTTATTCCCAGCAGCTCCTCTGGGGTAAGCACTACATAGTGGTAATACAGAGATACTGTGTGTATATATATATATATATATATATATCCCACAAAGTGAAATGTGAGATACTGTGTGTGTATATATGTGTATATATATATATATAGAATGCTTTTCTTTGATGCCATACATCTCAGCTCATCTTGGTCTCTATACAGCTCACTACATGGACTGTCATTTATGTAGCTGGTGCTATAGAAATCTTGTGACTTTACTTCAATAACAATGTGCCCCCCAGGGAGTTTCGACTCACCCACCTTGTCGTCATAAAAGCATATTGGCACAATCTTCTACATCAATGCATTCATGGCATTAGGCAAGCTCGTCCATAATAAGGAATGGGATTTACAGGTTCTGCGCTCATACAATTTAAATGGTTTGCTGGAATCTCGAGTGTTCATCCTATCTGTATGTTAAGTGAGCTACTCAATCCCTCGTAAGATCTGCTCTTGACATCGGTGTACTTGACTGACAACATGAGCCAAGATGAAGAACGCTGCCTTCCAATAGGAAAGGAACAGCTTATTTATAGTCACAAATTAACTGCAAACCATTTATATGTTAATGATCTACCTGCGGGATTCTTAAGCGCTACAGCGTATTTGTGGCTTGTTTGTGTGGGATTCACATAGCATATGTCAGGGACTGGAATCCACCACAGAGAGGGAACAGGAGGAGGGGGAAGATATTGCAGTGGACTGTTCTGTACTACCCGTCTCCCCATTTATGTAACGAAAGATAAGGAAGGAAGGGGGGCGAGATGAACGTAGTGGCATACCCTGTGCACTCATTTACTGTGAATAATAGTCTAAAGGGCACAGAACAGTGTATGAATAATTACACTTCTGAAAGCTGAACTCTAGGCAGATATAAAACATACAAATTAATGTAGTGCTGTAATTATTAATACATCATTAAATGTGGTATTGAAATAGCAGTGTGAGTGCCTAAATTGTACCTGGTAGCGGGCACTTGCTGTCCCCTGTACAGCACAGCTAGGGTGCGACAGTAAAAAAGCAGCACAGTGTTCATTGCAGTGTTTATGTGCTGATAGGAGAAGAAAGCAGAGTGACAGAGAGAAGAGCTTATCACTGTGCTGCTGTCAATCAATCTGGAAGACTGAGGACATCTAGTGGCAGAAAAAAGCACTGTATAAGACAGCCCTGGATTCAAGGTAAGTATCGCTACAAAACGTAATGTTTCTTTTATCTGAAATAGGCTACGAATCATTTATTTTCAATGTGCTCTGCTTTAGGATATATAGATAGATATGAATGAATATGATGAGCTGAATAAAAAAAAAAAAAAACTTTTAAGTAGATAGCCTGGCAAGACCTGAAAGTAAGAAAAGTGTAGCATAATAACACTGTACCAGCCTTGAGCCAATTTTAATTTTAATCTCCTAAAAATATATTTTTAGCAGGTATGTAACTGCATCCTCCTCCATTCTTCCTCACTAAAAGTGGGCCTGCAGATGGGATGAAACTGCTCCGAAAAGTCACCCCCAATGCTGTGTATTGGAGCAGGGACTTCAAACCCCAGCCTCTGTTTAAGCACTTCTGACTACCATATGCTGTAGATACCTGATGTCCAACCTCCGGCCCTTTGGTATTTGAAGTATGGCCCTTGGACCTCAGCAGTCTGTAGTGGGAACATTGATTAGGGTATAAGCATTGACCTCTACTTGTCTCATGTAACATGCTCCCAGTTTCATATTGTCTTCTGTAGCACATCCCCAGGCAAAATGTAGCATGTCCACACTCTCTACCCCTAATTTTCTCTAGTAGTCATCAGTTTCTGACTGTCCTCTAAAACATTACATATGCTGAATATTATGTGCGGCCCTTTAGTGAAGTCAGGGGCCGCATTTGAGGCCTCCTTTAGCTCATAAGTTGACAACCACTGCTGTAGGTGTTGCACTGTACTTCCACCATGATGAGGACCAGGATGCCTATGCACAGTTGAAGTCTAGAAGGGTGACAATGCTGCAGTAGCTTTATTACAGCATTGTCAACATTACTGTACCGGTCTGCCTTTGCCTTGCTTGGCATTAAGAAGACTCTGGTTAGCCCAACCCTGACCCACTCACCTTCTTCAGGCTGCCCAGCAGCTCCATTCTCCATCCTCCATCGGAGCCAGGAGTCAAACCCTGTGTAAGCTACATGTTGGATACCGTTGAAACTTTTTTAGGGTTAATGATGTTTTCTCTTTACTTGACAATGCTTGGACCCGATTGCTGGCCACCTAGACCTATGCACTGCATCATGGCCGGTGGTCACATGCTCCCTCATACCTGGAAGCAGAGTGTATTTGCCTTGACTGTAATCCACTCCTGATGCTTTTCTAGCCATTTCTGACTGGAGTGCTGATATACCAAATCTGAAGAAGTGGCTAAGATTTGGGATAGGCAGAACAATTATTTTCAAATTTGGGAATTGAGGGATCTCTCACAGCTTGGCCTTCCAAATAACACGTTTCCATGTTGAAGTGAGTTGGATGTAGAACCTGTTTTGATAATTACTTTGATAATTACTCTCAGTTTTTATCATCCTTCCTCATTCATCCTTCTCCCTTTGTTCCCCCTTCTTTATCCGTTGTTACATGTTGCCTATTTATGGAATGGAGTTATGCACAACACACCAGATATCTTCAGCAACTCCAAGGTTGATATATGATATATTTTGCCTTATTTTAAGGATCGTGTAGATTACTTTAAGTGCTGTTTCCTGATATTTTTTTTATCCTATGATCATTTTCTATTGCTAGCCTTTTGGTTTTATGCATCTTCCATTGCGAATACTTTGGAAACATATACTTAAAGACCCCTGGAGAAGTTATTTGGAAACCTTTATAATCGGCTCAACCAACATTGTATTTTCTTTGTTTTATTTTTTCTAAAGATACAGTTTACTGTGCTTTAGACTTTAGTGGAGCCAGACTGTGCCCAGTGGGAGTAAACAATGCCTGATTTTTGGTATTGGGGGGGGGACTAGTTGGTGTCAGTGGGGGGAATAGTGCCCCATCTTTGGTATCGGTGGAAGGAACCGTGCCCCATTGTTGGTGTCAGTGGCAGGAATTATGCCTCAAGGGTGGGATAAAGGCAAGCAAATGGCTGCATATGGCCCCAGAGCCGCAGTTTGGAGACCACTCTTTTATGATATAGTAGATCATAAAATATATAGATTATATAGCACTACACTACAGCAAGCTGTATCCTTTAGGTGTCCCGATTACTATTCTGGGCTCTTGTGTAGCAACACAAGTACCACCTACTATTACTATAAAATATCATATATCGCTACACTACAGTGAACTGTACCCTTTAAGTGCCCCATTGACTTTTTGGGCTCTTGTGTAGCAGTACAAGTGCCACCTATTATTACTATAAAATAACATATACTGTATCACTACACTACAGCAAGCCATATCATTATATATCTCCACTGACTTTCTGGGCTCTTGTGTAGCAGCACAAGTCTCGCATACACAGATCCCACCTACTACATAGTTATATAGTTAATCTGGTGGAAGCTCCCCAATGCTCCTTTGTATACACAGAGCTGAAGAAGGTATTTCATAAATTTGCCTTCTCTTTGTCCCCAGTCACCCACTCTAGATTATTTTGTGAAGGGCCTACATGCAGAGCTTATTACTAATATTAAGCTAATATCATTACTTATTTCTTGCGTTTGTCTTACTATCTTTTGCAATCTGTCATTCATTTAGAATTTTTGCTGCCTTGATTTCCTTTTTACATATTCTGTTATATTCCTTGTAATATTTAAATGATGATAGTGTTCCTTCATTTTATTTTGTTATCATTTATAGCTTTTTTAACCTTTGGCCATGAGCCATATATGTTTTATTTTTTGCCTTTTAAACTTGATGCCCATGGGAATATATTGCGCAGTGTGTTCACATACAGTGGATTTAAAGAATTCCCATTTCTGTTCTGTGTTCCTGGATGCCAATACAGTGGAACCTTGGATTGCGAGTAACGCGGTTTACGAGCATTTCGCAATACGCGATATATATATATTTTTTAAATCCTGACTCGCTTTGCGAACGTTGTCTCGCAAGACGAGCAGGATTCAAGCCTCTGAGGTGTGCAGTACCGCATTTGGCCAGAGGTTCGGGAGCGCCGGTGACACTGGGAGACCACTTGGAGATGCTCGGAAACACTCGGTACTGCATAGACAAGCAGTGGCTGTGAAACAGATTATCTGAGTTTCCATTATTTCCTATGGGGAAACTTGCTTTGATATATGAGTGCTTTGGATTACAAGCATTTATGTGGAACAAATTATGCTCATAATGCAAGGTATTACTGTATTCCCTCCCAGTCTAAGTCTTAGAGAGCAGCCATCATCCTTGGAAAATGTGCTCTCTCAAAGTTAAGTGTTATCTTTTCAGTACGTGCTTGTTGTTTACAGCTAACATTACACAAAATCATGTTATGGTCATTGCTACCTAATGTTCTTTTATATGAACATTAGTAATCGCCTCTGCATTATTTAAGATTACCAGGTCCTGCAGAGCATCATTCCTAGTCAGGGCCTCTTTGAATTGTACCATAAAATGGTCTTGTAATGGGTTTATACATTTTTGCCATTTAACTGTTCACGCAGTGCCATTACTCCAGTCAATTTCCGGGTAGTTAAAATCCCCCATTATTATCAATGTCCCAGCCCTTGCAGCCCTTTCTATCTGTTCAAGGAGCTGGGTCTCCACTTCCTCATTAACCCCTGGAGGTCTATAACAGACCCCAATTATTATCTCTGTAGTACGCACACCCATATGCAGCTCTACCCAGAATGCTTCAGCCTCATCACACTCTCCATTGACTAGGTCCTCTTTCACACTCGCTTTGAGATCACTCCCCACAGACACTGCTCCCTTCATGTTTTACTGTGTCTCTCCGAACGAGAGCATAGCCAGGAATATTAATCGCCCAGTCACGTGAAGAATGAAGCCAACATTCTGCAATATCAATTCAATTATAGTTCTCCTAATGCACCAAAGCCTCCAACTCACATATTTTGCTTTGCAGACTTCTGGCACTGGGGAACAAACACTTTAATACGTTGTCACATTTTGCGCACGTATTTTGCATATTCTTTATTTTGGTACAAATACTACCCTTTCCAATGATTGTTTGTAACATAGGAACCTTCTTATCATCTGCCATAGGTCTCCCCGATCTTTCCCTATTCCAACCACCAATAGAAACTGAGCCCTGTGTGACCGGTCTGCCCCATTATAGTCTAATACATCTTCCCCCCTTCAATCCTAACTTAAATAATCCTCCAGCCTTCCCATAAACCTCTCCCCCAGCACAGCAGACCCCCTTTCATTTAGGTGAAAACCATCATTAGCATATAGGTTGTACCCCAATGAGAAGTTAGCCCAGTGTTCTATAAAACCCAAACCCCTCCCTCTTACACCAGGTCCTTAGCTATGCATTCAGCTCTCTAATCCCCCCTGTCTTTCCTGTGTTGAGCATGGCATTATAGAATGTCATATATCACAAACTTATAGTGAGCTTTACCCTTCATGTGCCCCTATTGACTGTTTGGGCTCCAATGTAGCACCAAAATGTCACCTACACAAATGCCACCTTCCATTACTATAAGGGCTAGAAAGAGGGGTGGTTTTGGGGACTTTAAATGAAAGGCATATACTCACGCGCCTCCATCTCTAAATCTGAGAATAAGAAGAGGAGCTTGGGACTTTAGATGAGGCACGTGACACCCAACTTGGTGAAAAAAAATGTTGACATGTTTATTTACATAAACAGATAGCATAGCACATTGCAGTTCATATATGCATGAGTATTAATGATTTTATTTATATACACACCAATGACATATTGAACATTCATAAATGTATATAGATAACAACATAGCACGATGCAGTTGCCAGTTATGTAAGACAATTATACTCCATGTGATAGAATCAGTTAAAATGGAAGAAAATTACATCCAATCCAATAAAGCTTGATGCGTTTTGTGGATTCTCTCAGCCACAGATTTGGGCACATAGCACACCGCATTGTGGAAATACTCTGATTATTTCTGGAGCTATCAGTTTGCATCATCATAGAATACAGATGGGGACCCTCACCCTCCTGGGGACATATATGTGTGTGCCCGATTCTCCTGCGGGTTCCTATAACCACATCTCGGAACAGACACTGACAGCAGCCCTCAGTTTGCAATACCACGTTTTGAATCGTAGCTGATATATATGTTGTGTATCCGCTCCTGAGGAAGTGGCGCGAATCCACAAAACGCGTCAAGCTTTATTTGATGCAGTCCTGTCCCTACTACACGGTTCATTTTCCACTATGTCATTTTTTACCATTTTAACTGATTCTATCACATGGAGTATAATTGGTTTACATAATTGGCTACTTCATTGTGCTACGTTGTTATCTATGTACATATATGAATTGTCAATATGTCACTGGAGTGTATATAAATAAAATCATTAACAGCCATGCATGTATAAACTGCATTGCGCTATGTTATCTGTTTATGTAAATAAACATGTCAAAATGTATTTTTACCAAGTTGTGTGTCACGTGTCTCACCTAAAGTCCCAAACTCCTCTACTTATTCATCCATTACTATAAAATATCATATATTGTGCCATCCTGTACCTTTTGTATTGAACTGTATTGTAATTGTGTTGTCCCCCCTATACATTGTAAAGCGCTGCGTAAACTGTTGGCGCTATATAAATCGTGTATAATAATAATAATAATATATTGCTACACTACAGCAAGCTGTACATTATATTCCCCTATTGACTTTCTGGGCTCTTGTGTAGCAACGCCAAAGTGTCACCTACACAGGTGCCACCTAGTATTACTATAAATATCATATCACTACACTACAGAGAGTTGTACCCATTATATGCCCCCACTGACTTTTTGGGCTCCTGTGTAGAAGCTCAAGTGCCACCTCTAATAGGTTAGCCCCAGTTAGAATTGTGCAGATTGCTCATGCCACAATAAAGCTTTAAACATCAACTGGATAATCACTTTGCCTGACAATAAAAAAGGAAAGAAACCTTGCAAAACAAAACAAAGCTTCAACAGAAAAAAAATAAAAAAACTGATACAAAGCAAACACAATAAAGTATTCTATTTCCAGGCGAGTATGTTTCAACCAAAAGGGAAAGATAAGCAAGATTTTGTCACGCCTGAAAGTAATCCCTTTCTTGTTTGTCGAAAACTATTTCACCAGCTCCCTTTCAAATCTTTTTGATCATAATTAAAAGGAACAAATGCAACTTCACATCGATGAACAATAAAAACATATTCGCACATAAATACAAACAAACACAAATACATATCTTGCTGCATCTGCTTTTCTTCAAAAAAAAAAAGGAAAAAACGAAAGAATGTTTTATACATCCTAGCCTTGGTGCACATTTCTCATTTAGGAAGGTAAGAACTGAAGCTCTTACTTCCAGTGACAGGTGAACCACAGGGGATGGAACGGATCAAGATATGCACAGAGCAGCTGTCTACCTTTTTGGCTTTCCTCAGATACGTCCTGGCAGAGTCCTTGAAAGCTTCTTCCTCTTCGGGCTCCTTGGCTTGCAGATAACAGACCCATCCCAGCAGATACCAAACCTACAAGACAAGGCCGTTCTTCAGGTCACAAAGTGCATAATTACAAGCAAAGAACAGCAAGCCAGACAGGGAGAGAAGATAGGAGACTTAGTTATTAATATTTCTCCTGGATAACCACCAATGGTGATCGTCAGAATAACAATACGGTTTTCTGTCGATTTGGGTCATTTTATATTACTGTACTTACCTTCTTCCATAACAAAGTATAGTTATACTTCAAAGAGACAGGTTAAAGCGGAACTGAAAAATTCAAAACTACACTTGCGTTGAGGCCACCCCCACACTACAGGGGTTAAATGCTCATTGTACAAACAATGGCAACCACCCCAACCTAGAACTAGCCTTTACAGCAAGGAGCACATGAAAGGACATTCCACATCAAAAACAAACAAAAACTCCCAGCACACTTACTAGCTAGCCTGCAAGAAAACCAAATTGACCCTGTCTATTAGTTCACGTAAAAAAAAAAAAAGGTGTTTAGTCGCACACATTTGCATATGTGTAAGACGCAGTGTACTGTGGTCCTAACTCTATCATTTTGAGAGTCTGAAAAGTTGGAGCACATATAGCATAGATTAGGGGCAAGTTTGCCTGGAAGGAGCCCAGAAAGGGCACAATGGCCAGTGCATCCCCCACCTATTTACCAACTGTACAAACAATGGTAACCACCCCAACCCATAACTAGCCTTTGCAGCAAGGAGCACATGGAAGTCATCAGGTGCAATGCAGGACCAGCAGTCCTGCATTTTAAGTGAGGACTCTGAGAGCCTGCCCACAACCCAGGGAGGAAAGAAAGAGCACTAACTGCTGCTAACTAGCATGATGGTGGAGTGACCTTTTGTAAAATTTGGGATCCTGAGCTTTGAGGTCCAGGGATGTCACTAGAGTCTACAGGAAGCAGCCTCAATTTGAGGTGTATGGCTCCACCTAAAATGAGGAAAAATCCCTTTATTTTGGGGATTTGTGATGGAATGAGACCTATTGATAAATTCTGGTCGAAGAAGGTTCTGAACTTGCACTGCTTCAGTGGGAGGCGTTTGGGTTTCTTTTGGCCCACCTCACCATAACCTGTCTGCTTTTATCTTATGCCTCATGCACAATGGGCATAAAAAATCCGCTTTCATGGGCATTTAGAAAAAAAAACATCACTGCATTCAGGAGAAAAGCAGGCACATTTCGTGGCACAATTTACTCTTCGTGTCTTATTCACTTCACAGTGACGTTACACTTGACTAACTGTTCACAGTCTTCCTTACATGGTGCAGCACTTGTGAGGGGATACAATGAAGCCTGTATCCCGCTCTCCGGCCCAGCCTTGATGTCACCTCACTCCATGCGGTTAGACATGCAGCTTCCTCATGACATACAGCTAGATACAGAGGGGCTCCATGGCACGGGTCCAGTCCCTGATACATGGGGGCATCGGCTGCTAGGGAGGGAGTTGCATTCAATCGTCACCAGAGCACACCGTTATCCTTGCTATTCACACTGTACATACACTGGTTGGCTGTTTAAACACAAAACATAATACTGGTTACTCATGGCAATGGCAATCTGATCTTCCACTTGAGACACTGTCTGCTTGGAAACCTTTAGTAGTACACACCCCCTGATGTAAGCCCTGTTCTTTTTATACACCTTCCTTACATGCACCCCTTTGCAGGAACTTCAGACCAGGCATTTAGTTTACTAAAGATTCTTGCAGGTACAGGGTTAACAGATCACAGTCTTTCACAGTTTATTGCTAAAACAGTTCCAATTCATTCTAACTAATTTAGTTAGCCCATGTCATACCTCTAAGCAAGGGAGAGTACTTTTCTAAGGTTAATGTTCTGGTTCCAGTACACCGACTGGGTACCCCAAGAGGGTGACCACGTGTTCCTAGAGGAGCTACATTTTGCAGTACAGCTTCCTATCAGTTCCCACAAGGAAGGGGAAGAAGAGCCCTAAGAGACTGCCACCCCCCCCCCCCCCCCCTTGTATTTATAGCTCTACACAAGGGGGCAGAGCTATGAACACCTGGGAGTGAGCATACTTAAACCCTGCCTAAGCCTATTACACAGAGCTTACTAACACATACACATTGCAGTGCAACAACAAGACATAGGGGTTGATTTACTATAGGCAAACAGATGGCGCGCCTTTGCAAGTGTAGTTGCTCCAGGGCTTAGTAAATGAGGGAGAGCTCTAAAGACTTCCATTATCCAATCATGTGCAGGCAAAAATGCAGTTTTTATATTTTCCTTGCATGTGATTTGGTATTCTTAGTAAAGTGAAGCTACACTTCATTTACTAAGCTCTGGAGCAACTGCACTTGCAGAGGGGTCTCTTTGCCTTTAGTAAATCAACCCCATAGTGTGCACCCCAAAAGTAGGCACTGAATGTGCCTAAATGATAGGGCAGAGCGACGTGCTGACGTCATTGCGTACCCCAGTTCCTGGAAGTGCAAGGTTGCTTGTCTTATGCCGGCCACCGAGAATGTTTTTATCACCACATTGATGTAAGTGCAATCTTATGTTTTCATAAACATACCATAAACGTTTTTACACTATGTGGAGCATCTTTTATATTTCTGGGGATAAAATCATAGAGATATTATCTGGATGATCTTCACTTTGGTCTTGAGGGGACCCTATAGGAATGCTACAGAAAGGCCCTGGCTTGGTGTTTAGCTGCAAGGGTTTTTGACTTACTTCATTGAAGGTCCCTTCTAGCAGGTAAGTACCATACTATGGTGGCAGTGTTCCAATGAGGATCTTACACATGGTGATGGATGGTGTCCTGGTCACATATGAAGAGACCTTTATTTATTTTTCTTCACATATATTTTATATTTTTTCACAATATAATATGTTAAATTTTTCTTTACCATGTTGATGTATTCATATTAATTTAACATACAGTGCCTTGCTTAAGTATTCACCCCCTTGGCTATTTACATATTTTGTTACATTACAGCCTTTAGTTCAATGTTTTTTTTAATCTTAATTATATGTGATCAGAACACAATAGTCTAAGTTGGTGAAGTAAAATTAGAAAAATAGATACATAAAACAATTTTTCAGAAATAAAAAACTAATAATTGGCATGTGCGTATGTATTCCCCCCCCCCCCCCCCCCCCCCCCCCCTCCCCCCCCCCCCCCCCCCTTGTTATGAAGCCCATAAAAAGCTCTGGTGCAACCAATTACCTTCAGAAGTCACATAATTAGTGAAATGATGTCCACCTGTGTGCAATCTAAGTGTCACATGATCTGTCATTACATATACACACCCCAGAGGCTGCAGCACCTAAGCAAGAGGCACCACTAACCAAACACTGCCATGAAGACCAAGGAACTCTCCAAACAAGTAAGGGTCAATGTTGTTGAGAAGTACAAGTCAGGGTTAGGTTATAAAAAAAATATCCAAATCTTTGACGATCCCTAGGAGCACCATCAAATGGAAAGAACATGGCACAACAGCAAACCTGCCAAGAGACGGCCGCACTCCAAAACTCACGGACCGGGGCATGGAGCCCATTAATTAGAGAGGCAGCACAGAGACATAAGGTAACCCTGGAGGAGCTGCAGAGTTCCACAGAAGAGACTGGAGTATCTGTACATAGGACGACAATGAGCTGTACGCTCCATAGTGTTGGGCTTTATAGCCGAGTGGCCAGAAGAATGCCATTACTTTCAGCAAAAAACAAAATGGCACGTTTTGAGTTTGCGAAAAGACACGTGGGAGACTCCCAAAACGTACGGAGGAAGGCGCTCTGGTCTGATGAGACTAAAATGTAACGTTTTGGCCATCAAAGAAAATGCTATGTCTGGCGCAAACCCAACACATCACATCACCCAAAGAACACCATCCCCACAGTGAAACATGGTGGTGGCAGCATCATTTGGTTTTATTGGTTAGAAGCACGGTTTTTCTCTTTTTAATAGACGCGTTTAGCGCTTGAGTGTTCATTCATTTCAGTAGCCAGAATAAATTAATATCCTGGAAAATAGAATGAATGAATGAACACCCAAGTACTTGATGCGCCTAAACGTATTTGCAAAATGTGTCTTTAGTCGCATTTTATAAGTTGGTTTTCTCCTGCCAGGATAAAAGGCATTCAGAAGGGCCAAGAAAAAAGCCCAGTGTGCAGGAGACATATCTGCTGCTCCCCAAGCCCTACTCAATAGAGGCCATTGTTTCCATAAACAGCTGTATGTATTGTGCAATATTTGGTTCTGTAATATTCAGCTGTATCGATACTATACACCAACGGTTCAGAGTGTACAGCTAGCCTGAGGGCATACAGAAATGAACTGCATGGCTCTGGCCACTACCCTAAGGAATAAAGTCTTAGGCCTCTTTCACACAGGGCGGATCAGTGCTGATCCGCCCCGTGGATATCTGCTTGCTCAGCTGGGATCGCCGGAGTGATCTCCGCTGAGCAGGAAGATGACAGGTCTGTCTCTGCACACTGCGCAGGGACGGACCTGTCAGAGCGCCGCTCTCCCCTATGGGAGATCGGGTGACGACGGACCGTAGAGTCCATCCTCACCCGATCCGATGACGGATGGAAAAATAGCTTTTTCCTCCGTCACACTTTTTCGGATCGGAGTGGGTCAGAGTGGGTTGGATGTCAGCGGACATGTCACCGCTGACATCCGACGCTCCATAGACCTCTATGGAGCATCCGTTCAGGTCCGCCTGAAAAACTGACAGGCGGATCTGAACGGATCGGCCGCGTGAAAGAGGCCTTATTCTATGGATTTGTGATCAAATTAAACATTTAATTACCTTCTATTTTAAGAAAGCTTCACACTGGTTCAGTGGGGGGCTTGTTGGTTCCTTTTCTTGGCCTTCCTCACTATAACCTTTCAGGTTTAACTTTTTTTTTTCATTCTGTTCTGTTTATCGTTTTGACTAGACATTTTTTATTAGGGGTAGGTGATTGGAACATAAGCAGGCCGTACATTTTCATGCAAGATCCTCCTTAAAGGATAAGTTTACCTTAACACTAAAATCTCTACATCTACAGACATCTACGCTCTAACACTAACCTATCAAACCCTGTAAAGAAGAAATCAGTATAAATACCTTTTTTGAAGCCACTCTTGTCTGCTGTGGAGGACACAGTTGACAATAGAAGCCCCATAGTAAATCTATGGGTGACGTCACTTCCCATTCATTTCACAGCTGTTGTCGGCTGTGTCCTCTGCAGAGCATCTGCCGCAGGAGATTGAACCGGATCGGGCTCAGAAAAGGTAAATATGATTTCTTCTTTATAGGGCTAGATAGGTTAGTGTTAGATCTTGGATGTCTGTAGATGTAGAGATTTTAGTATTAGGCTGAACTTATCCTTTAAAGATAGACAGTGTTGCCTTGTCTTGCTTGCAAAAGACTTCACAACCTCCAGCCTTAGGTATGAGAGTACTCTGAGATTTTCCTTTAGCTCAGAATCTCCACTGATGTTATCTGACAGTACAGTAGAGATCTCCTCGGGACAACTGAAGAAATCCCATTAGGGAATAAAGTAATGACCATTGGGGACCATTGGGTTCATATGTACATTGTGAATATGACTGTTAGTGGCTGGTTTTACTGTAATCTCTGCTGCCATTCGGCATTATAAAGAAGAGGGAGTGATAGACGGGGAACATTCAATGTTTCTGTGACTGTATGGTCTGTAATCTCCCATGTGCTGATCCTGAGCGATGCTGGAATAGATTGAAAGCAGGATTGCTATTATGTCTGTGTATCTCTGCTACACACATCTGTGATTAATATGCCAGCAAGGGCATCGGCGATTTTTTTTTTTTATTGTTTAACCCCGTCGGGTAAAAGAAAGCTGAATCCCTAAGCACAATTTTGCAACTTTGACACGTGTTCGTAAAACCGTACATATCGTCACAACTACTTTGCGCATCCAAGTGGACTAGATCGCATTTTTCTCAGGATAAATTGGACTTTAATTTGGTAGTAAATGGTAATGGATATCTCCTGATTTTTTTGTATTTTATTAAAAAGGAAAACTGGCATAAAATAGAAAAAAACTTTTTTTAAATTATAGCTCTCTATTTTTTGCTACTACCATAACCTACCACCAAAGAACAACCCAAATTAAATCCTCCTGCTCTAGACAATTGCAGTGATACTACACGTGTATGTTAGTTGCTGTTTGTAACTGTAGTACAGCCCAAAAACAATAGTGTGCATTTTGTTTTTTTTATTCTACTTAAAACACGCTGACACTGATATGAATAAAAAAAAAAAAAAAAATAATGTCCGAAAAAAATACTGACCCTGACCTTGACCCAAACACTAACCTTGGCACTGGCCTAGATCAAACCATGATCTAGGTATTTTTTTGTATTTTTTTTTAATTGATCGTTAGTTCGGGCCCTGGGCTCTCCATGAGACCCCGGTCTCTGTGCTGGGAGCACGCCATGCGGTGCACTACCAGCACATAGGGAGATACGCAAATATGCGGCCCCACAGAAAACAGCCCAGTCCAGTGAGGCCGCATATTTGTGTTAGGTCAATATGAAGGGTTTCTTAACTGAGGTATCCTTACCTCTTTGGGGCAAAGACACAACAATGGGGGTATGGTATCAGTAAGAATTAAAAGAAAAACTGTAGGAAGTGTTAATGGACTATGAGAGTACGGTGATCACCACGCTTGTACACCATTGAGAACCACAAGTCTGTCTGACATGGTCGAGTATTGGACATGTAGCTTTCATCCACAGATCATTGTGAAAGAATGACTTGGCCATACAGGTGGAGTTTGCCATGGCCGGGCAAAATTCAAAAGTGACAGCAGCAGCAGGAGGAGAGAAGCCCCCTGCTGTCAAAGGTAGGGGGGTTTAGGAAGTGGGGCTGGGGTGCACTTGCCACCATGTTACATTCCACAGTCTAAATACAGATAAAACATACAGTAACATATAACATGAAGGCAGAGTTAGGCCTTTCACACAGAGGACATTTTTTATTTCCTCCCCAGGCGCCTTTGCTCCAGAGGGAGGAAAAATGCAACCTAAAAAACGTGCCTAAGGCTGCATCTTGAAAATGCGTTTGGGCGCATCAAGCATTTATTCATTCCATTGGCCAGAATATTTATTCATTCTGGCTACTGAAATGAATGCTCAAGTGCTAAACGCATATAAAATGTAGGCGCATTTACACGCGATTAGGCACATTTAGCATTTTTTCCTATCAAAACGCTCCTCTACTGAACGAGCAAATTATATATTTCTTTCTGCCCTTCAAAGCTTCTCTAAATGCCTGTAAATACCCATGTGTACAAGGACACATAGGCTAACATTAAAGTGATATTAAAGCGGAGCTCCGTCCTGGGGAAAAAAACATTTTTTTTTTTTAAAAGTCAGCAGCTACAAATATTGCAGCTGCTGACCCCCCCTCGTTCCCCGAGCCGCTCACGGCGCCGACATTCCTAATGTGGGAACCCGGCTGTGGCTTCACAGCCGGGCACCCACTGCGCATGCGCAAGCGGCGCCGTGATTTGATGCTCAGTCATCTGGGACACGTGACAGGTCCCAGATGACTGTGCGGCGCCGAGGGGGAAGTGACGTTTTGCCCGGGCAATGAAGGTGGCAGACTACGAGGGACCCCCTAGCAACAGGCATTTAGAGGTGAGTAAAATGTATTTTTTTTCCAATTATTTTTTTTTTATGATTTTTAAGCCCCTTTTTTTTTTTGACCGCAACCCCACTTTAAAGTTGTTGTTAATCCACTCTGTCCTCTTCATACTATCTGCTCTGTCTCCTAATGCTGTGTGTCCTTGTGTGTGCGATTTATAAAAAAAATGCAGTCTATATCTGATTTCAGAGAGCCCCTCGGCGCTCATGTGACTGGCCGCCTCTCTCCTCTCCCCTACTGACAGATGCAGTGGGAGGGGCCAAGAATCCACCGCTGATGTCAGTTGGAACGAGAGAGGCGGCTGTGAGTGCCGAGGGGCGCTCTGAAATCAGGTATAGACGGCATTTTTTTTTTTTATAAATCCCACACACACAGGGCCATACAGCATTAGGAGACAGAGCAGATAGTATAAAAATGTATATCTTATTGCAGCAGCAGGAGGGGAGGGGCAGCCGCTGTCACTAGCTGACAGGCAGGGAGGGGAGAGGACGACAGAGGAGAGCTGCGGGTGACGGAGGCAGGTAAACTGACCAGCAGCCATGCTGAACCGTGGTCAGTTTACGGGGACGGGGGTAGAAACTGGCAGGATCAGCCAGGTTTTTTAGGTTATACAGGGGGTCAAATTACACAGCACAAGCACTGTGCTATATAACATGCTTTGAAGGGATAGGATCCATTTTTTTAGGGTAACAGACGCTTTAACATCTTGTTTTTTTTTTTGTTGCTGTTAAAAAATAGCAAACATGTTATACTTACCTGCTCTGTGCAGTGGTTTTGCACAGATCAGCCCCAATGCTTATTTTCTCGGGTCTCTCATCGGTGCTTCTTGCTCTCCCCCTGCTGAGTGAGCCGTGGGTCGGCCCTGTCCCCTCTCTCTCCTCATTGGTTCACTGACTTTGATTGACAGCAGTGGGAGCCAATGGTGCCTGCTGCTGCCAATCTCAACCAATCAAGAGGGAGAGTCCTGGGCAGCCATGGTTCTCATACAACATTGCTGAATAGAGATGGGGCTCAGGTAATTATTTAGGGGGGCTGTTGCACACAGAAGGTTTATCATCTTAATGCATTAAAATAAAAAACCTTCTGCCTTTAGAACCACTTTAAGGGACATTTAAAGGCAGAAAAAAAGGTTAAATGCCTCTAACAGAAACGTTTTAACACCTTGTGTGTGTGAGGTCTTTATATTAAATAAATAATACTACATAATGAAAGGCTTCCCCGTCTCTATATGATACCAAGTACCATCGAGCATCTTAAAGGCACCCTAAAGGCATAGAGGCATCTGATCAATTGTAAAGGCAGGGGGGCCCAGGAGGTGGATCATAAAGGGGCCGAGGACCATTAACAGCGATTGGTTTATGTATGGTCACCTGTTTGTTCTTAACTTGGTTGTGATGAACACTATCAATATTTTTAAATATTCTAATTAAAAAAATTTGATTTTACATACCCGTATTTATCGGCATATAACACGCACCTTCATTTTAGGAGGGAAGTTTCAGGAAAAAACTCACCATTGCCCTTCTGCAGCCTGATCAATGCCATCTGCAGCCTCACAATTGCCCATCAATGCAGCTTGATCAATGCCCATCTGCAGCCTCACAATTGCCCATCAATGCAGCTTGATCAATGCCCATCTGCAGCCTCACAATTGCCCATCAATGCAGCCTGATCAATGCCCATCTGCAGTCTCACAATTGCCCATCAATGCAGCCTGATCAATGCCCATCAAAAGCCTCCCCTCAGATTACGGCTGCCTCGGAGGGGACAGAGAGGGGACGGGACGAGCGCCGTCAGATTACATACAGCGAGAATCTCCTGTTTACTCGGCGGCCTCTTTAATACAAAGTCCCGCCTCCTGGATTGGCTTCTATGATAGACAGAACACTGGTCCAATGCCGGTCCAGGAGACGGGACTTCCTATTACAGAGGCCGCTGAGTAAACATGAGATTCTCACTGTATGTAATCTTACGGCGCTCGTCCCACCCCCTCCCCGTTCCGTATAACACGCACACACTATTTGCGCCCAATTTTCAGGGTGAAAAAGTGCGTGTTATGCACCAATAAATACAGTACTCTTTTACTTCCTTCTCTAGTCTAACAACTGCCTTAAAAGTCCCGGTGGTACCTCTTCCTGTCTTCCATATATATTTTGGGATGTGGCAGTCAGTCTCCAGTGCACAACCTTTTGGCTTGCCTACATATATTAAAGAGGAGGTCCACCTAAAAAAAAAAATATTAAAAGCCAGCAGCTACAAATACTGCAGCTGCTGATTTTTAATAAATGGGCACTTAGCTGTCCCAGGGTCCAGCGATGTCTGCAGCCAAAGCCGATCAATCGCTCGGCTCTCGGCAGCTGCTGCTGGAATTCTCGGTGAGGGAATCAGGAAGTGAAGTGATGCGGCTTCACTTCCCGGTTCCCTACTGCGCATGTGCAAGGTTTCCGAAAAGCGGAGGTTCAATTTTTGTGTGAACCTCCGCTTTAACAGCTATTGGGGGAAACCTGGTGTATGTGACTCACCCATAACAAAAGCGCAATTTGACCCTTTTTAGTAAAGAGGTCAACAACATCTGGTTAGTGTGGTGTGTGCACAACTGTGTGTAGAGAGACCACAATTGTTTTGTCGCAAAGTACCTTTGTGGATTCATTTAAGCACTTTTTTCATGTGGAATTGTGTGCACTTATTTAATATGGAGAAATACAAAGCAGTAGTGTATGAGAGTGCGGTCTTTTATACTATTTAGGATCATTTGTTTAAATACAGAAGGTACAAATGCTATGAAAGGGCGATGAGTACATGGACGTAATGCATTATTTCTATGAATTACTTCTTATCGGCTGTACACAGAAAAATGTTTAAGTGGAAAGATAAGAAAGGAATAGATAACATTATAAAAAAATTTTATTACTATATCAAAATAATCACTTGTATTATGGGCTGTATTCTTCATGGCGGGGCGGGGAGGGTGTTAATGCATTTCAGAGTAGAGTTTAGGAATAATGAAGATACACCCAATGGCAACAATATGTTTTATGCATCTTTAGCTCTGCCTTGTCCTCTTTTTATTCTAATGCGGCGTACACACGGTCGGAATTTCCGATGGAAACAGTCCGATGGGAGCTTTTCATCAGATTTTCCGACCGTGTGTATGCCCAACGGTCTTTTTCTGTTGGAATTTCCGACGGACTTTGAATTGAGAACCTGTTCTTAATTTTTCCGAAGGAAAACCTTTCTATCGGATTTTCCGATCGTGTGTATGCAATTCCGACACGCAAAATTCCGACGCATGCTCGGAAACAATTCGACGCATGCTCGGAAGCATTAAACTTCCATTTTATAGTGCTGTCGAACGTGTTTTATGCCGCTGTGTTATTGACCGTCGGAATTTGGTGTGATCGTGTGTAGGCAACACAGCTTGAGCGAAATTCTGTCGGAATTCCGTCGGAAAAATCGCCAGAGTTTTTTCCGACGAGAATTCCGATCGTGTGTACGCGGCATAAGAGTCATACCATTGCGGGTATATAATGTTTATTTTGCTTGTTAATCTTGTGCTTACCAAACATGCCAATCACTTAACACAATGTACAGCACACAATACAGAGACCCACAGATGGAACTGCACAATGATGCAATGAATGGAGAACTTTCTGCATACAGTAAATCGTTAAAAATGTGTCATCCAAAAAAGAATTGTGCCCGATAAATTGGTGAAACGTGTTTTAAATGAAGACGAATGTTTGGAAATGCGTCGCTTGCAAGGTAAGACCAGGAGTAACGCGCTGAAGGGCTCTTAAACAGTAAACGGTAAATAAAAAGACATCGGCTGGTTAGACAGAATGTCTTGAAGCAGAACATTAAATATGAAGACAATTTTAAAGGGGTTCTATGTGACAAAGAAATAAAAGGCTCATTTGTGCAGAAATGATAATAAATGTTGCTGTCCAGATTCACTCTTGCATTTTGGATCCTAGTCACACTGGATGACGCACTTAAATCGCTAACAGAAATGGGGACATACTATTGGAGAATTTTTTTAATTTAGTTTATTAGATCGTCGATGATGATACCACTTCAACCAAGTCTTGAGGATGCAAAGTGATTCACATCCTGTAATTCCTATAATACACCATGCTTCACAGTTGGGATTAAGGATAATGTGGGTTGGAAACCCACTTTATCATTTTCTGGCAATCCCCTGTGTTAAATAATGCAATGTCTCCACTGTATATGCTTTATTCAAAAAATTCCCCTGTATACCTTATTTCACATCGCCGCTCGGCGCTCACATGACCATCCGTCGTTCCCTCTCCAGATCTGACAGCTACAGCAGGTGGGGCAGAGAATCCACCGCTGACATCATTTGGGAGGAGGAGAGAGGTGGTCGGTCACATAAGCGCCAAGCAGCGCTCTGAAATAAGGTATACGGGGGCATTTTTTTAAAAATAAAGCATATACAGTTGAGATATTGCATTGTTTAACACAGGGGATTGTTAGAAAATTATGATAGCAGCAGGAAGGGAGAGGAGGTGCGGGCACTGTCACTAGCTGACAGGCAGAGAGGCAGGGAAGGAGGAGGGAGAGGAGGACAAAGAAGGACAGAGCAGGGCTGCGGATAACGGAGGCATTTAAACTGAACACCAAACTTGTTCATCCATGCCTTTTGGACCTTGCTTTGTGCACTGGTGTGCAGTCATGTTGTAGCAGGAAGGGGCCGTCCCCAAACTGTTCCCACAAAATTGGGAGCATGAAATTGTACAAAATGTCTTGGTATGCTGATGCCTTAAAAGCTCCCTTCACTGGAACTAAGGGGCCGAGCCCAACCCCCTGAAAAACAACCCCACACCATAATCCCCCATCCACCAAATGATTTGAACCAGTGCACAAAGCAAGGTCCATAAAGACATGGATGAGCGAGTTTGAGGTGGAGGAACATGACTGACCTGCACAGAGTCCTGACCTCAACCCAATAGTTAACCTTTATGCTGCGTACACACGTGCGGACTTTTGCCGGCGGACTTAGTCCAGCGGACAATCCGCCGGACTTTCCAGCTGGGTCCGCTGGACTTTCCGAGCGTGTGGACTTGCCCACACACGCACGGACTTCTCCGGCGGATAATCCGCCGGCCAAAAGTCTGCGGGACTTTTGAAAATGAACGGACTTGCCCACACACGGAGCAGTCCGTTCATTTAGAACGTAACTTCAGGTTACGTAGCTAGCGTAGGCAGTAAATGCCGCTGCGCTAGCTCCGTGACCTGGCATGGATTTAAAGGTACTCCCCAAATCCATGTCAGACCCTCATCCGAGCACGCAGCCTGGCAGGCCAGGAAAGGGGTGGGGACGAACGAGCGCCCCCCCACTCCTGAGCCGTACCAGGCCACGTGCCCTCAACATGGGGGGTGCCCTGGGGAAAGGGGGGCCGTGCGGCCCCCCCACCCCAAAGCACCTTGTCCCCATGTTGATGAGGACAAGGGCCTCTTCCCGACAACCCTGGCCGTTGGTTGTCGGGGTCTGCGGGCGGGGGCTTATCGGAATCTGGGAGCCCCCTTTAATAAGGGGGCCCCCAGATACCGGCCCCCCACCCTATGTGAATGAGTATGGGGTACTATGTACCCCTACCCATTCACCTAAGGTGTAAAATGTAAAGTACAAAAACACACACACTTTTGAAAAAATATTTTATTGCACTGCTCCGGGGGTCTTCTTCCGTCTTGGGGGTCTTCTCGCCGGACTCCTCCGCTCTCTTCTGCTCTTTTACCTAGCTCTTTCACGAGCGGAGGAGTCCGGCTACCTTCTTCGTCGTCGCCGCCGTCGTTTGGGGGTCTCGATCCGCCTTCGGGGGTCTCTTCTGTTCTTGCGGCGGTCGTCGTCTTCCGCCCCGCCGGCGCCTTCTGCTTCTTGTTCTTCTTCTTGTTCTTCTTCCGATGTTGACCTGTCGCTGTCTCTGCCCGGAATGCCAGAACCGCGCTGCGCTGCGACTTATATAGGGACATGGGGACAGGGTCACATGCTCATGTCACATGGTGACCCCGCCCCCTTGTGTTGTCACAGTCCCGGAGGATGCTGGGACTGTGACATCGCAAGGGGGCGGGGTCACCATGTGACATGAGCATGTGACCCTGTCCCCATGTCCCTATATAAGTCCCAGCGCAGCGCGGCACAGGCATTCCGGGCAGAGAGAGCGTCGGGTCAACATCGGAAGAAGAACAAGAAGAAGGCGGCGCGGAAGACGACGACCGCCGCAAGAACAGAAGAGACCCCCGGAAGACCCCCGATGGCGGATCGAGACCCCCAGACGACGACGGCGGCGACGACGAAGGTAGCCGGACTTCCCCCGCTCGGTAAAAGAGCTTGGTAAATGGCGGGGGAGTCCGGCGAGAAGACCCCCAAGACGGAAGAAGACCCCCGGAGCAGTGCAATAAACTATTTTTTGCAAAAGTGTGGGTGTTTGTTTACTTTACATTTTACACCTTAGGTGAATGGGTTAGGGGTACATCGTACCCCATACTCATTCGCATAGGGTGGGGGGCCGGGATCTGAGTGCCCCCTTATAAAAGGGGGCTCTCAGATTCCGATAAGCCCCCGCCCGCAGACCCCGACAACCAACGGCCAGGGTTGTCGGGAAGAGGCCCTTGTCCTCATCAACATGGGGACAAGGTGCTTTGGGGTGGGGGGGCCGCACGGCCCCCCTTTCCCCAGGGCACCCCCCATGTTGAGGGCACGCGGCCTGGTACGGCTCAGGAGGGGGGGGCGCTCGTTCGTCCCCACCCCTTTCCTGGCCTGCCAGGCTGCGTGCTCGGATGAGGGTCTGACATGGATTTGGGGGGAACCCCCATGCCGTTTTTTTCGGCGTGGGGAGTCCCTTTAAATCCATGCCAGCTTACGGAGCTAGCGCGGCGGCATTTACTGCCTACGCTAGCTACGTAACCTGAAGTCACGTGCTAAATGAACGGACTTGCCGATGAGCGGCAAGTCCGTTCATTTCAAAAGTCCCGCGGACTTGCCTACTAACGGCGGGATTGTCCGCCGGACTGCCAAGTCCAGCGGATAATTTTAAAACCAAACTTAAAACTTTGGTCCGCCGGACTTTGGCGCCAAAAAGTCCGCCGACGCCCACACGCGAGGGGATTATCCGCTGGACTTCAGTCCAGAGGATAATCCCGCGGGATAGTCCCTTCGTGTGTACGCGGCATTAGGATGAATTAGAGCGGAGACTGCGAGCCAGGCCTCCTCGTCCACATCAGTGCCTGACCTCACAAATGCGCTTCTGGAAGAATGGTCAAACATTCCCATAAACACACTCCTAAACCTTGTGGACAGCCTTTCCAGAAGAGTTGAAGCTGTTATAGCTGCAAAGGGTGGGCCAACTCAATATTGAGCCCTACGTACCAAGACTGGGATGCCAAGTTCATGTGCGTGTAAAGGCAGGTGTCCTAAAATTTTGACAAAATAGTGTATATTATGGGTAAATTCTAAATGTTATGGCAGTAATTGGAACATGAATGGAGGTGATATATTCCTAGGTAGATACCTGGTCTAGTGACAACTGTCAAAAAAGGAATTTCCCATTTTTTGGGGAGATTTCCACTCCTTTCTTTTCAAGTATCTTGACCAATAGGAGATGGAAAAACCTCCCTGATGGGCATATTGACAGCAATACAATTCTAAGCCTTTGCAAACTATCTAAAGAAACATTTAAGTTTAAGCTAGATTGTCTATCAGAAACATGCTGTATTGTTACTTCCCTAGTGAGCACAGCCTGTCAAAGCAACATAATTTTTTTCCAGTAGTCTATATGCATTCAACAATAATGTTCTTTTGCTTCTGTACCTGTGGGGCTGATAATCAAATAATTTTTAAGCTTCCAACATTCACCCTCTCTGTTTATATTTGCCTCCACTTAGGAGTCTCACAAAACCCTGATGAAGTATTGGGTTTAAATAAGAACTGAGTCGGGTTCTAAAAATGCTACATGCGTAGGTTTCTCACTTTTGGATTCCCAAAATCCAAAGGTGTCTCACCTTTGGATTTGTATTATAACTGTGCTCCCCAGATGATTGATATGTGGGTGGATTTACAAATGTTGTGGACTAAACTGCATACAGTGCGTGTTAAACAAGTCCTTGGGTGACCACCATGGCTGAACTGTGTTCCTTTATGATGCTGGCACAAAAAAAACTTCTCACCGTGAAGGATAATACAGACGCCACAGTGGGTAGAAAGCATTCATGGTCAATAAACATTCAAGAAATGTTCAGAGCTCAATAATACAAGTAAAGCACAATAATATTTCCCACAAAAGTTAATCTACTTGTTATTGTAGTCATTGTGTTACATACCTGTACTACTTCATCGTCTTCTTCCAAAAGACCTTCTAGAATCTCAGCAGCAAGCTGAAAAACAAAGTATTAATCATCAATCAATTATTTATACTTGAGAGGGAAATCTATGGTGCATTACGTTATTAAACAAAGGGTTCAAGTCGTGCAATAAAACCTAACAATGATAAGTGACTGTAGGGCGTTGGAGTGTGCTAATGCATTTACAGTTTCATGTGCATATGATGAACAGCAAAACAAAGTGAAGAATCTTAAAGGGCAAACCCAGACATACAGATAAACTTTTAAGATTGGAGTTGTTGCACTTGTCAAGTCTCATGCCCTTACATTTGTAAAGCCACCCTCCCTTGCAATGGAGACTATAACAGGGCAAGCCATTCTGCAGTGGCATTACTGCGCCCAGCACCTACCTACCTGCAGTTTACATGACTAGTGAACATACTGATAACACACTTTTAGCATTATTTTTCCTCTTAGCTCCACCAATCCCCCACCCATCAGTTTTCAGAGGCAGCTTTCCCTCTAGAGGTTCAATAATTAAGATGCCTTGTAGCAATTTAACATCAAGACTGGTTGTCTGGTAAAATAACATCAGCTAGACTGAAAAAATGATTTTACAACTTCTAAAGGAATATAGAAAAATAATCCATAAGTAAAGACCAAAATATAAAGCGTTTGATTTGAGATGTTCACTGGTGATTTGAGGTGTTCGTGTTCCCAACTCTTGTAAGTTTATGTCCCTGAAAGATCTAATAAACGTATCCTTATCCTTGTTTGGGGTTGTTTTCTCCAGAGCTTCTCCCATCCTTCGAAACGTCCTACCCCAATCTGTCATACTGTCCCCTGATCTATCCATCTTTAGACGATCCCTGAAAACCTTTCACTTTAAAGAAGCCTATAGATGACATCACGTGACCAAGAAGTAGTTTCTATTCTGTCATGGAACGTTTGTGGCCTTAATTCTAAATTTAAAAGAGCATTGCTATTTAAGTATTTGAAAAGTTATTTGTCACATAAAGTGCTACTTCAAGAAACTCATCTCATGGGGAGCAAGCTTTTGGCCCTTAACCACTTCAATACCGGGGCACTTAAACACCTTCCGGCCCAGACCAATTTTCAGCTTTCAGCGCTGTCGCACTTTGAATGACAATTGTGCAGTCATGCAGCACTGTATCCAAACTAATTTTTTATCATTTTGTTCCCACAAATAGAGCTTTCTTTTGGTGGTATTTGATCACCTCTATGGTTTTTATTTTTTGCTAAACAAATAAAAAAAAGACTGAAAATTCTGAAAAAAAAAATGTTTTTTTTTTTTTCAGTTTCAAAACTTTGTAAGTAAGTTTTTATCCTTCACTGATGGGCACTGATGGGGCTGCACTGACAGGCCCTGATGGGCAGTGATGAGTTGGCACCAATGAAGTGGCACTGATGAGGTGGCATTGATGGGCACTGATATGTGGCACTGATAGGCAGCACTGATGGGCACTACGAATGGGCACTGATAGGTGGCACAAAGTGGCACTGATAGGTGGCACGGATGGGCATGGATAGGCGGCAGGGATAGGCGGCATGGATGGGCACTGATAGGTGGCACGGATGAGCACTGATAGGCGGCATTGTAGTGTATTGTTATGTACTGATGGATGCCAATCAGTGGCAAACCATAATGCATGCCAATCAGTGATGCCCATTGTGGGCACTGATTGGCATCCATTGTGGGCACTGACTGGCATCCCTGGTGGTCTAGGGTGGCATACCTGGTGCTGGGCATCCCTGGTGGTGTCCCTGGTGGTCCAGTGTGGGCATCCTTGGGGGGGGGGCTGCGCTGATAATCGATCAGCACGACCCCTGACCCTCTGACCCCTGTCAGAGGAGCAGCCGATCGGCTCTCCTCTACTCGCGTCAACGGCTCTTCCTATTTACACTGTGATCAGCCGTGATTGGACACGGCTGATCACGTGGTAAAGAGTCTCCATCGGAGACTCTTTACAGAGATCGTAGTTGTGGGGTGTCAGACTGACACCCCGCAACAACGATCGCCGCGATGTGTGCCCCCGGTGGCGCGCAGCGGCTCGATATCCTGAGGACGTCATGTGATGCCCGGTCAGGATTTTGAAACAACTTTGCCGCCGTCATTCTGCTACATATTCCACGTTTTCTAGAGGGGTTTCGATATGTTTTGGTTGTGTTTCTTCTGTGGGGCCAGAGATATATAGCTGTCAGTGTGTATATACCACCTCCCCTTGCAGGGACTCTCCTACAGTATATAGTCTCTTAGAAAAAATGTCTTTGTATGGTCCAGCTAAGTTATTGATAATGGGAGACTTTAATGCTATCCTGGATCCTGCTTTGGATAGACCAACCCCTCCTAAAAATAGCTCTGGAGAACTCTCTAACTGGGCCCAGATGATAGACCTGGTAGAAGCTAGGCGATGGAAAAATCCTTCAACTAGATCATATTCTTGTTTTTCAACTTCGTATAAGACCGTTTCCCATATAGATTTAGCCTTTGTTAATTTGCCGTTATTAGCAGATATGATGGATGTTAAATACTTGCCAAGCGGGTTATCTGACCATTCTCCGCTTATGCTTATACCTCGTTAGCATCACTTTTTCGTGAGGAAGCACAGAGGAGATTGGGTACTCACTGGATCTCACATTCAGATATGGGTAATAAAATTCTGCCCCTTCTAGCAGACTATTGGGAGTTTACTATAGGGTCGTCCACTTCATCAAAATTATGGGATGCCTTTAAGGCCTATACAAGAGGACAATATATATAAAGCAGTTAATAAGGCTCAACGAGTAATGAATGATGCTTTGAAGCTTATAGTGGATGAAAAAAACAGCCCAATATGCTGCTGATCCTTCAGAATCCAATTGTAATGCTTCATCCCATAGCAAACGGGGCTTACATTTGTATATGGCTGAGGCCACGAGGCTGGATCTATACAAAAATAAACAAAAATCTTTTGAGCAGGGAGATCGCAATGGTTGCTTTTTGGCCATGATGGCTAAACATGAACAACCTAGTATTCGGATTTCGGAAATACGCACCTCCTGTGGAGATATGGCCTGTACACTTTTCGTCAATTTTATCAGACATTGTATACATCTTTTTTGCCTTCTGATTTCCAGCCAACTGAATTGGCAGCTTGGATGGATTCAGTTACATGGGTTAACAGATAATGAGAGGGAGACGCTAGTACGCCCTATAACTTCGGAGGATGTCCTCTTGGTCATCGGTTCTTTTCCATTGGGGAAGTCGCAGGGGGCCAGGTGGCCTTCTGACTTAATTGTATAGGGTGCATGGAGCGCTCTTAGCTCCTATATTGGTTTCTCTTTACGGATTGTCTGAAGGAGGGAGCTTTACCAGACTCAATGAGTCATGCCCATATAGTTTTAATTCACAAGCACCCAAAATATCCATCCTCTTGTGCTTCATACAGGTTGCTCTTTTGAATGTAGACTTTAAAATTTTGGCCAAGCTCATCTCCCGACAATTACAACTAGGGTTGTCCCGATACCACTTTTTAAAGACCGAGTACAAGCACTGATACTTTTTTTCAAGTACTCGCCGATACCGATTACCGATACTTTTTTTTTATGTCATGTGACAGTTTGAATGATGGGCACTGACTGGTAACTGATAGATGGCACTGAAAGGCAGCACTTATGGGCACTGATAGATGGCATGGATAGGCAGCACTTATGGGCACTGATGGATAGCACCGATGGCTGGCACTGACTGAAGGGCACTGACTGATGAGCACTGATAGATGGTACTGACTGATGGGCACTTATAGGCAGCACTTTTGGGCACTGATAGGCATTTATGGGCACTGATAGGTGGCTGGCACTGATGCCTGGCACTGATAGGCAGCACTTATGGGCACTGATAGGCAGCACTTATGGGCAGGCACTGATGGGCACTAAAATGCAGCATTGATTTGCAATTGCATAATAAATGACATGAATGATGAGGCAAGGAAGGATTTTGCAATGCTATATGGCATATAGCATTGCAAAATCCTTCCTTGCCTCTCATCATTCATGTCATTTAACATTTAGTATGCTGCAACACCCCTCTTGGTACACCCTGCACTCAGCTGCAGTAAGCCAGCAGCAGACATCTTGTTACACCCAGCCCGAACTATATGGTGCCGCCTCATCAGCGCATATCAATGAAGGAGAAAAATGACCTGTTTACAAAATTTTATAACAAACTATTAAACATGATTTTATTTTTTTCGAAATTTTGCATCTTTTTTTTGTTTAGCAAAAAATAAAAATCCCAGCTGTGATTAAATACCACCAAAAGAAAGCTCTATTTGTGGGAAAAAAATGATAAAAATGTCATTTGGGTACAGTGTTGTCATTCAAAGTGCGACAGCGCCGAAAGCTGAAAACTGGTCTGGGCAGGAAGGGGGTTTAAGTGCCCCGTAAGCAAGTGGTTAATGAATAAAACGCTTCATGATTTTGCCTTCAGCTTTAAGAATACCAAATACAATATTTTTTGCTATTTTGTCATGATTGAATTACATATTTGTTTTTTGTTTTTTTAAGCAAAGAAAATAGTGTTATACACAGAAACGCAAGAAAGCAACTGGATGTCCGTTGCTGTAATTCACTTAAGGCTACGTTCTATTTAGGAAGGAATATATTGGTTATATCACCCACTGTTTTCATAAAATTTTCATAACTAAATCTAGCAGTGCTGCCAAGGGTAGCCAATGCAAAGCCAAGCAAGGCATTATCACTCTTCAACCTGCAGGCTCTTTATTGCTTAAAGGAAAACGAAAGGGTATTATGCACAATGGGGTGTATTTATTTATTCTGCTCGTCATTCTGTGAAATGGCATGTACATTTGTTCTATGCAAATACCGGAATCATCAAATGTTACTGGGATAGTTTCTCTACGTCTCTCGCTGAGGATGAGAGAAAACAAATAGTTATATAGTAAAATCATCAGCTTCATCTAGTGGCCATCATGTGATATTTTCCTGATTCCTTTATTAAAACACACCCTTTTGTAAAGACATATTTTGTTGAGTGATTATTTTATTATTTACCTGAAAATACATTTTGCACATTGCTGCTTGATGTTCCATATTTGTATTAATGTATTTCATATCGAGTTGCAAATGCTCCCTGAATATCTGGATTCTTATGTTCATATGTTGTGACTTAGTTGGCCTTAAAAGTAACCTGTGTTGTGCCTATGCTCCTCAACAAGCTTATGGAAATAGCAGAGGGCGTAATCTGAGTGTAGTAAGTAAAGTATATTCAATAATAAAAACAGATACCGTATAAACTCGAGTATAAGCCGAGTTTTTCAGCACATTCTTTTGTGCTGAAAGTGCCCCCCTCGGCTTATACTGGAATCAAGCACTTTTCTGCAGCAGAGAATGACATTTTCCGACCCGGCTTTGGGGTCCCGTATCTTTGGGCCACTTGGTGTTTGGAACCCCAAATTTGGTGTGCAAACCCAGTAGCACTACAACATATCCAAATTTGGGGTTCCTAGCCCCAAGTGGCCCCGATATACGGGGCCCCAAAGTCGGTTTGGAAAATGTCATTCTCTGCTGCAGAAAAGTGCTTGACATTTTCCGACCAGAATTTGGGGCCCCGTATCTCGGGGCCACTTAGTGCTAGGAAATACGACGCAAGGGAAGCTATTGGCTACTGGCCATTGAACTTCCTTTTTTAGTCCCGTCTTACGTCCTCACGTTCAAAACGAACGGACTTTCGAACAAAATTAGTCCGTTCGTGTGTGGCCAAGTCCGTTCGTTCAGGAAGTCCGTCGAAACTCTGGTGAGACCATCGGACCTAGTCTGCCGGAAAGTCCGGTCGTGTGTACGCGACATTAGATGTAGTGGCTGTATACTTTTTCTATTTTTTCAGGCTTGTTTTTTGCCTTATTTTTAACTGGTGATCCCGCAGATAACACACTTGCTGTTCTAAGATGAAAACACCTATTCACTGTACTGTATCTCTGGAAGAACAGTGTTGTCACCCTAGGCCGCTCTCCTAATTTGGACTACAAACACCTCTCCCAATCTTCATTAACTAGCTGAGATCCGCGCTATAGCCAAATGACGGCTACAGCGCGGATCTGATGTGCCGGGACGACGTCTATTGACTGTGCGCCCCCTGAAGGGCGCGCTCTGTGATCCGCTCTGTGATCTGCGAGTCTGTGAGATTCGCTGGATCACAGAACCGAGTAAGGGGTCGATCCCGACCCCTTACCACGTGATCAGCTGTCAGCCAATGACAGCTGATCATGTGATGGTAACCGAGCCGGTAATCGGCTTTTTTCCCTGCTCGCGCTGACAGCGAATAAATAATCAGTCCCTCTCACTGCAATATGCCCAGGGTCCATGGTGCCCTTCTTTTCTAATAAAAGCGCCCCCAGTGCCATCTGTCAGTGCCCCCAGTGCCATCTGTCAGTGCCCACAGTGCCATATGTCAGTGCCCACAGTGCCAGTGTCACCTACCAGTGCTCATTAGTGTCCCCTACCAGTGCTCATCAGTGTCCCCTACCAGTGCCCATCAGTGCCACCTATCAGTGCCCATCAGTGCCATCTATCAGTGCCACCTATCAGTGCCATCTATCAGTGCCCTCCATCATCAGTGCCCATCCGTGCCACCCATCCGTGCCCATCAGTGCCATCTTTGCTGTGCCCATCAGTACCGACTTATCTGTGCCCATCAGTACCGACTTATCTGTCCCCACCAGTGCAGCCTATCAGTGCCCACCAGTGCAGCCTATCAGTGCCCACCAGTGCAGCCTATCAGTGCCCACCAGTGCAGCCTATCAGTGCCGCCTCATCAGCGCATATCAATGAAGCAGAAAAATTACCTGTTTGCAAAATTTTATAACAAACTATTAAACACGATTTTATTTTGTTTTTTAATTTTCCATCTTTTTTTATTTGTTTAGCAAAAAATAAAAAACCCCATCTGTGATTAAATACCACCAAAAGAAATCTCTATTTGTGGGGAAAAAATGGTAAAAATGTCATTTGGGTACATCGTTGTATGACCGCGCAATTGTCATTCCAAGTGCGTCAGCGCCAAAAGCTGAAAATTGGTCTGGTCACGAGGGGGGTTTAAGTGCAAAGTAATCAGGTGGTTAAATAGGGAGGAGGGGTTGTGCTGTTTACAGAAGAGAACTGAGAGGGCTGATAACAATAAAGTAGAACTTCTCCCTAAAGGGGAAATTCTGCTCTATGCCTACATCCCTCCATCTCTTCAGTTTTTGGCACTTTTTTGGAGGGGGGGGGGGGGGAGCGGGTACATGGTTTTGACAGGTCATCTGCTCCTACTTCCGGTCAGATCGCCATTGAAGCCACAAGGAATCACAGCCGGCTGCCCACAGTAAACATACCAAAACCTGGGACCCAGAAGACCAGCGAATAAACAGTTAGGGCGAGCACGGTGCTGGACCCCTGGACAGGTAAAGGTCCTTTTATTAAAAGTCAGCAGCTACCATATTTGTAGCTACTGACATTTTATTTTTTGGCGAAGAACCACTTTAAGATTTCAATTCAGTACACAGAAAATTACAAAAATACTGGGATTTCTATAAAGATCAAAATGAGTTTTTCTGTACTTATGGAAAGTGTTCCTATCCTTAAAGGCTAAGTTCACCTTTTGTGTATATATGTACATGCCATATGTATATTTTGTGTACATACCATATGCATATTTTGTCTGCATACCATTAATGTACTTCTTTTGCAAAAATAAAACAGCTTTCCATTTACTCTACACACGCTCACCTCACTGGCTTCATGGCTGTTTAAAAACACTTATCCATTACTTCTGCCTTACTTCCTGGTCAGACTTTAGGTCAAGGAGTTGACCAGCTGAAGCAAACTGTTGACGCTATATAAATTCTGTATAATAATAGTAATTAAAAACGAGAGCAATTTTACCTCCCAAAGCATTTGTATTTCTGCCCATCCAGTCCTGATATTTATGAAGCACAGCCCTTTTTTTTCCAGGAAAGGAGACCTCATTTTAATCTCTAACACCCACCGATTCTTCCACTCCCCTAACCTGTGACTGGACAGTGAATGAAGAAGCAGCAGACTAATGAGCTCATCTCACTGTCACTCTGCTCTCTCCTCCTACCAGCATGTCCCTCTCTTGAACAGATGAGTTCTGTAGTTCAACAAATTGGCTTCTGGTGTTGCTTCTTAATCAGCCTGCAGTTTGCTCTTTAGGGACTGCAAGAGGCTGATGCAGAGGCAAATTCAGGTACTTGCATTGGGGAAAAAAAAAAGAATAAATCCTTAATGAATAAGGCACTTCATGATTTTGCCTTCAGCTTTAAGGATGCCGAATACAATATTTTTTTGCTATTTTGTCATGATTGAATTACATATTTTTTTTTTTGTTTAGCAAAAAAAATAGTGTTATACACAGAAATGCAAAAAACACAACTGGACGTCCGTTGCTGTAATTCACTTAAGGCTACGTTCTATTTAGGAAGGAATATATTGGTTGTATCACCCACTGTTTTCATAAAATTTTCATAACTAAATCTAGCAGTGCTGCCAAGGGTAGCCACTGCAAAGCCAAGCAAGGCATTATCACTCTTCAATCTGCAGGCTCTTTATTGCTTAAAGGAAAACTAAAGGGTATTATGCACAATGGGGTGTATTTATTTATTCTGCTCGTCATTCTGTGAAATGGCATGTACATTTGTTTTTTTATATAATTGATATTTTTTATTTTCGTTTATTCATTTTTTTACCTTTATGAATTATCGATTTATGTTAGTGATTATCACTTGTCACTGGGTGATTTGTCATTCGTGATTTAAAGCCACTTTAATTCACAGCACCAAGATTTACTACGGTATATTAGTTTACACGGTCAATGCTTAGGATTATCTGTCTATTTTAAGTGGCAGCTTCAACAACATTTTTTCTTGCTCCTGGCACAGTGGCAGGACCTATAGTGTGGGTGTACGTAGCTTTTCGACCTTCTGATTTTAGCTTATGAAAATAGCAGCGGGCGTAATCTGAGTGTAGTAGAAAAACAGCTAATTGGCAACTTAGATACAGCATAGCCAGTAAAGGATCGTTTATAATCAAAGTCAGACTTGGATGGTATAAATCTCAGCACAGCAGTAAGCCAGATTCCGGTCCAGGATAAAGTGTTCAGGGCTATCATCTGGGTATACCAATAAACCTTTTTTCTCAAACCAAAACTAAAAACAAAAATTTGGCTTGGTTTTAATAAAGTGGTTTTAATACCCTTAAATAATGCCATTACTGAGCTTTGAGCTTCCTTCTGAAAGTGCTATTTCCCTGGCTGCAATGCCGATTCAATGTCTTCAAATACTTTCTGAATCCCTGACACCAACCATGCAGATTAGGGGTAAGTCTGACTCCAAGGTATCAAGTGGGGGGGGGGGGGGGGGGTAAAGTCCTTCAGGTGCCTTTTGGCAGACTCCAGGCGAGCTGTCATATGCTTCCGTCTGGCCACTCTACCATACAGGCCTGATTAGTGGAGTGCTGCAGAGATGGTTGTTCTTTTGGAAAGTTATCCTTTCTCCACAGAGAAACACTGGAGCTCTGTCAGAGTGACCATCGGGTTCTTGGTCACTTCCCTAACTAAGGCTCTTCTTCCCGACCGCTCAGTTTGGCTGGGCAGCCAGCTCTAGGAAGAGTCCTGGTGGCTCCAAACGTCTTCCATTTACAGACGATGGAGGCCACTGTGCTATTCGGGACCTTCAATGCTGCAGACATTTTTCTGTACCCTTCCCCAGATCTGTGCCTCTATAAAACTCTTTCTTGGAGGTCTACAGATAATTCCATTTAAATTCATGGCTTGGTTTGTGCTCTGACATGCACTGGTAACTGTGGGACCTTATATAGACATATGTGTGCCTTTCCAAATCATGTCCAATCAACTTTATTTACCACAGGTGGACTCCAATCAAGTTGTAGAAACATCTCAAGGATGATCAGTGGAAACAGGAGGCACCTGAGCTCAATTTTGAGTGTCATGGCAAAGGCTGCGAATACTTATGTACATGGGATTTTTTTTTTTTTATAAATTTGCAAAGATTTCAAACAAACTTCTTTCACGTTGTCATTATGGAGTATTGTTTGTAGAATTTTGATGAAAATAATGAATTTAACCACTTCAATACAGGGCCCTTAAACACCTTCCTGCCCAGACCAATTTTCAGCTTTCAGCGCTGTCGCAATTTGAATGACAATTGCGCGGTCATACTACACTGTACCCAAACTACATTTTTATCATTTTGTTCCCACAAATAGAGCTTTCATTCGGTGGTATTTGATCACCTCTACGGTTTTTATTTTTTGCTAAACAAATGAAAAAAGACCGAAAATTTTGGAAAAAAAAAATATGTTTTTTTTGTTTCAGTTTCAAAACTTTGTAAATAAGTACGTTTTCTCCTTCAGTGATGGGCACTGATGGGGCTGCACTGACGGGAACCGATGAGGTGGCACCAATGAGGTGGCACTGATAGGTGTCACTGATGGGTGACACGGATGGGCACTGATAGGTGGCATGGATGGGCACTGATAGGTGGCGTGGATGGGCACTGATAGGTGGCACGGATGGGCACTGATAGGTGGCACGGATGGGCACTGATAGGTGGCACGGATGGGCACTGATAGGTGGCACGGATGGGCACATATAGGCGGCATTGTAGTGTATTGTATTGTACTGATGGATGCCAATCAGTGCCAAACAATAATGCATGCCAATCAGTGATGCCCATTGCGGGCACTGATTGGCATCCATTGTGGGCACTGACTCGCATCCCTGGTGGTCTAGAGTGGCATACCTGGTGCTGGGCATCCCTGGTGGTCTGGTGGCATCCCTGGTGGTCCAGTGTGGGCATCCTCGGGGGGACTGTGCTGATAATCACAGACCCCCCTGTCAGAGGAGCAGCCGAGCGGCTCTCCTCTACTCGCGAGGAAAATTTTGAAACCACTTTGCCGCCATCATTCTGCTATATGGCAGGTAGCAAGTGGTTAATCCATTTTGGAATAAAGCTGTAACATAACAAAATGTGGAAAAAGTGAAGCGCTGTGAATACTTTCTGGTTTACAACCAATTTAAGGCAACGCACTGGTGTAAACTGGTCATTATTTCACCTGAAATTGGGCTAATTAGCTCCATTGCGGGTGACATAATGTTTCCTTCTTAGGAATAAATACATGACAGAGCCTCTACCCCTACTATGCTAAACAAAATACAGTTTAGCCTAGAATTAGGCTTTAAACCAGTGAATTCTTCATCCTCTCTAACAATATATCAGCATTCACAGTTGCCCAACGTTTGGCATCTCTACAGAATTTCTCAAGTTAATATTCACAAAATTGAAATTACAACAAAGTCATAGTTGGGAATCTAGCAACGTTATTAAAACTAGCAGCAGGTAAAGAGGAGAGAAGGCATGATGAATTCTGTCCATATTCCCGTTTAATACCAATATATAAATTAACAATGACTGTATGCAAACATTAATTGCTTCTTTTGAAGACAATTCCCCGAGACATCATTAATTTATGTGAACTAGGAGCAGCTAATCTTGGCGGTATGAAGCCAGAGTAGACATGAGCTATTAGTGATATGGGTGCTATGCATTTCAAACACAGTTTGTCATTTTGCATTCATATATCTAGCGGGAGTTATTCTTCATATATATGCACGCTAAAGATTGCAGAGCTGTCTATCCTGCTGTTACATATTTATTTTGTTTTAAAATATTTGAAATTAAAAGACAGCCAACAACTTTGAAATCCTGGATTTTTTCTTGCAGTGTTGCGACGAATAACAGGTTGGAGCAGAAATCAGTCCCCCACCTTTGTGGCTATCTGGTTTCCAGCAAGGTGCTCTACCTCCACTGTAGGGCTTGACCACTTAAAGCGGAAGTAAACCCATCGATTTAACAGCTTCAAAAAAAAGTTACGTTCCCGGCATGCCGTAGAATGCTAGCTGTCAAGTTGGTTGTGCTCTCAACCAAACTGTCGAAGCATCCAATGGCTGGAGTCATAACTGATCACATGTGCAGCATCATGGCAGTTGAAGATTAGACAGAGACCAAGATGGCAGCTTCCTTGGCTGAAAATGATAGGAGGGTTTACTTCCGTTTTAAGCCCCGGACCATTTTGCCGGCCAAAGACCAGAGCACTTTTGCGCGGTCGAGCGGCGTGGCTCAAAAAAAACTTGGATGTCTTTTTTTTCCCACAAATAGAGCTTTCTTTTGGTGGTATTTGATCACCTCTGCGGTTTTTATTTTTTTCGCTATAAACAAAAAAGAGCGTCCATTTTGAAAAAAAAGCATAATTTTTGGCCTTTTGCTAGAATAAATATCCCCCAAAAATATATATAAAAATGTTTTTTTTTTTCCTCAGTTTAGGCCGATACGTATTCTTCTACATATTTTTGGCAAAAAAAATTGCAATAAGCGTTTATTGATTGGTTTGCGCAAAAGAAACAGAAAGCAGGTTACTTTGAATGTTTGAGTGGACTTCTCAAACAAACTTGGGAACTTAGATGCCATTGTTGTATGTTGGGCTCTTCTATTTCTCTACATTTAATTATGTAAAACTGAAATCAACAAGTCGAGTTAATCAATGGCTAACAATAGCTTGACCTTTTGACATATATGACCTATGGCATGTATGATACCACAGTGCCATCTAGAGGGTCAATTGGAGAATTCTTCTCCCATTGAAACACAGTATTGCGAAAGGGGCCACACCCTTGTGGGGATGGTAAACTTTCCAAATAAAAGGGCAATGGCAGGAGCTGACTGTGACAGAAAGAGAGGAGACTTCACCTGAAGATGCTTTAATCTCCTGCAACAGCTTTCAGAGTGAGCCTGGGTCCTCGTTGCCTACAGAGATCGTGAACCGCCTGTGACCTGAGTTAAGTAACATTTCAGGCTATTTCTACTGTTTACAGACCATAGTTTCTACTTATTTGCTAGGAAGTAGGTAGCATTGTGTTTGTTGTATGTATATCTACCATCTTGTATTGTTTTTCCAATAATTGTATCAGTTTGTATGTACAGCATTTCTGTGTAGTAAAAGCACATTAATATGATGCAGAGGTCTAAGCTTCCTTGCTTTATTGCAACATGAATTTACTAGACACTAAAGAAAAACACTAATGACTAAGCATGCTCATATCAATTCCAGAAAATGTTCAATTTATATTTATATTTAATTTATGTTTAATACTGTCTCTATTTTTTTCCTGGCACACGTTAAAGCACATTTGGCCTTTTACGTAACTATTATTACTGGCGGCATGAAAACATACAGAATTGGCTCTTCTGGCCCCTCCTCTTTCTGCAATGTACTGTTGGTCCTCCAGTGCAATGGGTGGCCTCATTATCCCTAGCATGCCAGAAGTTTGCCGGTTATAGTAGTATCAAGCAAGGACAGGTGTACTTTAAATTCTTTTTAAAAAAGGATTTTGTCCACGGTCAACGATTTCAGCCCAAAGCTTGGCAAATGGAAATGTTAACACAAGGCTGACCACTTTTTACTGGAAATACAACCTTTAAGCTGGTGGAAAAATTACACACTTCGGCAATCAAGCCTGACAGTGGTTCTTAATGCAAATCTTTACCTGCTAATGGACTTCAGAAACCACTTAGCGAACATTAGCCAGTGGCTAAAATACAGCCGAACACACTGCTCCTCATGCTTGTTTCTTACCGAAGTATATTAAAGTTCAGAGTTAAGGTTAATTGTGCTGCTTTTCCCAAGCTTAACACACCACTGCAGATTTCTGCTTGTTGATTGGTTGCTAGAGATTACGGTACAGTAATACTGCTCACTGATTTCTATAGGTTACAGCACAGCTTCTCCTCACAGCAGGGGACAAGGTATACATATGAATGCTGCCTTTATTTATGTATCAATGCCACCGGCCGCAGCTATTTACATATGAATGCTGCCATTGTTTACATATGAATGACGGTTATTTACATGTAAACACAGGGTCTGCAGGTGAGTAGCAGCACTTCGCACTGAGATATCGGGACACAGCAGAGGACTAAAACTTCAAGGCAGCCGTTTTGGGCCCCACAACAATGACAGTGCCCAGGGCAGCTGCCCCTTTTTCCCTGCCTTAAAGACGGCCCTGGGTGCTTTGCCTAACATAGGACCACTTTAAAGGAAGCATACTGTGGTTTTGTATACATTTTTCTTTACTATAGCCAAGACTAAAAAAAATGTTTGTTTTTATTTTTTTATTTTTTAGCAAATGTAATACTTTGCAGTCTTCTATCTATAAGATAACGCTTTAGGATCCCTTTCTTACATCCATCTCCCTCTTTACCACCTGCTATCAAATTCTATTTAAAGTGAGGTCCTTCGCGCTAATAATTAAGTGAATATATGATATAAACTAATGTGAAGTCAGTAAAATCGCTGCAAGATCTAAAGTGTACACTTAAACACAAAGAAGGGTAAATCATAATAAAAGTGATCCGCGCAGACTTCTAAGCCCCCGTACACACGCTCGGAAATTCCAACGGAAAATGTCCGATCGGACCATGTTGTCGGAAAATCCGCCCGTGTGTGGGCTCCATCTGACTTTTTTCTGACTGAAAAAATTTGAGATCCTGCGCTCAAATATTCTGACAACAAAATCCGATCAGACTTTTTCCGATCGTGTGTAGAGAATTCAGATGGACAAAGTGCCACGCATGCTGAGCTCAAATTACGATACCAAAGCTATTGGCTACTAGCCTCTACGTAGTTCCGTCGTACGCAGCGAAAGTCACCACGTTCAGGATGATCGGATTTTCTGACAACTTTGTCCAACCGTGTGTATGCAACACCAGTGTTGGACAAAATCCGACGGATTTTGTGGTCGGAATTTCCGACTGTGTGTATGGGGGCTTACACATTAATATTGAGGTGAAATAATCCAAATCATTGGTAAAAAAGTAGTGATTAAAATCCAAAATGAGTGTGTATACATCAAAAAAAGGCCAACCAAGTGATAAATTAGTGAAAATAATCATGAGTCTCCATAATCCTGGTGAATCTTCTAAATAAACAATTATGTTGTAAAATTGATGTTAATCTTAGTGACTAGATAGCTAATGCTCCCAGAGCTCTTACATCCAGATGGAGGACAATAGGCTTTAGATCGGTATCCTGAGATGGGATTGATCGCCTGTATATCGTCCGTTTTTCCAATTGATGTCCATGTGGATGGTTATGGACGTGGTTCGCGATCTGCTGAATAAACCTTCTCCCTGCTGACAGCTTGGTTAGCCTCAGGATCTCGTGGTTCCGTTATGGACGTTCAATATTCGCCATTAAAAGAAATAAAAGAAAACAGGCCTCCCATAATGTACTATATAAAGATAATACAGTTTATTAGAAATGCCAAGTTGCCTCTTACATTTAAAAAGATAAAAAACAAGCTTATCTGTGTGTGTCCATGTGTCGAACACACTCCTTGCATCACTTCCTGTCTCTCAGACCTCCGGCCAATCCCACTTTACTACTTTTTTACCAATGATTTGGATTATTTCACCTCAATATTAATGTGTTAGAAGTCTGCGCGGATCACTTTTATTATTATCAAATTCTATTGATTACAGAACTCAATAGGTGAAGCAAAATTTTCACTTTTTTGGATGGCACAGTTTGAGGTTTTTTGATTCTGCTGTGATTGCAAAATACTAAAGCGCTGATAGGAGTAAAATCCAGAACAACCCAAAATTTTAAGATAACTAAATGATGTAGCCGCAACCAAAAAATGGTTATGTTTTCTCCTCTTTTGGGTACTACAATTTTTTGCCAGTGGACCTCACTGGGGAGGAAGTGTGCTTCACTTGGTTAATTAGTTGATCACTGGGGAGGAAGAGTGTTTTACTTGATTGATTAATCTAGTGCACCCGGCCAACTAATTGAAGCTGATTGTTCAGTGTATGGGGTATAAGCGATTCAGCTTCTAAATACCCTGACACACGGAAACAGGGGATTTACATTTTAGGAACAGCATTGTATACTTGAAGATCCGCTTTTTATACACAGACCCGTTTTTATGAATTAACCCTTCACTTTTCTCACAGATTTTAATATATATATATATATATATATTTCGTCTTGATTTTACGTTTATTTAATATATTTTATTCACAAGAAGTTTTTTATTCACTTAGGATTACACATTATAAGGTCAATTACTAAGCACACTAATTATTTACAATGATTGATTCTGCTGTGCTGCCTCATAGGTAACCCATCGTGCTCTGGCAATCCTTGGTCATGCATTACATGTTTATTTTAGATTAAGAATTGTATATCAATAGTAAAGCACATATATCTTCTAAATTGTAAGCTCTAACGAGCAGGGTCCTCTGATCCCTCCTGAATTGTACTGTCTTCCCCGATGTTGTAAAGCGCTGCGCAAACTGTTGGTGCTATATAAATCCTGTATAATAATAATAATATAAAACTCTATTAGGCCTCATGCACACTCCACTAAATGCTTTTCTTTTTGCAGGAGAAAAGCTGCCTGAAAAAAAAAAAACCTTCTGAGTGCGGCAGCCCCCACCCCCAATACTTACCTGAGCGTGCCTGCTTGGGTGCCCCCAGGGCAAGCTGCTTGCTGTAGGGGCACTCGACAGGAGTAGAGTAAGTAGAGGGTGAAAGGGGTTAGGACATTTGAAAATATTTCTATTGCTGTCTGTGCCTTCCTCCCATTTTCTGTTCCTTCTTTCACATGGAAATAGCAGTAAGGGAAAATCTCCCTGATGGTGATCCCAAGACTGGCTGAGCAGAGTTGCCAGTTCTGTGGTAGATGCAACAGTTCGTTTTTGTATCCTCGCCTTTGAAAAAAAGGTGCAGAGGTAAAGGCTTATGAAAGCATGTGGTGATGGTTTTGTGCAAGGAGCTGAGCCTGTCAAGAACAAAATCTGTTTTTATATGGTTACCCGAACACATTTCTGAGAATACAAACAATATCATCCTGATACGTCTGCCAATTCCTTCTCTTGACAAATCTAATCACTTCAAGTTCAGAGTGTAACTATAAGCCTTGATACCTTCATCAATAATTTAGCACCGTTTGTTTACCGGGGCTCCCATTGTTCTTGTAGAAGAAAGGAAAGTGGTCTGATGGGATTGGCTTTATAAATCAGAAAAAATAAAGGCTGCAATTTTTTATTTATTTTTTATTTTTTAGAAGCGCTACATAATATTAAGTATTAGTAAGTCTGGCATGCCCCAAAATGTCTCCAAAGCTTATCTTTTACAGGTAAACTTTTGTATGATGGCAGGAGGTAAATGTCCACTTTTCCCAGGCAGTCAGCGATTCATTGCTGTTATGATTGCCAAAGTTCTTTGTGGTGTTTGAGTCCCTGCTGTGTACATAAGGCCTGTCCATGCCATGGCGAGGGCTTATAACTACAGAATGCTACATAGAATTTCTGCATCTGTTGTTACATCATTCCTTTTGCTGCCTTCGCAGTTTTTGTGTTTTTTGCACACATGCTTAAAAATTTGAACCCTGAATATTATATACCCCCCCCCCCCCAAACATTATATATTTTCTGAAAGCAGCCATCCTAAAGCATAAAATAGTGGTAGTTCCAATTTTTTATGTCACACACACGATATTACAGCAAGGGTCTGTCAAACTCAATTTCATCGAGGGGCGCATCACCATTATGATTGTCCCCCAAAGGGCCGGTTGTATCTGTAAGATTAGATGTCCAGCGCATCCCCTCCCCTCACATTAGATGTCAAGAACCACCCCACCATCAGAAGTTGAGTCCCCTACTCTCCCTAACATCACAGTTCACCCCCTTTCCTTATGCTGCTGCTGGGAAGAAGCTGAATGCATTGCTTGAAAGCAGAAAGTAGGGGTCTGGAGGAAGACCAGAGGAGGCCTGGAGGGCCAGATTCGGCCCGCGGGCCTTGTGTTTGACACCTGTGGTCTAGGAAATGCAAAATGTCTGTAAAAAATGCACTAAAGTTAATTTGAGGGCACACCCTTACTTCTTGTACTTCCTGACTAGGCCTTAGATCTCCATAAAGGTAATCTGTCTCCCAGTTGCTAAGGGAGATGCACTGCTAGGGAGAGAGCCAGACTAGTGACCCTCGCTACCAGAGGATCTGTCACCTTACCAGAAATCATGCATAACAACTGGTTGCTTGCAGCATGTTTTTCCCTTTGGTTACCCATGGCAACTACCCCCTCTTCCTTGTCTTGCCCAGTTAACTCTTTGCAGCAATATTGCTTCATACCCCATAGTGCGTTTGCAGACAGACAGTTCAAAGCCCAACATGCACCCCTTTGAATAACTTCAGACCAGGCTCATAATGGTTCAAAGACTTTAATGATAAAGCTCAACATAATAGTTTAACAGGCAAGAGTCTTTATCCTAACTCTAGCTGTGGCTGCCCCAGTATACCTGCATAGAAAGTGTCCACAAATGGTAAGTCCAGAATAGCAGAAGTCCATGAAAATGATGAGTCAGTGATCCTTGGAGTGGACCGCAAGTCCCAGCGACCCTTCTATGTAATGGTGGTGTAAGTCTTCCTGGAGGCTCTCTGGAGACCCTGCAGCTCCTGGAATCTGGACCCCTCTTCCTTATATAATTACACAGGATGGTAGACTGGGTCCTGAAAAAGCCAGGGAACTTAGCCTGGGGGAGGCAGTAAAAACATTAACCCCTTCCCCCTGGCTAGGGCAGCCATAACTAACTAACTTACAGTAGAGAACTGGCCTACATGCTGGCGCATAAAAATCTTGTGCGTGTGAGCACATACCTCTGTAAAATAAGCGGGAGCTGGCTTCTATTTGAGCCAGCAGAAATGAACTATGATTTCTTATTTTCTTTCTTATTTTTTTCTCACCCATCATTAAGCATCTCAATCTGTTTGTGTCCCCATTCCCCCCCAAATAACATGCCGGGATAATAAGGCCATCAATCTTGTTATAAAAATTCAAGCTTGGCCAAAGCTGTCATTTGTGGGGTTTGGATGTATCACCTCTGCATTTTGCGGGGAAAGTTTAGGATACAGAGGTTAGCAATTACTCGAAAATCAATACATCTTCTCAGATGATCAATTGGTTATCAGGAGAAACCCATGACGGGAGTCAGAGGCAATCTCGTGTGTGCCGCTGTCATCTCAGATTAATAGAGACATTTCCCAAGAGATGGAAAGTTGCCTTAATTTTAATTATTTTAGACAGCCGTAAAGCACTTATCGGTGCTTAGAACAAATTGAGTCTTTGCTTAATGAGTCATTAAACACCAATGCTTTGTATATAATGAATACGACAAGACAATATTACCCAGATTCAGTCCTCTTTTGTTTGCTGCCACGTTTTAGCTTCATTTTGAAATGGTTGATTTAAATTGATCTTCGTGGTAGCCTCAGCTTAGAGACCTGCCCAGAGAATATCTGAACCACAGGTATCTTACAGGCTTCACTGCGGATAACTAATTAGAAATTAAATGTCTCAGTGTGCCAGAAAAAGACTGTACTCCTATGGTGCTTGATATGGAAAATAGTATCTCATAATTTCAAATTAGAAGTCTTGCGCTTACAAGGGGCGACATGGAAACATTACTTTGAAAGTCAAGTTATTATTGAAGGTGTTTCTTGCAAATACATGACCAGGAGTATGGACCAAGAGCTGACTGAGGTTCATCTTTTGTTTTCTGGAGATTTACTTTGAAGACTAGTGGAATTTGACAATTGCATTAACAGCATGTCAGATAGAAGGTAAACCAAAAAAAGTAAAAGTCTAATACCTAGGGCCACTGATTGGGGGGGGGGGGGATACTTATGTACAGTGAAGGTAAAAAGTATTTGATTCCCTGCTGATTTTGTACGTTTGCCCACTGACAAAGAAATGATCAGTCTATAATTTTATCACTATGTTTTTTATTGAAGTAGAATAAAGTGATACAATCACAAAACATACAATAACTGTGGTGAGATACACCACGAAGACATAAAAACATCATAACTGGATATGTCCAAATATATCAAGCTAATAAGAGTATAAGAGAGAAAACTGAATCTTGAAAGGCACTTGATATACACTGGGGAGGTGTATGATCAGTCTATAATTTTAATGGTAGGTTTATTTTAACAGCGAGACAGAATAACAACAAAAATATCCAGAAAAAAAACACATTTCAAAAAAGTTATAAATTGATTTGCATTTTAATGAGTGAAATAAGTATTAGACTTAGTACTTGGTGGCAAAACCCTTGTTGGCAATCACAGAGGTCAGACGTTTCTTGTAGTTGGCCACCAGGTTTGCACACATCTCAGGAGGGATTTTGACCCACTCTTCTTTGCAGATCCTCTCCAAGTCATTAAGGTTTTCGAGGCTGACGTTTGTTAACTCGAACCTTCAGCTCTCTCCACATATTTTCAATGGGATTAAGGTCTGGAGACTGGCTAGGCCACTCCAGGACCATAATGTGCTTCTTTTTGAGCCACTCCCTTGTTGCCTTGGCAGTGTGTTTTGGGTCATTGTCAGGCTGGAATACCCATCCACAGATAACAAACTGAGATTGAGAGCATTCTCTTGAGACCAAATTCAAGCTCTTTGGCATCAATGCAACTCGCTGTGTTTGGAGGAGGAGGAATGCTGCCTTTGACCCCAAGAACACCATCAAAAATGGAGGTGGAAACATTATGATTTTGGGGTGTTTTTCTGCTAAGGCGACAGGACAACTTCACTGCATCAAAAGGACGAAGGATGGGACCATGTACCTTCAAACCTCCTTCCCTCAGCCAGGGCATTGGAAATGGGTCGTGAATGGGTATTCCAGCATGACAATGACCCAAAACACACTGCCAAAGCAACAAAGGAGTGGCTCAAAAAGAAGCACATTATGGTCCTGGAGTGGCCTAGCCAGTCTCCAGACCTTAATCCTATAGAAAATATGTGGAAAGAGCTGAATGTTTGAGTTACCAAATGTCAGCCTCGAAAACCTTAATGACTTGGAGAGGATCTGCAAAGAGGAGTGGGACAAAATCCCTCCTGAGATGTTTGCAAACCTGGGGGACAACTACAAGAAATGTCTGACCTCTGTGATTGCCAACAAGGGTTTTTCCACCAAGTACTAAGTCATGATTTGTGAAGGGGTCAAATACTTATTTCACTCATTAAAATGCAAATCAATTTATAACTTTTGTGAAATGCGTTTTTCTGGATTTTTTTGTTGTTATTCTGTCTCTCACTGTTAAACCTATCATTAAAATTATAGACTGATCATTTCTTTGTCAGTGGGCAAACGTACAAAATCAGCAGGGGATCAAATACTTTTTCCCCTCACTTTATCTGGCCCTATCAGGACCTGAAGTGATGGGAAGTTTCTCTAGTAGATACACATCTGTAGTACAGCGGGAAAGTCCTGGTGACAACTGCTCCCCTAATTCTTGTCCTGGTGCCGCAGGCCCACGAAGAGAGAGGAATCTTCCCAGTGGGGTTAAAGGCAGAAATAAAGACATTAAATAAATTTTAGCCCTTCTTCACTTTATCCAAAATTTAAAAAAATTACATAATGGCTGCAATTAGGCTTACATTTTTTTTTTTTTTTAAATAAAAAACAATTGTGGCCATTGAGCATTATAATATTTACTCAAAATTTTCTTTTCAGATCACATTGGTTTTGAAAACTTTTTAGCAGTTGCCCTAAATTGACAGATAATCAAATGGCCTGGCGGTTATTTTATTTTTCTATTAGTCGGAAGCAAGCTTTATATTCACCTGTAAGGTATATAAGTGTTCGTGTACAGCAGACCTAATGCAGTGGTGTGTTAAGCTTGGGAAAATCAGCACAATTAACCTTAACTCTGAACTTTAATATACTTCGGTAAGAAACAAGCATGAGGAGCAGTGTGTTCAGCTGTATTTTAGCCACTGGCTAATGTTCGCTAAGTGGTTTCTGAAGTCCATTAGCAGGTAAAGATTTGCATTAAGAACCACTGTCAGGCTTGATTGCCGAAGTGTGTAATTTTTCCACCAGCTTAAACGTTGTATTTCCAGTAAAAAGTGGTCAGCCTTGTGTTAACATTTCCATTTGCCAAGCTTTGGGCTGAAATCGTTGACCGTGGACAAAATCCTTTTTTAAAAAGAATTTAAAGTACACCTGTCCTTGCTTGATACTATTATAACTGGCAACAAGAGCAAACTTCTGGCATGCTAGGGATAATGAGGCCACTCATTGCACTGGAGGACCAACAGTGCATTGCAGAAAGAGGAGGGGCCAGAAGAGCCGATTCTGTATGTTTTCATGCCGTCAGTAATACTAGTTACGTAAAAGGCCAAATGTGCTTTAACGTGTGCCAGGCAAAAAATAGAGACAGTATTAAACCTAAATTAAATATAAATATAAATTAAACATTTTCTGAAATTGATATGAGCATGCTTGGTCATTAGTGTTTTGCTTTACTGTCTAGTAAATTCATGTTGCAATAAAGCAAGGAAGCTTAGTCCTCTGCATCATATTAATGTGCTTTTACTACACAGAAATGCTGCACATACAAACTGATACAATTATTGGAAAAACAATACCAGATGGTAGATATACATACAACAAACACAATGCTACCTACTTCCTAGCAAATAAGTAGAAACTATGGTCTGTAAACAGTAGAAATAGCCTGAAATGTTACTTAACTCAGGTCACAGGCGGTTCACGATCTCTGTAGGCAACGAGGACCCAGGCTCACTCTGAAAGCTGTTGCAGGAGATTAAAGCATCTTCAGGTGAAGTCTCCTCTCTTTCTGTCAGAGTCAGCTCATGCCATTGCCCTTTTATTTGGAAAGTTTACCATCCCCACAAGGGTGTGGCCCCTTTCGCAATACTGTGTTTCAATGGGAGAAGAATTCTCCAATTGACCCTCTAGATGGCACTGTGGTATCATACATGCCATAGGTCATATATGTCAAAAGGTCAAGCTATTGTTAGCCATTGATTAACTCGACTTGTTGATTTCAGTTTTACATAATTAAATGTAGAGAAATAGAAGAGCCCAACATACAACAACGGGATCTAAGTTCCCAAGTTTGTTTGAGAAGTCCACTCAAACATTCAAAGTAACCTGCTTTCTGTTTCTTTTGCGCAAACCAATCAATAAACTATTGCAATTTTTTTTGCCAAAAATATGTAGAAGAATACGTATCGGCCTAAACTTGAGGAAAATTTTTTTTTTTATATTCAGTGCCTTGCGAAAGTATTCGCCCCCTTGAACTTTTCAACCTTTTGCCACATTTCAGGCTTCAAACATAAAGATATAAATTTTTTATTTTTTGTGAAGAATCACCAACAAGTGGGACACAATTGTGAAGTGGAACGAAATCTATTGAATTTTTGAAACTTTTTTAACTAATAAAAAAATGAAAAGTGGGGCGTGCAAAATTATTCGGCCCCCTTGCGTTAATATTTTGTAGAGCCACCTTTTGCTGCGATTACAGCTGCAAGTCGCTTGGGGTATGTCTCTATCAGTTTTGCACATCGAGAGACTGAAATTCTTGCCCATTCTTCCTTGCAAAACAGCTCGAGCTCAGTGAGGTTGGATGGAGAGCGTTTGTGAACAGCAGTTTTCAGCTCTTTCCACAGATTCTCGATTGGATTCAGGTCTGGACTTTGACTTGGCCATTCTAACACCTGGATACGTTTATTTGTGAACCATTCCTTTGTAGATTTTGCTGTATGTTTGGGATCATTGTCTTGTTGGAAGATAAATCTCCGTCCCAGTTTCAGGTCTTTTGCAGACTCCAACAGGTTTTCATCCAGAATGGTCCTGTATTTGGCTGCTTCCATCTTCCCCTCAATGTTAACCATCTTCCCTGTCCCTGCTGAAGAAAAGCAGGCCCAAACCATGATGCTGCCACCACCATGTTTGACAGTGGGGATGGTGTGTTGAGGGTGATGAGCTGTGTTGCTTTTACGCCAAACATATCGTTTTGCATTGTGGGCAAAAAGTTCGATTTTGGTTTCATCGGACCAGAGCACCTTCTTCTACATGTTTGGTGTGTCTCCCAGGTGGCTTGTGGCAAACTTTAGACAAGACTTTTTATGGATATCTTTGAGAAATGGCTTTCTTCTTGCCACTCTTCCATAAAGGCCAGATTTGTGCAGTGTACGACTGATTGTTGTCCTATGGACAGACTCTCCCACCTCAGCTGTAGTTCTCTGCAGTTCATCCAGAGTGATCATGGGCCTCTTGGCTGCATCTCTGATCAGTCTTCTCCTTGTCTGAGCTGAAAGTTTAGAGGGACAGCCAGGTCTTGGTAGATTTGCAGTGGTCTGATACTCCTTCCATTTCAAAATGATCGCTTGCACAGTGCTCCTTGGGATGTTTAAAGCTTGGGAAATCTTTTTGTATCCAAATCCGGCTTTAAACTTCTCCACAACAGTATTACGGACCTGCCTGGTGTGTTCCTTGGTCTTCATGATGCTCTCTGCGCTTTCAACAGAACCCTGAGACTATCACAGAGCAGGTGCATTTATACAGAGACTTGATTACACACAGGTGGATTCTATTTATCACCATCAGTCATTTAGGACAACATTGGATCATTCAGAGATCCTCGCTGAACTTCTGGAGTGAGTTTGCTGCACTGAAAGTAAAGGGGCCGAATAATTTTGCACGCACCACTTTTCAGTTTTTTATTTGCTAAAAAAGTTTAAAATATCCAATAGATTTCATTCCACTTCACAATTGTGTCCCACTTGTTGGTGATTCTTCACAAAAAATTAAAATGTTATATCTTTATGTTTGAAGCCTGAAATGTGGCAAAAGGTTGAAAAGTTCAAGGGGGCCGAATACTTTCGCAAGGCACTGTATATTTTTGGGGGATATTTATTATAGCAAAAGGCAAAAAATGATGCATTTTTTTTCAAAATTGATGCTCTTTTTTTGTTTATAGCGCAAAAAATAAAAACCGCAGAGGTGATCAAATACCAGCAAAAGAAAGCTCTATTTATGGGGGAAAAAAGACGTCCAAGTTTTTTTTGAGCCACGCCACTCGACCGCGCAATTGTCAGTTAAATCGACGCAGTGCCGGATCGCAAAAAGTGCTCTGGTCTTTGGCCGGCAAAATGGTCCGGGGCTTAAAGCGGAAGTAAACCCTCCTATCATTTTCAGCCAAGGAAGCTGCCATCTTGGTCTCTGTCTAATCTTCAACTGCCATGATGCTGCACATGTGATCAGTTATGACTCCAGCCATTGGATGCTTTGACAGTTTGATTGAGAGCACAACCAACTTGACAGCTAGCATTCTACGGCATGCCGGGAACGTAACTTTTTTTTGAAGCTGTTAAATCGATGGGTTTACTTCCGCTTTAAGTGGTCAAGCCCTACAGTGGAGGTAGAGCACCTTGCTGGAAACCAGATAGCCACAAAGGTGGGGGACTGATTTCTGCTCCAACCTGTTATTCGTCGCAACACTGCAAGAAAAAATCCAGGATTTCAAAGTTGTTGGCTGTCTTTTAATTTCAAATATTTTAAAACAAAATAAATATGTAACAGCAGGATAGACAGCTCTGCAATCTTTAGCGTGCATATATATGAAGAATAACTCCCGCTAGATATATGAATGCAAAATGACAAACTGTGTTTGAAATGCATAGCACCCATATCACTAATAGCTCATGTCTACTCTGGCTTCATACCGCCAAGATTAGCTGCTCCTAGTTCACATAAATTAATGATGTCTCGAGGAATTGTCTTCAAAAGAAGCAATTAATGTTTGCATACAGTCATTGTTAATTTATATATTGGTATTAAACGGGAATATGGACAGAATTCATCATGCCTTCTCTCCTCTTTACCTGCTGCTAGTTTTAATAACGTTGCTAGATTCCCAACTATGACTTTGTTGTAATGTCGGTGTAATTTCAATTTTGTGAATATTAATTTGAGAAATTCTGTAGAGATGCCAAACGTTGGGCACCTGTGAATGCTGATATATTGTTAGAGAGGATGAAGAATTCACTGGTTTAAAGCCTAATTCTAGGCTAAACTGTATTTTGTTTAGCATAGTAGTGGTAGAGGCTCTGTCATGTATTTATTCCTAAGAAGGAAACATTATGTCACCCGCAATGGAGCTAACTGGCCCAATTTCATGTGAAATAATGACCAGTTTACACCACTGCATTGCCTTTAATTGGTTGTAAACCCTTACATACAGTGCATCCAGAAAGTATTCACAGCGCTTCACTTTTTCCACATTTTGTTATGTTACAGCTTTATTCCAAAATGGATTAACCACTTGCTACCTGCCATATAGCAGAATGATGGCGGCAAAGTGGTTTCAAAATTTTCCTCACTCACGTCTGTCAGACGCGAGTAGAGGAGAGCCGCTCGGCTGCTCCTCTGACAGGGGGGTCTGTGCTGATCGATTATCAGCACAGTCCCCCCGAGGATGCCCACACTGGACCACCAGGGATGCCACCAGACCACCAGGGATGCCCAGCACCAGGTATGCCACTCTAGACCACCAGGGATGCGAGTCAGTGCCCACAATGGATGCCAATCAGTGCCCACAATGGGCATCACTGATTGGCATGCATTATTGTTTGGCACTGATTGGCATCCATCAGTACAATACAATACACTACAATGCCGCCTATCAGTGCCCATCCGTGCCACCTATCAGTGCCCATCCATGCTTATGCGTGCCGCCTATACATGCCCATCCGTGCCGCCTATCCATGCCCATCCGTGCCGCCTATCCATGCCAATCCGTGCCACCTATCAGTGCCAATTTGTGCCACCTATCAGTGCCCATCTGTGTCACCCATCAGTGCCGCCTATCAGTGCCACACCACATATCAGTGCCCATCAATGCCACCTCATCAGTGCCACTTTATTGGTGCCACCTCATCGGTGCCCGTCAGTGCAGCCCCATCAGTGCCCATCACTGAAGGAGAAAACCTACTTATTTACAAAGTTTTGAAACTGAAACAAAAAAAAACATCTTTTTTTTTTTAATTTTCGGTCTTTTTTTATTTGTTTAGCAAAAAATAAAAACCGTAGAGGTGATCAAATACCACCAAATGAAAGCTCTATTTGTGGGAACAAAATGATAAAAATTTAGTTTGGGTACAGTGTAGTATGACCGCGCAATTGTCATTCAAATTGCGACAGCGCTGAAAGCTGAAAATTGGTCTGGGCAGAAAGGTGTTTAAGTGCCCGGTATTGAAGTGGTTAAATTCATTATTTTCATCAAAATTCTACAAACAATACTCCATAATGACAACGTGAAAGAAGTTTGTTTGAAATCTTTGCAAATTTATTAAAAAAAAAAATCCCATGTACATAAGTATTCACAGCCTTTGCCATGACACTCAAAATTGAGCTCAGGTTCACCCTGTTTCCACTAATCATCCTTGAGATGTTTCTACAACTTGATTGGAGTCCACCTGTGGTAAATAAAGTTGATTGGACATGATTTGGAAAGACACACACCTGTCTATATAAGGTCCCACAGTTAACAGTGCATGTCAGAGCACAAACCAAGCCATGAATTTAAATGGAATTATCTGTAGATCTCAAGAAAGAATTTTATCGAGGCACAGATCTGGGGAAGGGTACAGAAAAATATCTGCAGCATTGAAGGTCCCGATGAGCACAGTGGCCTCCATCATCTGTAAATGGAAGACGTTTGGAGCCACCAGGACTCTTCCTAGAGCGGGCTGCCCGGTCAAACTGAGCGATCGGGGGAGAAGGGCCTTAGTTAGGGAAGTGACCAAGAACCCGATGGTCACTCTGACAGAGCTCCAGTGTTTCTCTGTGGAGAGAGGACAACCTTCCAGAAGAACAACCATCTCTGCAGCACTCCACCAATCAGGCCTGTATGGTAGAGTGGCCAGACGGAAGGCACTCCTCAGTAAAAGGCATATGACAGCCCGCCTGGAGTTTGCCAAAAGGCACCTGAAGGACTTTAGCCCCCCCCCCCACTTGATACCTTGGAGTCAGACTTACCCCTAATCTGCATGGTTGGTGTCAGTGATTCAGAAAGTATTTGAATACATTGAATCGGCATTGCAGCCAGGGAAATAGCACTTTCAGAAGAAGCTCAAAGCTCAGTAATGGCATTATTTAGGGGTATTAAAACCACTTTATTAAAACCAAGCCAAATTTTTGTTTTTAGTTTTGGTTTGAGAAAAAAGGTTTATTGGTATACCCAGATGATAGCCCTGAACACTTTATCCTGGACCAGAATCTGGCTCACTGCTGTGCTGAGATTTATACCATCCATGTCTGACTTTGATTATAAACGATCCTTTACTGGCTATACTGTATGTAAGTTACCAATTAGCTGTTTTTATACTACACTCAGATTACGTCCTCTGCTATTTTCATAAGCTAAAATCAGAAGGTCGAAAAGCTACGTACACCCACACTATAGGTCCTGCCACTGCGCCAGGAGCAAGAAAAAAAGTTGCTGAAGCTGCCACTTAAAATAGACAGATAATCCTAAGCATTGACCGTGTAAACTAATATACCGTAGTAAATCTTGGTGCTGTGAATTAAAGTGGCTTTAAATCACGAATGACAAATCACCCAGTGACAAGTGATAATCACTAACATAAATCGATAATTCATAAAGGTAAAAAAAATGAATAAACGAAAATAAAAAATATCAATTATATAAAAAAACAAATGTACATGCCATTTCACAGAATGACGAGCAGAATAAATAAATACACCCCATTGTGCATAATACCCTTAAGTTTTCCTTTAAGCAATAACGAGCCTGCAGGTTGAAGAGTGATAATGCCTTGCTTGGCTTTGCAGTGGCTACCCTTGGCAGCACTGCTAGATTTAGTTATGAAAATTTTATGAAAACAGTGGGTGATACAACCAATATATTCCTTCCTAAATAGAACGTAGCCTTAAGTGAATTACAGCAACGGACTTCCAGTTGCTTTCTTGCGTTTCTGTGTATAACGCTATTTTCTTTGCTTAAAAAAAACAAAAAACAAATATGTAATTCAATCATGACAAAATAGCAAAAAAATATTGTATTTGGTATTCTTAAAGCTGAAGGCAAAATCATGAAGCGTTTTATTCATTAACCTCTTGCTTACTGGGCACTTAAACCCCCCTCCTGCCCAGACCAGTTTTCAGCTTTCAGCGCTGTCACACTTTGAATGACAATTGCGCGGTCATACAACGCTGTACCCAAATTAAATTTTTATAATTTTTTTTCCCACAAATAGAGCTTTCTTTTGATGGTATTTAATCACAGCTGGGATTTTTATTTTTTGCTAAACAAACAAAAAAATAATGCAAAATTTTGAAAAATAAATAAATCATGTTTAACAGTTTGTTATAAAATTTTGCAAACAGGTCATTTTTCTCCTTCATTGATATGCGCTGATGAGGCGGCACTGTTGGGCACTGATAGGCTGCACTGGTGGACACTTATAGGCTGCACTGATGGCACTGATAGGCACAGTTAAGGTGGCACTGATAGGCACAGATAAGGCAGTACTGATGGGCACAGATAAGGCAGCACTGATGGGCACAGATAAGATGGCACTGATGGGTGGCACGGATGGGCACTGATAGGTACCACTGATGGCACTGATAGGTGGCACTGATGGGCATTGATGGGCAGTACTGATGGGCACTGGTAGGTGACACTGATGGGCACTGATATGTGGCACTAAGGTGAAGCACTGTTGTTGAGGCAAATTGTGGGCACTGATGGGTGGCACTGTGGGCACTGATGGGTGGCACTGTGGGCACTGATGGGTGGCACTGTGGGCACTGATAGGCAGCACTGTTGTCTATTCTTAGGTGGCACTGGCAGGGGGCACAGGTAGGCATTGGCTGTCAGCGCGACGAGGAAAAATAGCCGATTACCGGCTCTGTTGATATCACATGATCAGCTGTCATTGGCTGACAGCTGATCACGTGGTAAGGGGTCGGGATCGACCCCTTATTCCGATCTGTGATCCAGCGAGTCTCACAGACTCGCTGATCACAGAGCGTGCCGTGCGCGCCCTTCAGGAGGCGCGCAGGCCGCTCGTGCAAGGGACTTCATCAATAGACGTAGTCCCGGCAAAGCAGGTCCGCGCTGTAGCCGTCATTCGGCTATAGCGCGGATCTCTAGTGGTTAATGATTTATTCTTTTTTTTCCCAATGCAAGTACCTGAATTTGCCTCTGTATCAGTCTCTTGCAGTCCCTAAAGAGCAAACTGCAGGCTGATTGAGAAGCGACACCAGAAGCCAATTTATTAAACTGCTGAGAGAGCAGAGAGATGAGCTCATCAGTCTGCTGCTTCTTTATTCACTGTCCAGTCACAGGCTAGGGGAGAGGCGGGATCTGTGGGGATTAAAATGAGGTCTCCTTTCCTGGAAAAAAAGGGCTGTGCTGTATAAATATCAGGACTGGATAGACAGAAATACAAATGCTTTGGGAGGTAAAATGGCTCTCATATATTATTATACAGGATATATATAGCACCAAAAGTTTGCGCAGCGCTGAACAAAATGAAGGCAGACATTACAGTTACATTACAATTTGGTGAATTTTGGTAACAAGAGGAATCGGAGGGCCCTGCTCCTTAGAGCTTACAATCTAAGAGGGAGGGTCAATTGATAGACAAGGTAATAGCTGTGAGGGATGAGCTGATGGAGAAAGTAAAACAGTGTATTAGTTAGAAGCAGGATTTTTTTTTAAAGAAATCTTTTTATTTATTTAATTTCCTAAACAGACAAACCGACTGTAACCGTTGAGAAAGAATCCAGTATAAGGCCCCTTGAAAAGAGGGTCCAGCATCATTTAAAAACAATAAAAGGTCATCTGCATACAAAGCTACCCTCTCCTCCAACCAACCAATACGCAATCCCTTAATATTGGGGGAAGGACTTAAAGCCTCCGCCACCGCCTCCATAGCAATAGAAAAATGGGTTGGAGAAAGAGGGCAGCCCTGCCAAGCTCCCCTAAATCATGAAAAAGGAAATGACAACCCTCCCCCCAGTTTCACTGCAGCTGTGGGATTTCTATATAGATCTGCAACCATTTTATAAATACCACATGAAAGCCCATTTTGCTGAGTACCTCCCACAGAAAGGGCCACTCCAAGGTATCAAAAGCCTTCTCAATATCTAGGGAGGCATAAATATTGGTATATAATCTCCTCAAATTCACATCAGTAGCCCTACCTGGCATGAACCCCGTCTGATCTGAATCAATAATATTAGACATCATAGGTTGTAATTAGGGTTGTCCGGCGGGCGGAGAGGGTGGAGCAGAGATCGATCTGGCAGCAATGAAACAGGGGGGTAAGCTGGCCGGGGCAGGGATGAAGGGTGCCGCCGCATATTGTCTATTGTGTCCAAAGCTGTGCCCGGAGCCGTCACATTCGGAACAGGAAGTGACGGCTCCGTGTCTCCATCGGAGGATAAACATCACGGCGCCCATCTTGGTACACCTTTGTACTCGGCTGCAGTAAGCCAGCAGCCGACATCTTGTTACACCCAGCCCATATAGTTCGGGCTGGGTGTAACAAGATGTCTGCTGCTGGCTTACTGCAGCTGAGTGCAAGGTGTACCAAGAGGGGCGTTGCAGCATACTAAATGTTAAATGACATGAATGATGAGAGGCAAGGAAGGATTTTGCAATGCTATATGCCATATAGCATTGCAAAATCCTTCCTTGCCTCTCATCATTCATGTCATTTATTATGCAATTGCATATCAATGCTGCATTTTAGTGCCCATCAGTGCCTGCCCATAAGTGCTGCCTATCAGTGCCCATAAGTGCCAACTATCAGTGCCCATAAATGCCTATCAGTGCCCATCAGTCAGTACCATCTATCAGTGCTTATCAGTCAGTGCCAGCCATCGGTGCTATCCATCAGTGCCCATAAGTGCTGCCTATCCATGCCATCTATCAGTGCCCATAAGTGCTGCCTATCAGTGCCATCTATCAGTCACCAGTCAGTGCCCATCAGTCAAACTGTCACATGACATTAAAAAAAAGAATCGGTATCCGCGAGTACTTGAAAAAAAGTATTGGTACTTGTACTCGGTCTTAAAAAAATGGTATCCGGACAACCCTAGTTGTAATTGCCGGGAGATGAGCTGGGTCAAAATTTAAAAGTCTACATTCAAAAGAGCAACCTGTATGAAGCACAAGAGGATGGATATTTTGGGTGCTTGTGATTTAAAACTATATGGGCATGACTCATTGAGTCTGGTAAAGCTCCCTCCTTCAGACAATCCGTAAAGAGAAACCAATATAGGAGCTAAGAGCTCTCCATGCACCCTATACAATTAAGTCAGAAGGCTACCTGGCCCCCTGCGACTTCCCCAATGAAAAAGAACCGATGACCAAAAGGACCTCCTCCGAAGTTATAGGGCGTACTAGCGTCTCCCTCTCATTATCTGTTAACCCATGTGACTGAATCCATCCAAGCTGCCAATTCAGTTGGCTGGAAATCAGAAGGCAAATAAGATGTATACAATGTCTGATAAAATTGCCGAAAAGTGTACAGGCCATATCTCCAGAGGAGGTGTGTATTTCCGAAATCGGAATACTAGGTTGTTCATGTTTAGCCATCATGGCCAAAAAGCAACCATTGCGATCTCCCTGCTCAAAAGATTTTTGTTTATTTTTGTATAGATCCAGCCTTGTGGCCTCAGCCATATACAAATGTAAGGCCCGTTTGCTATGGGATGAAGCATTAAAATTGGATTCTGAAGGATCAGCAGCATATTGGGCTGTTTTTTTCATCCACTATAAGCTTCAAAGCATCATTCTTTACTCGTTGAGCCTTATTAACTGCTTTATATATATTGTCCTCTTGTATAGGCCTTAAAGGCATCCCATAATTTTGATGAAGTGGACGACCCTATATTAAACTCCCAATAGTCTGCTAGAAGGGGCAGAATTTTATTACCCATATCTGAATGTGAGATCCAGTGAGTACCCAATCTCCTCTGTGCTGCATCACAAAAAAGTGATGCTAACGAAATATAAGCATAAGCGGAGCATGGTCAGATAACCCGCTCGGCAAGTATTTAACATCCATCATATCTGCTTATAACGGCGAATTAACAAAGGCTAAATCTATATGGGAAACGGTCTTATACGAAGTTGAAAAACAAGAATATGATCTAGTTGAAGGATTTTTCCATCGCCAAGCTTCTACCGGGTCTATCATCTGGGCCCAGTTAGAGAGAAATTTTTAGGAGGGTTTGGTCTAACCAAAGCAGGATCCAGGATAGCATTAAAGTCTCCCATTATCAATAACTTAGCTGGACCATACAAAGAAATTTTTTCTAAGAGACTATATACTGTAGGAGGGTCCCTGCAAGGGGAGGTGGTATATACACACTGACAGCTATATATCTCTGGTCCCACAGAAGAAACACAACCAAAACATATTTACCCTGGGGGTCAGAGAATACATCTTCCACCGTGCAAGGTAAGGACCTGCTAATCAATATCAAAACCCCTCTAGAAAACGTGGAATATGTAGCATGGTAAGCCTTCTGTACCCAATGCTTCTTAACCACTTGCCGCCCGCCATATAGCAGAATGATGGCGGCAAAGTGGTTTCAAAATCCTGACCGGGCGTCATATGATGTCCTCAGGATATTGAGCTGCTGCGCGCCACCGGGGGCACACATCGCGGCGATCGTTGTTGCGGGGTGTCAACGATCTCTGTAAAGAGTCTCAGACGGAGACTCTTTACCACATGATCAGCTGTGTCCAATCACAGCTGATCACAGTGTAAATAGGAAGAGCCGTTGATCGGCTTTTCCTTACTCACGTCTGTTAGACACAAGTAGAGCAGAGCCGATCGGCTGCTCCTCTGACAGGGGGGGTCTGTGCTGATCGATTATCAGCGCAGCCCCCCCCCCCGAGGATGCCCACACTGGACCACCAGTGACACCACCAGGGATGCCCAGCACCAGGTATGCCACCCTAGACCACCAGGCATGCCAGTCAGTGCCCACAATGGATGCCAATCAGTGCCCACAATGGGCATCACTGATTGGCATGCATTATTGTTTGCCACTGATTGGCATTCATCTGTACATAACAATACTCTACAATGCCGCCTATCAGTGCCCATCCGTGCCACCTATCAGTGCCCATCCGTGCCACCTATCAGTGCCCATCTGTGTCGCCTATCAGTGCCCATCCATGCCGCCTATCCATGCCCATCCGTGCCACCTATCAGTGCCAATTTGTGCCACCTATCAGTGCCCATCCGTGTCGCCCATCAGTGCCACCTATCAGTGCCCATCAGTGCCGCCTATCAGTGCCACATATGAGTGCCCATCAGTGCCACTTCATTGGTGCCACCTCATTGCTGCCCATCAGTGCCCATCAGTGAAGGAGAAAACTTACTTACAAAGTTTTGAAACTGAAACAAAAAAAACATATTTTTTTTTCAAAATTTTCGGTCATTTTTTTATTTGTTTAGCAAAAAAAAAAAAAACGTAGAGGTGATCAAATACCACCAAAAGAAAGCTCTATTTGTGGGAACAAACTGATAAAAAATTAGTTTGGGTACAGTGCTGCATGACTGCGCAATTGTCATTCAAAGTTTGACAGCGCTGAAAGCTGAAAATTGGTCTGGGCCGGAAGGTGTTTAAGTGCCCTGGTATTGAAGTGGTTAAGGGCCAAAAGCTTGCTCCCCATAAGATGAGTTTCTTGAAGTAGCACTCTATGTGACAAATAACTTTTCAAATACTTAAATAACAATGCTCTTTTAAATTTAGAATTAAGGCCACGAACGTTCCATGACAGAATAGAAACTACCTCTTGGTCACGTGATGTCATCTATAGGCTTCTTTAAAGTGAAAGGTTTCCAGGGATCGTCTAAAGATGGATAGATCAGGGGACAGTATGACAGATTGGGGTAGGGCGTTCCAAAGGATGGGAGAAGCTCTGGAGAAAACGACCCCAAACAAGGATAAGGATACGTTTATTAGATCTTTCAGGGACATAAACTTACAAGAGTAGGGAACACGATAAATGCACAGGGTGAACACCTCAAATCAAACGCTTTATATTTTGGTCTTTGCTTATGGATTATTTTTCTATATTCCTTTAGAAGTTGTAAAATAATTTTTTCAGTCTAGCTGATGTTATTTTACCAGACAACCAGTCTTGATGTTAAATTGCTACAAGGCATCTTAATTATTGAACCTCTAGAGGGAAAGCTGCCTCTGAAAGCTGATGGGTGGGGGATTGGTGGAGCTCAGGAAAAATAATGCTAAAAGTGTGTTATCAGTATGTTCACTAGTCATGTAAACTGCAGGTAGGTAGGTGCTGGGCGCAGTAATGCCACTGCAGAATGGCTTGCCCTGTTATAGTCTCCATTGCAAGGGAGAGGTGGTGGCTTAACAAACGTAAGGGCATGAGACTTGGCAAGTGCAACAATTCCAATCTTAAAAGTTTATCTGTATGTCTGGGTTTGCCCTTTAAGATTCTTCACTTTGTTTTGCTGTTCATCATATGCACATGAAACTGTAAATGCATTAGCACACTCCAACGCCCTACAGTCACTTATCATTGTTAGGTTTTATTGCACGACTTGAACCCTTTGTTTAATAACGTAATGCACCATAGATTTCCCTCTCAAGTATAAATAATTGATTGATGATTAATACTTTGTTTTTCAGCTTGCCGCTGAGATTCTAGAAGGTCTTTTGGAAGAAGACGATGAAGTAGTACAGGTATGTAACACAATGACTACAATAACAAGTAGATTAACTTTTGTGGGAAATATTATTGTGCTTTACTTGTATTATTGAGCTCTGAACATTTCTTGAATGTTTATTGACCATGAATGCTTTCTACCCACTGTGGCGTCTGTGTTATCCTTCACGGTGAGAAGTTTTTTTGTGCCAGCATCATAAAGAAACACAGTTTAGCCATGGTGGTCACCCAAGGACGTGTTTAACACGCATTGTATGCAGTTTAGTCCACAACATTTGTAAATCCACCCACATATCAATCATCTGGGGAGCACAGTTATAATACAAATCCAAAGGTGAGAAACCTTTGGATTTTGGGAATCCAAAAGTGAGAAACCTACGTATGTAGCATTTAGAACCCGACTCAGTTCTTATTTAAACCCAACACTTCTTCAGGGTTTTGTGAGACTCCTAAGTGGAGGCAACTATAAGCAGAGAGGGTGAATGTTGGAACTTGAAAATTATTTGATTATCAGCTCCACAGGTACCAGACATAGGCTATGCAGGAGCAAAAGAACATCATTGTTGAATGCATATAGACTACTGGAAAAAAATGATGTTGCTTTGACAGCCTGTGCTCACTAGGGAAGTAACAATACAGCATGTTTCTGATAGACAATCTAGCTTAAACTTAAAGTGGAGGGCCACCCTGAAAAAAAAACTTTAAAAAAATGTTATTAAAAAAAAAAAAAAAATTATTATTTTTTTTTTTTACTTACATCGCGTTCCCCGTTCACAAAGCGCCGAGCGACGACTCGCGCATGCGCAGTAGGCCGTGCGACGACTCAAGCATGCGCAGTAGGAAACGGGCAGCGCTCGCTGCCCGTTTCCCTTACTGAGGATGGCAGCGCTGGGACTGGAGCGACGAGGGACATCTCGGCCTCCACGACCGACATCGCGGGCGCCCTGGGAGGGTAAGTGTACTTATTAAAAGTCAGCAGTGACTTTTTTTTAGCTGCTGACTTTTAAATTTTTATATTTTTTTGCTGAACCACCGCTTTAAGTGTGTCTTTAGATAGTTTGCGAAGGCTTAGAATTTTATTGTTGTCAATATGCCCATCAGGGAGGTTTTTCCATCTCCTATTGGTCAAGATACTTGAAAAGAAGGAGTGGAAATCTCCCCAAAAAATGGGAAATTCCTTTTTTGACAATTGTCACTAGACCAGGTATCTACCTAGGAATATATCACCTCCATTCATGTTCCAATTACTGCCATAACATTTAGAATTTTCCCATCATATACACTATTTTGTCAAAAGTTTTCGGACATCTGTCTTTACACACACATGAACTGTAATGGCATCCCAGTCTTAGTACATAGGGTTCAATATTGAGTTGGCACAATCTTTGCAGCTATAACAGCTTCAACTCTTCTGGAAAGGCTGTCCACAAGGTTTAGGAGTGTGTTTATGGGAATGTTTGACCATTCCTCCAGAAGCGCATTTGTGAGGTTAGGCACTGATGTGGACGAGGAGGCCTGACTCGCAGTCTCCGCTCTAATTCATCCTAAAGGTAATCTATTGGGTTGAGGTCAGGACTCTGTGCAGGTCAGTCATGTTCCTCCACCCTAAACTCGCTCATCCATGTCTTTATGGACCTTGCTTTGTGCACTGGTCCAAATCATTTGGTGGAGGGGGGGATTATGGTGGGGGGTTGTTTTTCAGGGGTTGGGCTCGGCCCCTTAGTTCCAGTGAAGGGAGCTTTTAAGGCATCAGCATACCAAGACATTTTGTACAATTTCATGCTCCCAACTTTGTGGGAACAGTTTGGGGATGGCTCCTTCCTGCTCCAACATGACTGCGCACCAGTGCACAAAGCAAGGTCCAAAAGACATGGATGAACAAGTTTGGTGTTCAGTTTACATGCCTCCGTTATCCGCAGCCCTGCTCTGTCCTTCTTTGTCCTTCTTTGCCCCCGTATACCTTATTTCAGAGCGCTGCTTGGCGCTTATGTGACCGACCACCTCTCTCCTCCTCCCAAATGATGTCAGCAGTGGATTCTCTACCCCACCTGCTGTAGCTGTCAGATCTGGAGAGGGAACGACAGATGGCGATGTGAAATAAGGTATACAGGGGAATTTTTTGAATAAAGCATATACAGTGGAGACATTGCATTATTTAACACAGGGGATTGCCAGAAAATGATAAAGTGGGTTTACAACCCACATTATCCTTAATCCCAACTGTGAAGCATGGTGTATTATAGGAATTACAGGATGTGAATCACTTTGCATCCTCAAGACTTGGTTGAAGTGGTATCATCATCGACGATCTAATAAACTAAATTAAAAAAATTCTACAATAGTATGTCACCATTTCTGTTAGCGATTTAAGTGCGTTATCCAGTGTGACTAGGATCCAAAATGCAAGAGTGAATCTGGACAGCAACATTTATTATCATTTCTGCACAAATGAGCCTTTTCTTTCTTTGTCACATAGAACCCCTTTAAAATTGTCTTCATATTTAATGTTCTGCTTCAAGACATTCTGTCTAACCAGCCGATGTCTTTTTATTTTCCGTTTACTGTTTAAGAGCCCTTCAGCGCGTTACTCCTGGTCTTTCCTTGCAAGCGACGCATTTCCAAACATTCGTCTTCATTTAAAACACGTTTCACCAATTTATCGGGCACAATTCTTTTTTGGATGACACATTTTTAACGATTTACTGTATGCAGAAAGTTCTCCATTCATTGCATCATTGTGCAGTTCCATCTGTGGGTCTCTGTATTGTGTGCTGTACATTATGTTAAGTGATTGGCATGTTTGGTAAGCACAAGATTAACAAGCAAAATAAACATTATATACCCACAATGGTATGACTCTTATGCCCCGTACACATGGTCGGAAATTCCGACCACAAAATCCGTCGGATTTTGTCCGACACTGGTGTTGCATACACACGGTCGGACAAAGTTGTCGGACAATCCGATCATTCTGAACGTGGTGACGTTCATTGCATACGACGGGACTACGTAGAGGCTAGTAGCCAATAGCTTTTGGTCTTGTAATGTGATCTGAGCATGCGTGGCACTTTGTCCGTCGGAATTCGCTACACACGATCGGAAAAAGTCCGATAGGACTTTGTTGTCGGAAAATTTAAGAGCAGGAGATAAAACTTTGTCCGACGGAAAAAGTCCGATGGAGCCTACACACGGTCGGAATTTCCGACAACATTGTCCGATAGGACATTTTCCGTCAGAAAATCCGACCGTGTGTATGGGGCATTAGACTAAAAAGAGGACAAGGCAGAGCTAAAGATGCATAAAACATATTGTTGCCATTGGGTGTACCTTCATTATACCCAAACTCTACTCTGAAATGCATTAACACCCTCCCTGCCCCGCCATGAAGAATACAGCCCATAATACAAGTGATTATTTTGATATATTGATAAAACATTTCTATAATGTTATCTATTCTCCTTGTATCTTTCCACTTAAACATTTTTCTGTGTACAGCCGATAAGAAGTAATTCATAGAAATAATACATTACGTCCATGTACTCATCGCCCTTTCATAGCATTTGTACCTTCTGTATTTAAACAAATGATCCTAAATAGTATAAAAGACCGCACTCTCATACACTACTGCTTTGTATTTCTCCATATTAAATAAGTGCACATAATTCCACATGAAAAAAGTGCTTAAATGAATCCACAAAGGTACTTTGCGACAAAACAATTGTGGTCTCTCTACACACAGTTGTGCACACACCACGCTAACCAGATGTTGTTGACCTCTTTACTAAAAAGAGTCAAATTGCGCTTTTGTTATGGGTGAGTCACATACACCAGGTTTCCCCCAATAGCTGTTAAAGCGGAGGTTCACACAAAAATTGAACCTCCGCTTTTCGGAAACCTTGCACATGCGCAGTAGGGAACCGGGAAGTGAAGCCGCATCACTTCACTTCCTGATTCCCTCACCGAGAATTCCGGCGGAAGCTGCCGAGAGCCGAGCGATTGATCGGCTTTGGCTGCAGACATCGCTGGACCCTGGGACAGCTAAGTGCCCATTTATTAAAAATCAGCAGCTGCAGTATTTTGTAGCTGCTGGCTTTTAATATTTTTTTTTTTAGGTGGACCTCCTCTTTAATATATGTAGGCAAGCTAAAAGGTTGTGCACTGGAGACTGACTGCCACATCCCAAAATATATATGGAAGACAGGAAGAGGTACCACCGGGACTTTTAAGGCAGTTGTTAGACTAGAGAAGGAAGTAGAAGAGTACTGTATTTATTGGTGCATAACACGCACTTTTTCACCCTGAAAATTGGGCGCAAATAGTGTGTGCGTGTTATACGGAACGGGGAGGGGGTGGGACGAGCGCCGTAAGATTATAAACAGTGAGAATCTCATGTTTACTCAGCGGCCTCTGTAATAGGAAGTCCCGTCTCCTGGACCGGCATTGGACCAGTGTTCTGTCTATCATAGAAGCCAATCCAGGAGGCGGGACTTTGTATTAAAGAGGCCGCCGAGTAAACAGGAGATTCTCGCTGTATGTAATCTGACGGCGCTCGTCCCGTCCCCTCTCTGTCCCCTCCGAGGCAGCCGTAATCTGAGGGGAGGCTTTTGATGGGCATTGATCAGGCTGCATTGATGGGCAATTGTGAGGCTGCAGATGGGCATTGATCAGGCTGCATTGATGGGCAATTGTGAGGCTGCAGATGGGCATTGATCAAGCTGCATTGATGGGCAATTGTGAGGCTGCAGATGGCATTGATCAGGCTGCAGAAGGGCAATGGTGAGTTTTTTCCCGAAACTTCCCTCCTAAAATGAAGGTGCGTGTTATATGCCGATAAATACGGGTATGTAAAATCAAATTTTTTTAATTAGAATATTTAAAAATATTGATAGTGTTCATCACAACCAAGTTAAGAACAAACAGGTGACCATACATAAACCAATCGCTGTTAATGGTCCTCGGCCCCTTTATGATCCACCTCCTGGGCCCCCCTGCCTTTACAATTGATCAGATGCCTCTATGCCTTTAGGGTGCCTTTAAGATGCTCGATGGTAATTGGTATCATATAGAGACGGGGAAGCCTTTCATTATGTAGTATTATTTATTTAATATAAAGACCTCACACACACAAGGTGTTAAAACGTTTCTGTTAGAGGCATTTAACCTTTTTTTCTGCCTTTAAATGTCCCTTAAAGTGGTTCTAAAGGCAGAAGGTTTTTTATTTTAATGCATTAAGATGATAAACCTTCTGTGTGCAACAGCCCCCCTAAATAATTACCTGAGCCCCATCTCTATTCAGCGATGTTGTATGAGAACCATGGCTGCCCAGGACTCTCCCTCTTGATTGGTTGAGATTGGCAGCAGCAGGCACCATTGGCTCCCACTGCTGTCAATCAAAGTCAGTGAACCAATGAGGAGAGAGAGGGGACAGGGCCGACCCACGGCTCACTCAGCAGGGGGAGAGCAAGAAGCACAGGTGAGAGACCCGAGAAAATAAGCATTGGGGCTGATCTGTGCAAAACCACTGCACAGAGCAGGTAAGTATAACATGTTTGCTATTTTTTAACAGCAACAAAAAAAAAAATAAGATGTTAAAGCGTCTGTTACCCTAAAAAAATGGATCCTATCCCTTCAAAGCATGTTATATAGCACAATGCTTGTGCTGTGTAATTTGACCCTCTGTATAACCTAAAAAACCTGGCTGATCCTGCCAGTTTCTACCCCCGTCCTCGTAAACTGACCACGGTTCAGCATGGCTGCTGGTCAGTTTACCTGCCTCCGTCACCCGCAGCTCTCCTCTGTCGTCCTCTCCCCTCCCTGCCTGTCAGCTAGTGACAGCGGCTGCCCCTCCCCTCCTGCTGCTGCAATAAGATATACATTTTTATACTATCTGCTCTGTCTCCTAATGCTGTATGCCCCTGTGTGTGTGGGATTTATAAAAAAAAAAATGCCGTCTATACCTGATTTCAGAGTGCCCCTCGGCACTCACAGACGCCTCTCTCCTCCCAACTGACATCAGCGGTGGATTCTTGGCCCCTCCCACTGCATCTGTCAGTAGGGGAGAGGAGAGAGGCGGCCAGTCACATGAGCGCCGAGGGGCTCTCTGAAATCAGATATAGACTGCATTTTTTTTTATAAATCGCACACACAAGAACACACAGCATTAGGAGACAGAGCAGATAGTATGAAGAGGACAGAGTGGATTAACAACAACTTTAAAGTGGGGTTGCGGTCAAAAAAAAAAAAAAGGGGCTTAAAAATCATAAAAAAAAATAATTGGAAAAAAAAAAAATTTTACTCACCTCTAAATGCCTGTTGCTAGGGGGTCCCTCTGCCACCTTCATTGCCCGGGCAAAACGTCACTTCCCCCTCGGCGCCGCACAGTCATCTGGGACCTGTCACGTGTCCCAGATGACTGAGCATCAAATCACGGCGCACGGCGCCGCTTGCGCATGCGCAGTGGGTGCCCGGCTGTGAAGCCACAGCCGGGTTCCCACATTAGGAATGTCGGCGCCGTGAGCGGCTCGGGGAACGAGGGGGGGTCCTCGTTCCCCCGCATCGCTGGACCCGGGACAGGTAAGTGTCCGATTTTTTAAAGTCAGCAGCTGCAATATTTGTAGCTGCTGACTTTTAAAAAAAATAAATGTTTTTTCCCCAGGACGGAGCTCCGCTTTAATATCACTTTAATGTTAGCCTATGTGTCCTTGTACACATGGGTATTTACAGGCATTTAGAGAAGCTTTGAAGGGCAGAAAAAAATATATAATTTGCTCGTTCAGTAGAGGAGCGTTTTGATAGGAAAAAATGCTAAATGTGCCTAATCGCGTGTAAATGCGCCTACATTTTATATGCGTTTAGCACTTGAGCATTCATTTCAGTAGCCAGAATGAATAAATATTCTGGCCAATGGAATGAATAAATGCCTAAATGCTTGATGCGCCCAAACGCATTTTCAAGATGCAGCCTTAGGCACGTTTTTTAGGTTGCATTTTTCCTCCCTCTGGAGCAAAGTCGCCTGGGGAGGAAATAAAAAATGTCCTCTGTGTGAAAGGCCTAACTCTGCCTTCATGTTATATGTTACTGTATGTGTTATCTGTATTTAGACTGTGGAATGTAACATGGTGGCAAGTGCACCCCAGCCCCACTTCCTAAACCCCCCTACCTTTGACAGCAGGGGGCTTCTCTCCTCCTGCTGCTGCTGTCACTTTTGAATTTTGCCCGGCCATGCCAAACTCCACTTGTATGGCCAAGTCATTCTTTCACAATGATCTGTGGATGAAAGCTACATGTCCAATACTCGACCATGTCAGACAGACTTGTGGTGATCACCGCACTCTCATAGTCCATTAACAACACTTCCTACAGTTTTCCTTTTAATTCTTACTGATACCATACCCCCATTGTTGTGTCTTTGCCCCAAAGAGGTAAGGATACCTCAGTTAAGAAACCCTTATTTAACCCCTTCATATTGACCTAACACAAATATGCGGCCTCACTGGACTGGGCTTTTTTCTGTGGGGCCGCATATTTGCCTATCTCCCTATATGCTGGTAGTGCACCGCATGGCGTGCTCCCAGCACAGAGACCGGGGTCTCATGGAGAGCCCAGGGCCCGAACTAATGATCAATTAAAAAAAAATACAAAAAAATACCTAGATCATGGTTTGATCTAGGCCAGTGCCAAGGTTAGTGTTTGGGTCAAGGTCAGGGTCAGTATTTTTTTCGGACATTATTTATTTTTATTTTTTTATTCATATCAGTGTCAGCGTGTTTTAGGTAGGATAAAAACAAAACAAAATGCACACTATTGTTTTTGGGCTGTACTACAGTTACAAACAGCAACTAACATACACGTGTATGACTGCAATTGTCTAGAGCAGGAGGATTTAATTTGGGTTGTTCTTTGGTGGTAGGTTATGGTGGTAGCAAGAAATATAGAGCTATCATTTAAAAAAAGTTTTTTTCTATTTTATGCCAGTTTTCCTACAAAAAAAATCAGGAGATATCCATTACCATTTACCACCAAATCAAAGTCCAATTTATCCTGAGAAAAATGCGATCTAGTCCACTTGGATGCGCAAAGTAGTTGTGACGATATGTACGGTTTTACGAACACGTGTCAAAGTTGCAAAATTGTGCTTAGGGATTCAGCTTTCTTTTACCCGAAGGGGTTAAACAATAAAAAAAAAAATTGCTGTTGCCCTTGCTGGCATATTAATCACAGATGTGTGTAGCAGAGATACACAGACATAATAGCAATCCTGCTTTCAATCTATTCCAGCATCGCTCAGGATCAGCACATGGGAGATTACAGACCATACAGTCACAGAAACATTGAATGTTCCCCGTCTATCACTCCCTCTTCTTTATAATGCCGAATGGCAGCAGAGATTACAGTAAAACCAGCCACTAACCGTCATATTCACAATGTACATATGAACCCAATGGTCATTACTTTATTCCCTAATGGGATTTCTTCAGTTGTCCCGAGGAGATCTCTACTGTACTGTCAGATAACATCAGTGGAGATTCTGAGCTAAAGGAAAATCTCAGAGTACTCTCATACCTAAGGCTGGAGGTTGTGAAGTCCCCCGTGAGTTACTTTAAACATCTTTTGCAAGCAAGACAAGGCAACACTGTCTATCTTTAAAGGATAAGTTCAGCCTAATACTAAAATCTCTACATCTACAGACATCCAAGATCTAACACTAACCTATCTAGCCCTATAAAGAAGAAATCATATTTACCTTTTCTGAGCCCGATCCGGTTCAATCTCCTGCGGCAGATGCTCTGCAGAGGACACAGCCGACAACAGCTGTGAAATGAATGGGAAGTGACGTCACCCATAGATTTACTATGGGGCTTCTATTGTCAACTGTGTCCTCCACAGCAGACAAGAGTGGGTTCAAAAAAGGTATTTATACTGATTTCTTCTTTACAGGGTTTGATAGGTTAGTGTTAGAGCGTAGATGTCTGTAGATGTAGAGATTTTAGTGTTAAGGTAAACTTATCCTTTAAGGAGGATCTTGCATGAAAATGTACGGCCTGCTTATGTTCCAATCACCTACCCCTAATAAAAAATGTCTAAACTGCGATAAACAGAACAGAATGAAAAAAAAAAGTTAAACCTGAAAGGTTAGAGTGAGGAAGGCCAAGAAAAGAACCAACAAGCCCCCCACTGAACCAGTGTGAAGCTTTCTTAAAATAGAAGGTAATTAAATGTTTAATTTGATCACAAATCCATAGAATAAGGCCTCTTTCACACGGCCGATCCGTTCAGATCCGCCTGTCAGTTTTTCAGGCGGACCTGAACGGATGCTCCATAGAGGTCTATGGAGCGTCGGATGTCAGCGGTGACATGTCCGCTGACATCCAACCCACTCTGACCCACTCCGATCCGAAAAAGTGTGACGGAGGAAAAAGCTATTTTTCCATCCGTCATCGGATCGGGTGAGGATGGACTCTACGGTCCGTCGTCACCCGATCTCCCATAGGGGAGAGCGGCGCTCTGACAGGTCCGTCCCTGCGCAGTGTGCAGAGACAGACCTGTCATCTTCCTGCTCAGCGGAGATCACTCCGGCGATCCCCGCTGAGCAAGCAGATATCCACGGGGCGGATCAGCACTGATCCGCCCCGTGTGAAAGAGGCCTAAGACTTTATTCCTAAGGGTAGTGGCCAGAGCCATGCAGTTCATTTCTTTATGCCCTCAGGCTAGCTGTACACTCTGAACCGTTGGTGTATAGTATCGATACAGCTGAATATTACAGAACCAAATATTGCACAATACATACAGCTGTTTATGGAAACAATGGCTTCTATTGAGTAGGGCTTGGGGAGCAGCAGATAGGTCTCCTGCACACTGGGCTTTTTTGTTGGCCCTTCTGAATGCCTTTTATCCTGGCAGGAGAAAATTAACTTATAAAATGCGACTAAAGACAAATTTTGCAAATGCGTTTAGGCGCATCAAGTACTTGGGTGTTCATTCATTCATTCTATTTTCCAGGATATTCATTTATTCTGGCTACTGAAATGAATGAACACTCAAGCGCTAAACACGTCTATTAAAAAGAGAAAAACTGTGCTTATAACCAATAAAACCAAAACACAAAATATGAAATGCAAAAAAAAGAGATCTAAGCTGCAACTCTGCTCAGAGATATAAGCTTGCCACATCTTACCACTGGGATTTTTGCCCATTCCTCCTTGCAAAACTGCTCCAGCTCCTTCCTAGCAGCAGTTAGTGCTCTTTCTTTCCTCCCTGGGTTGTGGGCAGGCTCTCTTAAAAAAGTTATGGGTTGGGGTGGTTACCATTGTTTGTACAGTTGGTGAATAGGTGTGGGGATGCACTGGCCATTGTGCCCTTTCTGGGCTCCTTCCAGGCAAACTTGCCCCTAATCTATTACTATATGTGCTCCAACTTTTCAGACTCTCAAAATAATAGAGTTAGGACCACAGTACACTGCGTCTTACACATATGTTTGCAAATGTGTGTGGCTAAACACCTTTTTTTTTTTTTACGTGAACTAATAGACAGGGTCAATTTGGTTTTCTTGCAGGCTAGCTAGTAAGTGTGCTGGGAATTTTTGTTTGTTTTTGATGTGGAATGTCCTTTCATGTGCTCCTTGCTGTAAAGGCTAGTTCTAGGTTGGGGTGGTTGCCATTGTTTGTACAATGAGCATTTAACCCCTGTAGTGTCGGGGTGGCCTCAACGCAAGTGTAGTTTTGAATTTTTCAGTTCCGCTTTAACCTGTCTCTTTGAAGTATAATTATACTTTGTTATGGAAGAAGGTAAGTACAGTAATACAAAATGACCCAAATCAACATAAAAATGTATTGTTATTCTGCATACAGACTGATGATCGCCATTGGTGGTTATCCAGGATAAATATTAATAACTAAGTCTCCTATCTTCTCTCCCTGTCTGGCTTGCTGTTCTTTGCTTGTAATTATGCACTTTGTGACCTGAAGAACGGCCTTGTCTTGTAGGTTTGGTATCTGCTGGGATGGGTCTGTTATCTGCAAGCCAAGGAGCCCGAAGAGGAAGAAGCTTTCAAGGACTCTGCCAGGACGTATCTGAGGAAAGCCAAAAAGGTAGACAGCTGCTCTGTGCATATCTTGATCCGTTCCATCCCCTGTGGTTCACCTGTCACTGGAAGTAAGAGCTTCAGTTCTTACCTTCCTAAATGAGAAATGTGCACCAAGGCTAGGATGTATAAAACATTCTTTTGTTTTTGTTTTTTTTGAAGAAAAGCAGATGCAGCAAGATACGTATTTGTGTTTGTTTGTATTTATGTGCGAATATGTTTTTATTGTTCATCGCTGTGAAGTTGCATTTGTTCCTTTTAATTATGATCAAAAAGATTTGAAAGGGAGCTGGTGAAATAGTTTTCAACAAACAAGAAAGGGATTACTTTCAGGCGTGACAAAATCTTGC